>JAKZAP010000014.1:8750189-8918135 GCA_023053575.1 Branchinecta lynchi
TCCTTGTCTTACACCTTTTAATAGTGGGATGGGTTTGGACAGACGTTCTTTTCGACGACCGTTACTAAATTCATTACCAAACACAATAAAACTAACGGCGTGACGGTACCAATCATCTCAGACTAAGAGCGTGTTCCATCCTACTTACCGTAGTTACTACGCATGACGACAAGAATTCTGGCTTTTTACCGTCAAGGCTGGATCGATTTTCTATTTTCTAGCAGGATCTCACGCCAGGGGCGAATCCGACCAATCACGTTACAGAGATGCGTAGTTACTACGCTCCCGAGCATGGTAAGCAAATAGTAACTATTAGTTACTATTCCGACAAGGTTGGAACGGTCAGCGTAGTAACTTTTCGTGAGGATGGAACGGAAATAGTAACTAATAGTTACTATTTGTGGAAGGGTGGAACACGCTCTAAAACTATCCTCGGGTAAACCCCAGCTGTATGTCCGGGTAAAAAATGATTGTCATATACGGACTCAGCATGTCTTCTTCCCGCCTGTATTGAACATCTAATCAACTTTAAATAAAACTTAAAACATTTTCCAGTTTTGGCCGGATCCGGGCCAACTATACTTGTCCGGCGAGAAAATGAGTTTTCAAATACGTGTTCATCATTTCTTCTTACCCCCAAATATAGACTAACTTGTTATAGCATATTTTGTTCGCCCCTTAATTTGGACCCTCTCCCCCACCCCTAAATGTAGGGCTACAGAGCCCATCTAAAAACTCGACCTGTTCCTCGACCCAAAGAATCACACCAAGTTTCATCAAAATATCTCATTCCCTTCGAAAGTTATCGTGCTGACAGACGGATAACTGTTACGGAGTCATAAGTATCCCTCCACTTACGTTTTGGGATCCCAAAAAGGCTGTTTAATATATGTCCAAGTTTTGAGAGGGGTGGAGTTCCATAAAATTTACATAAGGATTTCCGGATTTCTAAGGAAGGTAGTTTCAACAGATATGAGATAACATACATTATGTTATGATGTTATAAAAAAAATTGTGTTATGAGCCTTTAACTTTTTTTGTTTCTGTAAAACACACTCCACATGACCATAAGCTTGGTAAAAAGGGTGGAGGAGTTTTGATTTTTTGCCGTAATAATTTGTCACCTAGCAAAGTAAAAGTTCCCGGAATTAATGAATATGATGAAATGATTTGGATAAAAGTTAAACCAAAAATTTTACCTCGACCCTTCAGTAACATTACTGTGGGATGCTTTTATTATTCACCGGACCAAAAATCAGAGCAGCGAAAAGATTTCTTGGACAAACTTCATGCATCTCTTGATTACCTCCAGTCAAAACATCCTAACGCTGGGATCCTGCTTGCTGGGGACGGGAATGAGCTAAACCTCAGTTACCTTTGTCGGGGAGCAAATTTAAAACAAATCGTTAATATTCCAACGACAAAAGGCGGCACTTCACTCGACATAATATGCACAAACATGCATGAATTTTATCAAAAACCCAATTCCCTCCCCCCGCTTGGCGGAAGCTACCATTTCACGTTATCACTAAACCCAATACAAGGCCTGATTCCAAAGTACAAGTTTGATGAATTTAAATACCGTCCAATTACCGATGGTGGCCTGCTTAAGTTTGGGGCATGGCTGTCAGAGGAGCAATGGGATGATGTCCTTGCTGCTGATGATTCTAATAAGAAGGCCGAAATTTTTCAAGAAAAGCTTCTTAATAATTATGTCCTTCACTTCCCAGAAGTCAAAAAGAAAAGATGTTCTAATGATAAGCCGTACGTGAACGATGCACTGAAAAATTTAATCCGCCAAAAACTAAGGCTATTCTGTCAAGGAAAAATTGAAGAAGCTAACCTATTAAGAAAATGTATAAAAAAGCAGATCCGAAAAGCTTCATCCGAGTACTACCGTAACAAAGTAAGCGAACTCTTCAAATCCCGACCAAAGCAGTGGTACAACACAGTCAGGAAAATTAGCGGTAAAACGGTCAAAATTGTTGATTTCAACCTTGATGAACCGCCAGAAACCACAGCTAATTCGCTAAATAAACACCTTTCGGCTATTGTGCAAACTCTTCCTCCTCTCCCAAGTAATACCTCTTTTTCCCCATTACCAGATCACGTTATCCCAGCAATACTACCTGTGGATGTTGAAGAAAAAATCCGTAAACTAAAGAGAACTTCAATATGCCCCCTTGATATTCCGATTGATTTGGTCCAAGCATTTCCCGATAAACTATCAAAACCTTTGTCAGATATTTTCAACACGATAACCAAAAGCGGTTTATTCCCTGATTGCTGGAAAAAAGGGTACGTTACTCCCATACAGAAGAAACTAAACTGGATTTTAGTTGAGTCCGTCCTATTACTCTCACACCGATATTTTTTTAAATGTATGAGAGTTTTGTAGCAGATTGGCTCAAAGAAACGATCCATGATTTAATAGATGAAAACCAGTTCGGAAACATGAAAGGTTTATCGACGACACATTATCTGGTTAAACTTCTCGACACTGTATATAAACTACTTGATGAGCCTGATACATGGCTGAATCTTATTTTAGTTGACCTCCAAAAAGTGTTTGATCTTGTTAGTCACAATCTTTTAATTGAAAAATTATTAAATGAATTTAAAGTACCACCTTTTCTAGTTAATATCATTGCATCTTTTCTGTCAAATAGAAGTCAAGTTGTAAGGTATAAAAACATTTATTCAGATGCACTTCCTATTTCTTGCGGTGTTCCACAGGGAACGCTCTTAGGTCCTCTGTTATTTTTGGTAATGATTAACAATCCTGCTAACGAATCAGCCGATCGCTGGAAGTTTGTGGACGACATGACATTACTTGAAAGGTGCAGAAGGAACATAAAGAGTACCGCAATGGAAATACTTGACGATATCGCTGCCGAAGCAGCCGAGTCGAAAATGAAAGTTAATTCACAGAAATCGAATATAATGACCATAAGTTTTCTTAAATCAAAGCCATCGTTCACTACTCCAGTACCAAATGAAATATTTACAACAAAGACCAAACTTTTGGGGATCACACTGACGAATGATCTGAAGTGGGAGGCTCACATTTGTTCCATTATTAAACAAGCCAGTGCGTCTCTGTCTCTCCTAAAACTGTTGTCCAAATTTTCGTGCCCTAAATCACATGTTCTCCGCCTTTACGTTACTTTCATCCGTCCGCTACTTGAGTATGCTTGTCCGGTTTGGCACTTTGGCCTGACAGTAGATCAGTCTGATAGGCTTGAAACTATTCAGAAGAGAGCTTTGAGAATCATCTACCGCCAGGGCAAAGTGCCTTATATCCTCCTCCTCAAAGAATTCCGCCTCCCCACTTTAGCAGCCCGACGTCTTACTCTTTGTACTGGTTTCGGGAACAGTCTGCGTTCCCACTCATGTTTTGAGCACCTGTTTCCTACCCCATATTGCTCGCCAAAACCTCGACTACCTCGAGCTGTAGCACAAAAAGTTTCGGTTCTTAACCCTGTTTGTACAAGAACCGATCGCTACAGAAAGAGCTTTGTACCATCTTTTGTTGAAGTTTTGAACAATTGATCAGTTATTTCCCTTTAATGTTTTAATTAATAATAATAATAATACAAAGCAAGAGAAAAGGCTTTCGCCTCTAAATAACTCTAAGAAATTTTGAGTAGTCGAACTGATCAGAGTTAAAAATCTCATCAACAATGCACTTAAAACTATTGATCGATTCAGCATTAACCGCATCTTCGGTAAGGCTGTTCCAAGGATCAACAATTCGGTTGCCAAAACCCCACTTAGAAACGTCCTTGTGGAATCTTGACTTTGTAAGCTTGTACGCATGCCCCCGATGATGACGGTTAATGCTGAATCTTACTAAATCAGTCACTTCAAAATTGTCATAACTTCCATTGATGATTAATTTGAATGTTTCAATCAGGTCTCCTCTAAAAAATCTGTATGCAATGGAGGGAAGGCACAACTTGGCTAATCTCACTTGGTAGGGGAGATCGCGCAGATCTGGTACGAACTTCGTAGCTCTCCGTTGGATTTTTTCATAAGCCTCAATGTCATAATTGTAATATGGCCTCACTGTGGTTTGGCCATATTCAATGATCGGGCGAACCATCGACTTGAAAAGAAGTGAGAACAAGCCATCCTGCTTAAAAGTAAAGTTTCTTCGAATTACACCAAGGATTCTATTACACTTTTTCATGGTAAGGTTGTAATGTTGCGAGAAACGCAGATCCCCATCGATCAGGATCCCTAGATCCCGTTGGGTCATGCATTCGGGTATCGTTTGGCTGTTGAAACTATAGAAAGTTTTAAAGTGAGAGGGTCCCAGGCGAAGATGGTGACTTTTTTCGACGTTGACTTCCATCAGCCACACTTGCATCCAAAGTTCAATTTTGTGAAGATCATTTTGGAGTATCTATTATTGTCTAGGGTTTTTATTCTGTTTGATCATTTTTTGACTATTGCTTTATTATGTACAACCGCCTTATTAAATGTTTTGTAATTATGATGTACCTGACGAAAACGACAAGTTCGGCAATCCAATGCTGTGAAAGTCTCGTTTTACAATAAAGTATCAGTATCAGTATCACTAAACATAGTTTGCGACGTTACTTTTAGCAAAAAATAGCATTTAAAAGGTCATAATCCAAAAACCCTGCAACGTCTGTAAATTCTGCAACTGCGCCGATTGAATCGAATTTTATTTCTCAAAAGTAGATATCACTCCATCACCCTAACGTTTTTTCATAAAAAACACTAAAAAAGGACTAACTTATCGGTTATTATACAACTCAACAAATGCTGGAACAAAGTCCTTCTACAAGTTCTATATCTTTCATGTCGAGGGGCCACAGGTGTTCCAATAAAACTGTTACTTTTAACAAATTTTGCGGTTTTGGCCGGTTTCCGGGCAAACTATTCGTCCGGCTTGATGATCTTTTTGAATTTCGCTCGCTGGGGTCTAACACGCATAGGGGAATAAGGGGTAGTCGGGTAACAGAAAGGGTTTTTAATACCGAAATCGATGCTGTGAAGTGTAGAGTGTTATGAGGTATCTTACTTTTTTCCAGATCGTTTCTTTCTGGATCCACTGGACCAAATTGAAGAAGAAAACAAGAAACGAGCAGAGAAACTCAGGCCTGGCCTCGTCTGGGCCGAGAAGCTTACTGTAAGCCGCCAGTTTTTAATTCAATTAGTCCTGGTAACGTTAAAGTACCCCTCTTTCTTATTCTGCCTTCTTCATTATCTCTTATGGAAATATAAGCTTCTGAAATCCCCGCTTTTCGCCGTTCTTTCCTTTTGTACTCACGGAGTTTTAGCGCAATATCGGCCCAGCTGAATTTTGTCCTTCACGCAACGGGAACTGCGCCAAAAACTACGAGATCCGCCGCCAACTCTTATAACAGTCAATTGGGCAGTCAAAGTAATGTTTTCGTTTTCGAAGACGTGGTAAACTATCAAGTCTATCTTCTGTTTTATTCTTTTGTTCTGTTTGGTTATCCCACTTTTAAACCACGGCGCGTTCATTTTTGAAATATTTTGTGCCAGCCGCCGCTTCGGAGAGCGTGAAAACTGTTTATCGAAAAGCGCTACCAAGAGAATCTGTAATCTCGTGTGGAAAATAATCGTATTTTCGAAACCGATATTCGTGGGCCATTCACCGAGAAAAGATCATTTCTTGTAAGACTTGTGCTGTAAACAAGCACCACTTGTCAAAATTATACCATAACCGGACGTCGAAGTTTCAGGTTCAAAATACAAACACTACCCTGTTGGAGGTTGGAGGGGGGGGGGGGGGGGAATAAACAATACATTCACGAAAACTGGTGTAAAAAATATTTTGTATAAAGAGCATTAACATATCAGACTATATGCCTCGTCAACGTCAACTATGTTTTACAGTGTTTTGTTCATGTGTAGGTCTAGGTCCCCTCAGAAAGACAAGGGGGAGGGGGATCAGCTGCGGCTATGTCCCCTAAGTAATGCCCCTAATTGTGTATCCTGTATCAGTTGAAATTGCACCCGCTTGTATAAATGTCTTGAGACTTATGACAGTGTAGTGGGGAAAGCTCTGCTCCAGCGATTACCGATCTCAGACCATGTACGCTGTCCCCAAATGTACACTGTAGCATTTCTCAATGCTGACTGACGCATGACTATTTATGGTGTTTTTAAACTATATGAAAACAATGTAGTCATGTTTATGTACATTGTTTTGTTTAGTGTTTTAATGTGTATTTTATTTTTTGTATTTTACGCATACTCCGCTGTTATACAAAAAGCGGGTCACAAATAAATAAATAAATAGCGGAGACTGTGCAACGTTATAAAAAAAAAGCCTAAAGTACTGAACACAAGGTAGCTTGTTGACGGATAAGTTTCCAAAAGAAGTGTGCCGAGGGACCTATCGAAACGACTGAAACGCAGATTCGCCGCTGTTTGAACCGTCACATAGCCTACTAGGTGCTTTTCGTTTTTTTTTGTTTTTTTTTTTAATATGGTGGTCAGTTCACTTTACTTTATTTTTCCAAACTCTTCGTTAAAGGACCCCTCGCACTATTCACTCTTCAACTTACAGTATTTTAAAATATTTGAATACTTTAAAACTAGGCTCTGCTTTCAACAAATAGCCCACAGTTTTTGCTGTTTTAAGCCTTTTCCGAGACCCGTTGACTCTTAGCGAAAACAGGGAAACAATCTACAGAACCGGTTTTTCTGATGGAAAACTTCACGCAGACAACCGACGGAGTGATACACATCGAAGGTAGCAAAAGACGGCTAGTGAGGAAATCAGCGTGTTAGAGGGGTTAGTATGTACCGTACGAAATTGGGGTCTCCGGGTTTAGAAATATATGGAGTGACTAAGGAATTAGGTTGCATTAGTATTTTAGGTAAGTCAGGTCCTTTAAGGAAAATAACATACGAAATGTCAGCATCGGCATGCGAGTACACACTACGTAGTGTGACATGCATCAAATTAGTTTCTTAAAATTTGTGAAAGGCTTATTGAATTTGTTTTCTGTTCCAGAAAAACCTAGAAAGATACCCGCTGCTACATACCCAAGTTGTACCCATGATCCCGTCTGAGAAGTGCCAGGCGTGTCGAGAAAGAGCCATGACTCGCAAAGTGGAATTCAGAGGAGGGAACTACGAACCCCTGGTCCTGAGAGTGGAAGAAACGCCCAGTTCTGAAACCGTATGTACTTCTAAAAACACCTTGACTAGTGCTACACTGTCAGAAGTTTCATAACAGATAAACACAAGGATGCGCAGTTTCAAGAGACGACACTTGGGATGTAATCTTTTGTGATTTTGAAAACATTATGCATGAAATGTTATGCATCACAAGCATTGCCGAAGAACCGAAAAATGTGGAAAAGGCATCTGCTAACTTGTCTTCACGACATCGGAAAATTCCGCAGATGCGTTTTCGGCTCTTCCGCAATGCTTGCGGTGCGTAACATTTCATGCAGAACGTTTTCAGAACAACAGATTGCGCATGCTTGTGTTTCTGTTATGAAACTTCTGACAGTCAAGGAACGGGGTAGGGATACCTATGACATAGCAAAAGTTGTCCGTCTGTCCGTTCGTCCGTCTGTTAGCACGATAACTCTCGAAGGGGTTGAGATATTTTGATCAAACTTGGCATGAGGACTCTTTAGATCAAAGTACAGGTCAAGTTCGAAGATGGGCTATGTAGCTCTATATTTAGGGGTGGGGGAGGGGTTTGAAATTAAGGGGAACAAAAAATATTTTTTAAAAGCTAATGAAATAGTCGAATTAGGGGTAAGGAGACATGCTGAATCCGAATATGAAATTTATTTTCTCGGCGGACAAATAGTTCACACGGAATCCGGTGAAAACCAGACAATTTGTGAAAAGTAAAACTTTAATATGAAGTTGATTCGAGGATCGATTGAGGGGCAAGGAAACATGCTGAGTCCGAATATGAAAATTATTGTCTCGCCGGACAATTAGTTCGGCCGGAATCCGGCCAAAACCGGAGAATTTGTTTAAAGTAAAAGTTTTATTTAAATTTGATAAGATGGTCGATTTGCGGGATAGTAGACATGCTGAATTCGAATATGAAAATCATTTATCACCGGACGTATAGATCGCTCGGAATCCGGCTGAAACCGGAAAATTTGTTAAAAGTAAAAGTTTAATCTGAAGTTGGTTAGAGGTTGGATGTAGCAGGTAAGGAGACATACTGAATTAGTTTTTGAGTTTTTTTTTTCGGACAAGTAGTTCCGGAATTCCGCCAAAACCGAAAAATTGGCAGAAGTAAAGCAGGAAGTTTCGATCTGCTTCGTCAAAATAGATATGGCTTAAAATGGTAAACACACATGCTGAATCCATATCTGAACTTGGTGTTCTCATATGATTAGCTATTTGGCCTTAATCTGTTTCTAAATTTTAATAGTAAAAGTGTTCAAGGAGTCTGGCGAAGACTGGATCTGACGAAGACAAGACCCAATTGTCTGGACAAGTTTGAACTTTTGGGATTCCATCGAAACCTTTGGTCTTGTTATTAAAGAAAAAATTATGAACAAAATGAATGACGATCCCTACAAAGCCCCATGGCTGTGAAGGCTGGAGGGGGGCTCAGTTGAACTGAAAGAATGAATTTTACTTACAACCCATCAATTGATCTCAAGACGGAGTATCAACAAGGAGAAAGGAAAGGAAGGAACAAATATTCCTTGGCTTCGTTTCACCTCCTCTGGCGGCATCGTTTGCCATTTTGAAAGTTTAAACGAATAAGGGTGAAACCCGCCAGTCTAGTTTCACATCATTTACTCACGTAAATAGGACTGAAAACTCGATAAAAGTGCGTTACTTCGTTTGCCCAGTATCCACTGATAACTGATTTCATCGAATGAACTTATTCTCTCTGGTTTGTGGTACCTCGGCCTGATAGCCCTTCTACGCTTGAAAATACTTACCAACTAATACCGATTACCAATGAAGCCATCGCCGGAAAAAAAAATGAAAATTATTCCTTTCAAGACATCTCAAAGGACACCTGAACAATGAAACCATACTTGAACACACCACAGATAAGGCATTTACAGACATGGCCATGGAGAGCATTCTTCTCCTGAGCGTGAAGTTTTCAAAATAGGGATGTTCGTTTCTGGAGGTTTGCACATGCAGACTCCAAGACAAAAAGCGCAATTCATTCAAATCTTGTACAGCGCTTGCCGGATCGTATTGGAATTTCTTATAGATATACGTTTGGGCTTAACTGGTTAAAAAATATTCCAGAAGAAGGGTTCATTGGAGACATTTATTCATTTCTAAAATTGTTCGGTACTGAAATAAGGACAGATGCAAAATGGAGCAAAAATCATAGCTTGGAAACACTATTTCGTATTTGGATTGGGTTTTCTGCAGGCAATGTTAAAGCACAATGGACACTTCTAATGCTTTACTTTGTATTAAATGCTTCACAAATAAACATTTCCGACTTCTTTTATAAGGCGCTACGAAAATCGGCCGTTTTCTTGTTATCCCTTGTCTTTACCTCTCTGGCATCTCGGCGATCCAAATCTTAGGAGCTGGGATATCGTGGCAGGAAATTCAAAAATTCCCAGCAATGCTTGATGTAAAAGGATATGTTTGATATGTCACCAAAGTCAAGCCGCAGATGCAGTTTACCTGATTGTTCTAGTATTATAAGTATACTAGAAAGAAAGTATTATAAGAAACATCACTTTTATCTTTGTCCAAGCGAGTAAACTCAGCATGTACTGTCCCAAAAAATTACGCTTTGAAATATCACAGAGAGGAAACTGTTGAAAAAGCTGCTGATTTAGGGGGTAAGCATTGTTCCTAGGTTGTTACAGAGTGGGATTGGGGTAGTTTGATGTGCCCATTGAACTTTAACGTAAGTCATACAGATAGGGATGATACTTGGTACTCTTCATTCAGGTGTCCTTTAATTCTTGCACCTTAACATCATTTTCCTGTTTTTACCAGGCTAATTTTCCCAGCTTAATATCTAAAACCCTGGAAATGCAGGCCTTTGTTGAAATTAATTCTCCAATTCTGGGAGAATTTTGGGTTGTCGTGCAAGCAGCGCACACTCAGAACGTTATTGCTAGAGCCCCGGGTGAGAAAAACCAACAGAATCCCTTACATGAGTCGAAACATTTTATTAAACAGCAGATGTAAAAATAAACTGCCTTTTCAGTTAAACTTTAAGCCGAATGCAACGGTGGCGTGAATAGCCAAAATGATATTATTTTCAAATACAAACTGTCCCAGAGAAGATCCATGGATGCCTGAGTCCATTTTCCATGCTGGTAATACTCTTTATGACTAACTCTCCTTGCCGATGTAAAATCGCCGTGTACCTAGCGGAAGAGCCAGAAGCGGTATCACCTCGAGTATCACAGCTGCTCCCAAAGATCGCCGTGATTGTTTGATGCAGGATTTGAGTTGTTGAGTTTGACTCGCTAGTGAGACGTTTTCTCGTTCTTCCTGAGGATCACTGGCGTCTTTTGGTCTTAGTCATATAGAGTATTGCCCTAGCATGACGGCGAGATGTTCCAGCGTTAGATAACGTTTATTATAGTCTTATTTATAGCATTTTAATGCAGAAAGAACCCTGGAAAAAATACGCAACTATTCATAAAATTAAAATTTCATAAGTAAAAGGCGCTTAAGCAAACAAGGACTGATAGAAAAGATACTATGTGGGTTTAAAATAAAGGGATTGTCAATAAATGAACGTGCGGGAAACAAGACTGGAAGCGATGCCATAACTTCCTAAACGTCCGCGTTTCTTTCCGCTGGCTAACGACAAACGAAACGTTCCAACGTCTCGCCTTGCTGATGAAGGGGCGTTCCAAGAAACCTCTCACTTGCATAGTTGCGTTTTTGCAGATACAGTGGTATGATGAACGAATCGTTACAGCACTGCTCTCATTAGAAATGATCTTTTCACGATTAAAAAGTCAGGCATATTGTTTTTCAAAAACACCATTACTTTCCACGTGAAATTAGCGATTTTCTTGTTAGCGCTTGTCAACTCTATCCAGCCTGCCTGCTCTCCGACGCGGCGGCGGGACGCAAAATATTTGAAAACTGGATGCGTTGTGGTTAAAAAGTGGGAAAACCAAGCAAAAGCAAAGAAGTCCAAAACAGAAGATATACCTGATAGCCTACCATGTCTTCAAAATTAAAAACAATTTTTAAGCTTATAGTCCTTATGCATGCCTGGCAAAACTCGGCTAGGTACTCGTAGGTATGAAACGAAACAATGGCGAAAGGAGGGGATTTCAGAAGCTTATATAATTCGGTAAGGGGGCTAGGAATACAATAAAACGCAGAATAAACAAGAAGGGTCCTTTAACATTTGTAACAATTCAGATCATATGTATTGACAAGAATATATTAAATATCGATAAAGCATGTCAACTGTAAAGTGTAGGAACCCTCTAATAAATGTGGACTGTATCCCAGGGGGTGCTCACTCTGAAAATATTTGTACACCAATTGACCAATCGGTGACCATGGAGCCTGTACAGTGATGCCCACCAAATTCCAAGGGGATCCCAAGGCTGTATGTCCCCTTGACTGTATCTTGTTTTTTTTTCTAGCCGGTGGGCGTCTGTTACCAGTGTATAGACGTATTTCTTGTCTATCACCGTCTGAAGCATCTTCGACTTCTTCTGTTCCGCACTTGTGATACGGCAGTTCAGAAACTTAAGGACGAAGAAAAGGCGAACAGCGAAATTCTGGAAAGTTTGCTGAACGATGTAGATTGGGTCCAAAAGGTAAGTTTTTGATAAGAAATCGCTCTAGCCTCTACAGCTGACGAAGAACTGGGAATGCTCAGAGTGAGCAGATTTGGAAATAATATCTGCTGTGCACTTACAGCTGATGGTCGTTGCAGCACCAATTGCGTCTTGGAGTAAGGCAGTTCCAGGGCCCAACAGCTCTGTTTCCAGAAATGTATTTGCACTCGTCCTTGTGAAGCAGAATCTACAAAGTTTAATGTGTGTCCCCTATGATGACGGATGCTGCGGAAGTTTGCAATATCACCTGTAATACCTTGATTCTTTTTCATACTGGACGGTTCGCAATCCTGCCGATCCACCCATCACCAACGAGCCCTGAAACCCGACTATTCAAACACGGAAGGTTCTGGTAATAACTACACGTTTTACTAACCAGATACGGTTCTGAATAGTCGATTAAACGACGGGTCAAAAATAAATTACTTACTTATTACTTATACCACACGCAGATTGACACTCCAGTGGTGTGTGTATCGCTGTTCTTCTGTGTAGATTTAAGGTTCAAGTGAAAATAACAATAGCCCTATGTATTCAAAGTCAGCTTGGGCTAAAAAAAATATTTAATAGGCCTATGTCAATAAAAGTGTCAAATATGCTAATATTTCATAGTAAATGGTAACTCTAATTACCCACTGGACTGCAATAGGACTAGTGGATTGTTAAAAATAAAGTGGAAAAGATAAAGCGATACACTGTGCAGCTTCTTGCTGGATTACTTACTTGCCAGTAGCCTGCCAGTAGTCTTCGGTGAATTCAAGCATTTTGGGGGCAAGCATTTCACAAAGCCGTTTCAGTGTTAATCAAATCAAATCACATCAAGTTTATTAATTAGCCATGATTATCCAAAAACGAAGAGCACTGGCACGTCAAAGATACACACACTTGGGTCACAATTTAAGTCAAGTCACTGTTAAAAGTTTTGCAAAAGTACGGGACGAATGAACGGTCATACCGAACACTGCAATTTGCAGGAGGGAGCTTTAACTTTTGCTTCCCCGAATTTGATCCTCGAGTGGGGCGTTTATTTTCAGCTGTTGGCTGGAAATCTGGCAGAATGTTGCGAAAGAGCTCCGACGACAGACAGGACCTCCCAAAAGCCATGAGAAGTTCATGCCGTCTGTTTGATAAGGTAGCCAGGCCCAGTGACGCCAGACTCGCCTCGTATGAGACGTACTCGTGCACGAGGATGATCCGACATGCACGCTTTTGAGTGCGCTCAATTTTCGAATCCTGGGCTTTTGTTAGTCCGGCGTGCCAAACCTGGCATCCATATTCAAGGGCCGGACGAATGTATGTTTTATAGAGGTTAGTCAGAGTGTTGTGGGACAGCCCAAATCGTCTTAGCTGAGCAAATTGCTTGAGGAGAATGGCTCCCTTTTGGACCAGTTTAGAGGTTTGGGATTCCCAGCCAAGGTTGTTGTCGATTATGATCCCAAGAATTTGTGTGGTTTCAACTGCTTTAAGGTCTGCCTTAGAATCAATTGGTTCCGGATCGTGCTTTGTGAAGTTGACACGGAGGACGACACTCTTTTCAGTGTTGATCTGAAGTTAGGTTGTATTGGTCTTGTTTTGCCAAGCCAAGAACCCCGCTTGAGCTGTAGCCCACCCGAGGGAGTGGCGGTCGATAGTTTCAGAGAAAGTCGCCAATGTAAGCAGATTAATTTACTGGCTACATATCCGGGGAGGAAGTGAGGTCTTTTTATCAGAGCCTCGTTTTTGTTGCAATAGCACTGCCGCATCGCTGCTGCAGCACTTCTTTGCTTTTGCACAATATGCGTTTTTGAATCCACTTTCTTCTTGGTTGAAGCGGCAGCGCTGCAGCACCTTGCAGGGAAGCACGGACTTGGTCGATGAGCAAGTCCGCGATTCTCGAGATGCGCTGCCGTCTTCCTCGGAAGCACTGCAGTGCAAAAACGGATGTAGACAGAATCAGACCGAAAGTGGTAGAGAAGTGGACCTGCAGCGTGCAACAAAAACGAGGCTCAGTTATCTTTAGTGATTGAAAGACTGCAGAGCGATTTTGGTTGACATCCGAGAGCATAAGAACATTTACTTGCTCAACGGAATCAGGATTCGAACTGGAACACATAACCTGGAAGATGGGAGCTTCAGAATCCTGGATTTGATTGAATCAACAGTGAACGTTTTCAATACACAGAGAAGCCAAGTAAGTGAAGTCATTTTATTTAGTGTTTTGTGTGAGCTGACCGATTCTTCAACTAACGTGTTCTGCTTAGCATTTCCGACAATCCAAGTCTTCGGGAAAGATTTGAACGGGGGCCTGTGCCAGTCGTCGATGGGAGTAACACGAGTTGAATCTGGCATTTACAGCATCTAGAGTCTAGATGACTAACATGCAAGTCACGACTTAAGAACTGGACCCGGTACGAGCACCGTATCATCCTGTTGGGCGATTTGGAAGTACTCTTAAAGAAAAGAACTTCGCTATAGAAGCAAGTCGCTGATGTCCGGATAGAAAAAAATACAGCTAAATAGTTGGCAGTATCTTTTTCTTTCAATAATTTGTTTTTATTTTTTGAATTATTTATGTCTGAAGGTATGTCCAGTAATCTAGTATTTGCCGTTTAACTCATTTAGTAATTTATGAGCGGATGGGATTGACTGACTCGTCATAGAAAGGTGAATCAGTGTCTCTAGTTGTGAATAGTCTTGGCCGATAGTGCGCAAAAGAAAAAGTACATTTAGTATCAACAGTAGTCATTCTTACCGGCTGGTAATGATTTGTCCCATTTTCCGTCATACCCGTTAACTCAGTATGAATTAACGCCACAAAATCAGTTTTATGTATTGCGAGTTTGTTGAGAAGGTTGAGCTTATTAGTTGAACTGTTATCTACGAGTCGAATAGTATGTAATTAAAGGTTACTTTCCAGGCGCGATCTACTCCTGGAACGTCTGTGCCAGCAGTACCTACAGTGTCATCAGCTGATTTTTCTGCAGGAGCGTCACGAACGACACCTAGACCGTCACCCTTGCCTGTGACACCTGGACCACCGCCATCATCTCCAGTTTCACCACCATCTATCCTATCATCAGAAGCTGCAGGCTCTCGAGGAAAACGTCAACGAAGGTCGCCGACTCGCCGCCTCGTCAAGAAAATCTCTGTCGGTTACTTGACATGCAAGGCAGCTGTGTGATTTTCTCTGATAAAGTTGCCCATCTAGCTGTGACAAACCCTTGTGGGCAGAGGCTTGGTTGGATTTGTGCTGAAAGCACGGAGCAGCGGAATACGCTTAGCTGTCCGTTTTGTGGCGGGGGGCTAAGCAGCCGTAACCCATTTATTACGTTGCTGATATTTAGTTTTATTTTGGGCGCAATGTTAAACTGAGCCTTCCTGATTTGGACCTACATGTATATTTTTCGAATAAAACTTCAGTTATAGATAGATCTGTGCGCAGTGTGTGTAAATAGCTTCATCTACGCGCTTGGCGCACCTTTGTAGAAGTATGGTTTTCAGGTATCCGTCCACGGACTTTCGGCCGGTAACTCTTCCTGCACGTTGCGGTAGTGCGAAGTGGAACGAGTCTCAACTTTTCCGTATGGAGCCGAAAGTCCGTGCAGGAATCTGAGTCTGCGAGCACCCGTCTTCAAGGTGTGAGCGTAGCCGGATATTTCACTTTGTTTCGCTTTCCCTGCAAGGCGTCAGCTTTTCTGTGTCGAAGACCCTTATTTTCTAACAACGGGCTGGTTCTCGCGGCTGTAGTGGAGTCAGTTGCGGTTGTGTAGACCTGTGGCCATGCTCGTAATAATCAGGTTCATCTCTCTTACAGTTGTTCCGGGACATGCAGGTCTGTTGGGCAGAAAGCGACGTCCTCATCGCGAGTTTGGAAAAGTATAACCAAGGGAAAGAGAAGAAAGATGGCACAAGTGAGACCGTCGATGCTCCTAGCGACAATATTGAAACACCGGCCAGCGCCGGCGAGGCGTAAGCCCATGCCATATGTTTTTCAATATTCAATTGTGTCTACTATTAAGTGTGATTTAGTGTTTAGTTGCTGCGTTACCGGTTTCAAAGCCATGAAATCCAGCCGGCCTATTTCTTCTTTGGAAAACCTTTTCATGTCTTGCTCGGTGGCGTCGGAGCCGAAACTCTCGCTCTGATTGGCAAATCCGCATCTTGGTGTCTAACACTGATAATCTGATTGATGATGATCATCACGCGCAAAAGGTACACAGACGGGCCACACGGCTATGCAAAGGAAGATCCAGGGAGGGCAATAGAGACGTGCTATTTTTCTTCCCTCGCTATCTGTGGTATTTCGGGCTGTGCGTACTTTTCGTGAGATTAATCTCAGTTCTTGGCGTTTTAATGGTAATAGTGAAGTGTTTTGGAGTACGTATCAACACCTGATCGCATTTCAGTCTAGAAGACCCGTCCCGGTTTGATTTTATTGAAACAAGTCTGCGCTGAGAAAGCCTGCTTTTTTAGTACTAAAATCGTTACTCACGTCACTAAAACAGTAGAGTATGCTTGTTCATAACATCATCTCCGATGGAATTTCGATGATCAGTTGAAAATATCCGCTACCGAAATTTCCCAGATTTATTTGTTTCAAAAGGACCGCAGCCCTTTACGCTTTGTAAACCTAAAGCTACGAAAACTCATTTCCATCGCGTTACATTTACTCCGTGCACATGACAGCGAATCTCACAGAATTTCTTCAGCTCGTTACCATATCTTCCTTATTGAAATGAGTAGAGAAGCAACCTGTCACATATAGATACGTATTTTAAAGTTGTAGCCTGAGGCACCAACTGGAATTCCGACCTAAAGCGATTAGTTCGGAAACCTGACTCTGACTCGCTCTCGGTGCATTTCCCTTTCTCACTCACTTGGTGTTCGTCGCATCATGGAGAGTTGAAAGTGTTTAAAAAAAACTCAAAACTTTGTAGCGTTGCTCTCTATTCCTTCCACGGTTACTGCCACCGGCTAGTACCCTAAAGATCTGTAAGTTACCAGTTCCTAGTAGAAGTTTTAAGATGGTTATTGTGACAGGATAGCGTTCTTAGAGAATAGTCATATGTCGTTATTAACTGGACATTGATTCTTTGTATAATCCTGAGTGATCTTACACAACAAGGTCATGGTCCATTTACACACTGAGTAAAATCCGAGCGTATTTTACGCACGTTTTGAGCTTGAAAACATTTCTAACAGTACGGACGTATTTGAGAAATCGGTCCGTTTTGCATCTAAATACGTCCGTATTAGTACAGGCAAATGGAGGTTTGACCCGAAACAAATTGCAACAGAAATGGTTTTTACACCATCTTGTAGAGAGAAAAAAGCTGAACAACATATCCAAAGTTGCATATCCTGGCTCGACGCGAAATAAGCGTTTTTTGGCTTTTAATCCCATTTTTTTGCGTATTTAGAAAAGAAATATAAAATTTTCGTGGTTGTCCGTTATTCTTGAACTGAAGTACGATTCTAATGCAAAATGACAAGCATAAACCGAAAATGAAGCCGGATTTGGCGTATAAAGCACCAGAAAAAAAGTTAATGTCATTTTTTCAACGTATTTTGCAAAAAAGTACAAATTTTCGTACTCGTCCGATTTTCTTGAACGAAAGTGCGATCCTGGCATAGAGATCCCAGCTGAGACCGAAAATGGAATCAAACTGGGTTTCTAGTGTATGAGAAAGAAGTTTCATAATCATCAACATAATCTGCCAATTTTGGTAAAACAAGAAAATTATTAAGAAAAGTCAATTACGAGCTAAACTGGTTTCCATTTTCAATGTTTGAAATCGTGCTTAACGCCCTTCGTACACCATAAATTCTTTTCAAAAGAGATAAACAAATTGCAACCAGTGTTGACGAGGTATTCACAGATTTGTCCTTTGGAATGGATTAGGCTACCGACTAAGCTTTTGGGTTTTCTGCATCATAGTAGTTGTTAATTTTGTAGAGGTGGAACACATTACACCACTTGCAGGTTCTGCATGCTGAAGTAAAAACTAAATCGTTTTTTTAAGGCGGCTACATCTCTCTTAATTACACTACATCTCTCTGAATTACACTACTGCAGTCGACACGAGCACTTGAAGGTTTTTAAGAGCATGCGCGGAGCTTGTGGAAGGTCATTTGCTAACGGGTACAAGAAGTCATCTTGATTCTTCCAGCCCCATTTTCTCTATTTTCAATGGAGGATCAAGCTCCCCAGTTCATACCTAACCTTGATAACTGTTACGGAATCCTTCAAATTTCAGGACGAACTCTGAAAGCCCACTTGCTGGTGAAGCTGCTTCAACCATTTTCGTGACTCACAGGGGTTGGTCAAAGGTTACATCGACAGTAAATACATGTCGGCTTGCCTGGTCTGGGACAAAAAGCATAACCGACAATCACTGAGAGGAAAAGAGTAAACTATTTCCCTCCGTGATTCCCGACCATAAGGGATTGCTGTGTTCCATTCCACTAGGCTTGGGTCTCAGAAGGAAAGCCAGAGGACGTTAAGACTAGAGTACAGAGTCGATGACTTGTTGAAATTCTCCGAGACTTTCGGATCGAAGGATTTCCGATTTCGGATCGCGGGATATCGAATCATCGGATTTGTGGTTCACAATGCGTAAACAAATATGTAAAAAAAAATTGTCATAGGCAGTGGATTAATCATGGGAATAGGTTGATCGCATTAGTTTAGTAGATTCGGACACGGCAGAATATCGACTAAGGTAGATAGGTCTCACGGTAGATGGCGTAGAAAAAAATATTATTTACTTTAATTAATCAGAATTTTTCTATCCGACTGCATTGTCTTACTTGGGGTCTTCTTCTGAGGGTACGTTTTTCGGTCTTCAAGAAGATTCTGCTTTTAATGACCAGCTCAGGTATATATTTTTTTTCTAACAATCCATCATATCATTTTGATGGATAGTAAATACTGACTAAACTACCTTTACAAAAATGATAACGGCGCATGTTAATGACATTGAATCTTTTTTTCTGGTGCAAGATAGCCCCATTCAAATCTGAACCCGTGGCACTAAGAGCAGAAAAGGGCTTAGTTTGCGTCGATTCAGGATCTACAACTTTGGATATGTTGTATTTCTTTGTAAATACTGGGCATTGAAAACCATTTTGATTCATACTTTACTTTTCTGAATAATTTTCTTGTTTTTACTAAAAAAAAATCCTAAAGATCTCATATCTATGGTTACGAAACTTCTTTCAGGCACAGTAGACACCCAATTTGATTCCATTATCGGTCTCAGCTAGGGATTCTATGCAGGATCGCACTTTCGTTCAAGAAAATCGCACCAGTACGAAAATGTTTACTTTTTTGCAAAATAGGTTGAAAAATTAACATTAACTTTTTTCTGGTGCTTTATAAGCCGAATCTGACTTAATTTTCAGTTCCAGCTTGTCGTTATGCATTAGTATCGTACTTCAGTTCAAGAATAACGGACAACCACGAAAATTTTATATTTTGTTTTGAAATGCGTAAAAAAGTGACACTAAAAGACAAAAAACGCTTATTTTGCGTCGAGCCTGGATATGTTGTTAAGCTTTTTTTTTCTCTACAAGATGATGTAAAAATCATTTCTGTTGCAATTTGTTTCGGGTCGACCCCTTTTTGGAGCTCATTTTCCTGTACTATATTGCTAGAAATCTTTTGAAGCTCAAAACGTGCGTAAAATACGGATTTTACGCAGTGTGTAAACCCACCATCAAAGTGTAATTTGCTGGGGGGGGGGGGGGGGTGCGCGGCTACTTTTTTTTATTCGTAAGAAACTTCCCGGTTCGGATTAAAATTATGACAATGTCATGGCGTATAAACTGTTGTGGAGTTGCTGGGCCACTGTTACAATAAGTCGTGAACTGCTCCTTTCGAGAGGCAAGGTTACAACTAGCAAATCTGAGATACGAGGCTAAATGCGTGTCGATGTGGGATCCATCCTCGCAAGCAAACAAATCAAGGGCGATTCTGGCGGTCTGGAAAGCTTCCCTGGTTTAAACGCCGTGTTCCTTCGACTTGGCTAAAAATTCTCTTGGCTTTCCGAGTCGGTTCTTGCGCTCCGCTAAAAAGTGAATTCACTCCATACGTGGAAAGTGGCGAGCCAGCGAGAAGCTGTAATCTTGATGGCAATGTTAAGACAAAAAATCGCGAAACAGACTTTGCCAGTCGAAAGTCCTTTTCATAGCCCAACTCGAGGATTTGGGGGGGGGGGGGGTACATTTTTGTGTTAAAAGTCGTTCACGTCAGAAACACGTTTACAGAAGCGAGAGGAACATCCTATTCGGTTATTCCTCATTTAAGTGAATATATATCTGAAGTTGACTATGGTTTACGAATAAAGATTTTTTTTAAAACAGTTCACAAAAGGTTGAAAAATTACTAATATTTACCATGGACGGATTGTTTCTAAAGCCAGGCTCCTGAATCGAGCACGAATGGAAGTAGTCATTCAGCAGTAATTACAGTGATAATTTTTGCGTTTAAAATATACCCCGATTTTGCAGTTCTTAGGTCCTTCCAGAAATCGCTTCTAATTTTACTACCATTAAATGACAGCTCGCTTAATGAGCATTAACACGCTCAACCCTGGAAGCTACCTTTAGCTGACTTTTACAGGTTGGTTGTGTTCCACGTTTTACCAGTCGTTACCAAAGCTAATTGTGCCGATACACGATCAAGGTTTCCCGACCAGATTTTCTGTACTTTCATCATCAGGTTGAACAAATCTCAACTTTTCCGTATGGAAATTCATGATGCCGGTCTGCGACCTTCCGATCCTGATCGTCTGTACGCAGCATAAACTCGCCATTCCAACCTGTGGTAACAACTTGGAACAAACCCAGATAACTGCTCACATGTAGCACTTAAACTTCAAATTCACCTGAATCTACAAAAGAACAAATAATCAGATAGAACCTCCGTCTGTAGTCCCATGTAGCGACTATGAATACCCCAACAAAACTGAGGGGAACCTAGAGGTATTTACTCTAGCTTTGAGCTAATGTTGATACCCGTTTACTCATCTCCCGCCCGATCTGCAGCATAAGCTAGTCATTCCTACCTGTAGTAACAACTTGGAACACACCCAGACAACTGCTCACATGTAGCACTGAAACTTCAAACTCACCTGAATCTACTGAAGAACAAATAATCAGATAGAACCTCCGTCTTTAGTCCAATGCAGCGACTATGAATACCCCACAAACCTGAGGGGAACTAGAGGTATTTACCCTAGTTTTGAGCTAATGTTAACCCGTTTACTCATATTCCTTCTTCGTCGTTGCTCATCGCAAAGCAAAAAATGCAGGAGGCGTGCTCCGCGCGCTGACCTGCTCTGGAGCGCGTCCGTAGAACCTATCAGCTTTGACTTCTACTTTTCCTTAAAGCAGGCTGCAGAGCGATTTAGCTATTTGTAGAGGTAACGGAACGTGACGTGGCGCGAAGCTACTAACCTCCGCTCATTCACAATGGACGGGGTACGGGAAAATATTCGACTCCGCATGGTCATATTACAGAGATGGGGAGGCGGAGTTCCTTCTGATTATTTGTTCTTGGTCTACTCTATCCTTTACAGTACATGATTTCAAGACAAACTGGCTACCGGGGTTAAAAAAACAAACATATTTTATGTTTTTATTTAATTTTCTTCGGTCCCGACGAATCCCAACGAATTGGCCAACATACAAGGAGAAGACTGATTTCCCGCGCGCAATGAACTAATAACCCTGTAAGAGTCTTGTCATGACTACGTAAATACTGTATCCGAGCGCTTGAATTTAAATTTCTCACATGTTATGCATACGTGTATAGGAGAGGGCTTGAGTGAGAACCCGTTCATGAAGTTTTGGTATACAATCAGAACCCTTGCATGCAGCATCGGCTGAAGCCGCTGGTTCTCACTTATTGTTGGTTCTTACTGTCACAAATCTACAAGGTTTAAAACTAATACATTAAAATAACAGAGAGGGGCGAAGTAGATTCGAAATCATTCCTCGGTCAAGAACGGTATCCCGAAAGGAACGTTAAGTTGCAACCAGCTATTTTTATCTGTTTATGCACACTCTAATTTCACTTGTTGTTCAGGGCCTTGAACGTTAAATAAAACAAATATTACATTAGTACTCCGTATGCCATGTAGCCAATGGGATAGCTACTGTGTGAATTTTGCAATACCACTTGGCAAGCCAAAGCTTATTGCCTGTGAGCAATTCACCTTTAATTTTCTTTCATGTGCTTTGAAAAAAGACACCATTTGAATAAGATTTTGTGAGACCCTAGTTTACTATAAACAATCGCAAAGCTGTACGGCGGGCTAATGTTACATTATTCAGTACGAGTAGCTTTCGGGCATTACTCGAATTTTCAGAACCAGACATGATTAACAATCAGGTTATCGGCCTCGGATGTGGTCTGTTTGATTTTACCCTCAATTGATAATTTTCCAGTAGCGCCCTCACACACGGACGACACTACTTTAACACGTATGATTCACACTGGCTTATAATCTGTAACACTGTACCTAGGCCAACTCAGATTCAGTCCTCTTTCCAGATGGGCAAGCTAACACGAAATATAACATAAATTCTATAACTGTGGACGGATAATTCATATGGTCATATCTTTAGGCACTTCGTTGGCAGATTTAAATAGTAGACTGCTAAACAGACAATCGGAGACAGTCAATCTACCTTACAATCAGTTTGAACAGGAATGACAGGAATACAAGTGGAATGTACAGGTTTAAACTGGAAGCTGAGTTGCACCAGTGATCAAAGTTACAGAAGCACCACGTTGTATTGTCAAAGTGATTCCTGGAAGAAGAAGAAGCTATCAGCAAAACCCGACCCGAGGTGTACTTTCGCCGTTCCCCAGGGAGTCATTGGGAAGTTGGAGGGAACCACGATAACAGGGAGCCATTTCCTAGGGACTCCTCGCATAGGAAACGGCGAGAGTGTACGGAATATCTCTGTTTATTTTGTTCGAGCAAAAGTTGAAAATTTACATTTTCCTCGTGATTTTCCTCTCAATTCATTTATTTCGCGTCCTGTGACTACTGAGATGAAGCCAATTCTCCTTTTTTTTCTTTTTTTTTTTGTCAGAATCGAGAACGGGGAAAGCTTCGCGATTCTGCAGTTGCTTCTGATAGTCAATTCTTGTTCTCGATTTACACATTGATTTCCATAATTAACAGGATTAACACTGATTGTGACTCTAGTTCAACTGAATTATTTACAAAAATGTTGCTAATTAAAATAAAACAGACACCCTTTTTTTCATTATCAGTCTTATCCGACAATTTAGCGTAACAAAGGAATTTCTTTTTAGCAGCCCTAACATCTCTTTTCCAAAATCAACGAACGACACCAGCAACTTCCCAAATCGACTCGCCACATAAAGGGGTCCCATTTTCTGACGGTGAGAATAATCGGAGTGTTTCCAATCCGTGCGGACTCGGGGAGAATGCGAGACGTGAGTCAACGGGACAAATAATACGCGGGTCCTCCTCTGTAGGAGGTTGGGGAACGACGAAAGCACACCTCAGGACTTTTTCAAGTTCTCAAAAAATCGGTCTCCTTTTTATGGCACTTGAGCATACTCAAGTGCCATATAGCGATCGTAATTTCTGTCGGTCTGTCGGTCTGTCTGTCTGTCGTTCTGTCGTTCTGTCGGTCTGTCCAGGTTTTGCTAGTTTGGGCACTTCCACACAAGCTAGGACGATGAAACTTCACAGGCATATCAAGGACCCGACCAGATCAACTTAAAAATAATCACTTCCCCAATCCAACTTTCCCCGGATCCGGGAGTCCGGAAACTATAAAGTAACACGGGAGCAAAAAGTAAAACGGGAGCAAAACAAAGCACTGGCCGGGCGCGGGATCGAACCGGGAACCTTTGGGTTGACAGTCTAGTATACTACCACTGAGCTATGCGACTATGTAACAAGACGCGAATGCGGGAATAATTACGGTTTAAAGATGGTCAGTCCAAGTCAAACAAATCTAGTGAAACGTTTGGCAGGAATATCAGCGAACCGACCAGATTAACTTGGATATAATCATATTCCGGATCCGATCATAGTGGGGGGAGTGGAGGGATGGGAAATCCGAAAACTATTAACATGCATAACTTTGGAAAGGGTAATCAGACATACGTGAAACTTGACCTTTGTGTTGCCCAGTCCCGTTTTCTACCACTGAGCCATGCTATGATGTATACAAAGCGAATGCTAGAATAGATACGGTTTAAAGGTGGTCAGTCCAAGTCAAACAAATCTAGTGACACGCTTAGCAGGAATATCAGGGAACCGACCAGATTAACATGGATATAATCATATTCCGGATACGATCATAGTGGGGGGTGGAGGGATGAGAAATCCGGAAACGACGGTCTGTCCCGGTTTTGCTAGTTTGGGCACTTCCACATAAGCTAGGACGATGGAACTTGGCAGGCGTATAAGGGACCGAACCAGATTAACATGGAAACAGTCACTTCCCCGATCCGGCCATCGTGGGGGGGGGGGGGTGGAGCAACAAGAAATCCGGAAACTAGTAACATGCATAACTTTAGAACGGGTAATCGGACTTGCGTGAAACTTGACATATGTCAAGAACAATTGCCGATAACTTGGGGGGGGGGCTGGAGGGGGGAACCCAAAACCTCGTGAAACGCTTCCACATAAGCTAGAACGATGAAACTTGGCAGGCGTGTTGGGAAACCGACCAGATTAACTTGGAAGTAACCACTTCCCCGATCCGGCCATCCTGGGGGCTGGGAAATCCGGAAAGTAGTAGCATGCCTAACTTTTGAACGGGTAATCAGATATGCCTGAAACTTGACATATGCCAAGACAGAAGCTCAATTTCAAATCCGGACCAGATCCGACAACTGGGGGGGGGGCTGGAGGGGGCACCGGAAATCTCATGAAACGCTTCCACATAAGCTAGGACAATGAAATTTGGTAGGCATATCAGGGAACCGACCAGAAGAACTTGGAAATAATCACTTTCCCCATCCGGTCATTGTGGGGGGAGTGGAGGGATGGGAAATCCGGAAACTAGTAACATGCATAACTTTGGAACGGGTAATCAGACATGCAAGAAACTTGACATATGTCAAGAACAAGTGCTTCAGATGCTCAGTTTCAAATCCGGACCAGATCCGATGACTGGGGGGGGGGGAGCTGGAGGGGCAACCGGAAATCTGGTGAAACGCGTCCAAATAAGCTAGCACAATAAACTTGACAGGCATATGAGGGAACCAACCAGATTAACATGGAAATAATCGCTTCCCCGATCCTGCTATCGCGGGGGTGGGGGGGGGGTGGAGGGAAGGGGAATCCGGAAACTAGAAACATGCATAACTCTGTAATGGATAATCGGACATGCATAAAACTTGACAATTGTGAAGAACAAGTGTCTCAGATTTTCAGTTTCAAATCTGGACCAAATCCGAAGAGAGGGGGATTAGAGGGGGGACCGGAAATGTCGTGAAATGTTTAGGGTCGATGGATCGGGATGTCACAGTAGAGGGGTTGGAAGGGGTTTTCCCGGATTTCCGGTGATCACGAGTTAGGGTACTTCGAGGGGTACTTCCACATGTACTAGGACCTTGAAACTTGGCAGACATATTACGTACTCTTCCAGGTCAACTTGAAAATAGTTCTTTTCCCGATCCGATGATCATGGGGGAGATTCTATTGACATGCATAACTTTGGAACAGGTGATCAGACGTGCATGAAACTTGTCAAGTGTCAAGAACAAGTGACTCAGATGATCAATTTCAAGTCTGGACGGATCTGATAACATCGGGAGGAGCTGAAGGCTCTCTTGAAGCGCTTAGAGTCGAGAGATCGGGATGGGACTTGGAGGGAAGAACAAGCATAAGCCATAGAACGGCCTGCCATTCAATTTGCAAATATATTATTATTATTATTATTATTATTGACAAAACAGGACCGATCGTGTCACAGTGGGGGGAGTTGGAGGGGGTTTTCCCTAATTCCGATGATCACGAGTTAGGGTACTTCCAGATGTGCTATGACCGTGAAACTTTGCAGGCATGTTAGGGACTCTATTAGATTGGCTTGAAAATATAGTCCCTCCCCCGATCCGATCATCGTTGGAGGAAGATACAGATACAGTTGTCAATGAGTGGTATAACCATTTCAGATCTACTAGATCAAGCCCATTTTCTGATGAAATGAATATCGGGAGAGAGATCCAGCCTTGAAAACTGCAAACCGTATCTGACAAACATGCTAACTGTTCTTACAAGTGCCATATGAGCTTTCAGCTCTTGTTCGTGGAAGAAAACGTACTAGTTTCCTACTGGCAAACTGAGGGTTTTCAGCGATTTCAGAATACAGGCGACAGGAGAAACATTCAAGGCTCTATTTAAGCCACATTTCGCGACAATGCATAATGATTCCACGGATAACCGCTGGGGGGATGGAGAGCTCTAAGGTATACTGGAAGTCTTTTTGGGCCCCTTGCACAGAATATGCAAGCACTGTACTGAAGTTTAAGAGGTAACAAGTGTGCAAGCGCTCAGACGAGTGTAAACGTAAAATCTTTATCACATGTTTAGCTTTAGAACCAAGACAGTTCTCATCCCCAATAACCAAACAAGGATTGAAATAACCTAATTTGTAATCATCCTACTTTAAAAGCTTTATATGTAAACAAACCGCCAGTATAAATCCAAAGAAATGTTGAAGATCTTGCACGAATAGGATTAGTTGGACCAAAACACTGAATGGTCTGCCAGCCAGTCCCACCCTTTAAACCTCTTTTCCATTAGCAAGGTAATAACAAGTGCAATAAACTAAATCGTAGCAGCCTAATGCCCCCTTTGTCACAATTCATTAAGAATCGATTATATGACAAAACAGTCAAGTTTCCAACTGTTCATTAAAGATTGAAGTACGTCGCGTCGTCTAATTCTCATCCATAGATATATCTCCCCAAATATACAAGAGTTGGACTTGAGACCTGTCATTGACGAACTGAACTCATGGGAAATCTGGGCCCAGCTGCCCATGAACGGGAGGGGGGGGGGGGGGGGTCGGGACCCATCAAAATTCGTATTTATACTTTTTTCCCCTCAAGTATACCAGCTTAGAGTTTGATCCCAGTCACGGGTCAAAACAAAACTGCATGGGCAATTTGGGCCCACTTGCCCATGAACAGAGAGGGTGGGGTTCAACTCTCACCAGCCCCTATGATCCAAAAGCACAAAGGAATTTCATCGCCTTCTCTGCAGTTAATGTCAAGTTAAAAACATTAAAAAATGGGCAATCTCGGCCCCTGAACCAAGTGGGGGTGGGGTTTGGGACCCGCATAAAGTAACAAGACCAAAGGTTTCGATGGGATCCCAAAAATCTAATATTTGATCCAGACAATTGCGAACGAACTACCAAAAAGTTCAGAAACGAGTTCGAAGTTTCTCCTTATCCGTATAAAGAACATCTAATCAACTTCAAGTAAAACTTTAACTTATAAAAAAAAATCCGATTTCAACCGGATTCCAGACGAACTATATGTCCAGGTAAAAAAAAAAAGGTTGTCATATACAGATTCAGCGTGTCTTCTTACCCCTAAATCTGTCATCTAATCAACTTCAAATAAAACTTTTGCTTTTAAAAAATTTTCCGGTTTGGCCTGATTCCGGCCGAACAAGTTGTCCTGGTAGAAAATATTGTTCACATAAGGGTTCAGTATGTCTTCTTACCCCTTAATCTAACATCTAATCAACTTCAAATAAAACTTTTACTTTGAACAAAGTTTCCGGTTTTGGCCGAATTCCGGGTGAACTACTTGCCCGGCGAGAAAATGGTTTTCACCGCCGTGTTCAGCATGTCTTCTTATCCCTAAATCAAACATCTAATCAACTTCAAATAAAACTTTTACTTTTAACAGACTTTCCGGTTTTGGCCAGATTCCGGGCTAACTACTTGTCAGGCGAACAAATGTGTTTCACCATCATGCTCAGCATGTCTTCTTATCCCTAAATCGAACACCTAATCAACTTCAAATATAACTTTTACTTTTAACAAACTGTCCGGTACTACTTGTCCGATGACAAAATGGTTTTCACCATCGTATTCAGCATGTCTTCTTACCCCATAATCGACTATCACATTATATGTTAAAAACATTTCAATTGCCCCTTAAATTAAACCCCCTCCCCCACCCCTAAATGTAGGGCTACAGAGCCCATCTACGAACTTGACCTTACTCTTGACCCAAACAATCCTCACACCAAGTTTCATCAAAATATCTCATTCCCTTCGAGAGTTATAGTGCGTACAGACGGACAGACGGAGGGACGGAGGGACAGACGGACAACTTTTCTGATGTCATAGGTATCTCTCCACTTACGTTTTGGGATCCCAAAAAGAGGCCCCAATGCTCACAATCCTACCAAGTTTCAACTTGATACCTGTTACGGGTAACGAAGTTTACTCCTAGGCAATCTGGGCCCAGTTGCCCATGCTTTAAAAGCAATTTCCCAGCCCTAGGATCTACACGTCCAAGAACTGTCATCGTCTTACGTCCAGTTATGGTCAAGTTATGAACATTATTTGCACCTGAACCGGGTGTGTGGGTGGTACCCCCAAAAGCCACAACTAGACCCCAATACCCACAAGTGTACCAAGTTTGAACTTGATACTTGCACTCGTTCACGAGTTATGAGCTCCACAAAATATGGTGAAAACCGAAAGCTGAAAGCTGCTACAGCGCTCACAAAAGTGGATTGTTCCAAGGAACACTTCACTAAAAACCGGACTCGGGATCTTTAGCAACCAAACAAGTGAGCCCTACTGGCAGGGGCGTCGCAAGTGCATTTTCGGTGGGGGGGTGCAGAGCCAAAATTTTACCGAATCTTTCAAAAATGTTACCGAATCCAAGAACTAGGAATTCGAGCTTTAAAATATGGGACAGAAACGATTCCGTAGGAAGAGTAACAATAAAAGGCAGCATGAACGACGATAAGCCAGCTATTAGGCGGTGTTTTGGCGAAGCGCACATGGACATCATATTGCAGGGTATGATTGCAGTAACAGCTACTACCTAGTATAGTCAATAGAAAATCACATCGAGCGCCGCAGGCAAAAATTTCAAAAATCCATTATTTGTTTTTGAAGGCTAAAATTTAACTGCTTCTCTTACAAATTCTATCCTTTACCGCTGATTAAATACCAAGACTCTATGAAGTTTCACAAACCGGATGGAGCGACGTTCCGGCACCAGCAGCAACTGTAGTTTAGTCAATATACTACCTATAATCACATAAAGTGAGCGCCGCAGGCGAAATTTTTTGTTTGCTCTTTCCTGCCAAATTTAACTTCTATCCAAATTCTAGCCTTTTAATTTTTCGAAATCTCAATCCTAAAACTGGCTTAAAACCCCCGTCAAATGACGCGCCCTTCCACAAAATAGAGAATATTACGAAACGTGCTGCAGGCGGAATTTCGAAATATTTATGATTAGATATTCTTTTTGAGATCTAAGATAAAAGTAAGGACTATCGATGATATCACAGATCATCCCTTTTGTCTGCGACCAGTGCTCCACTCGATTTCTTCTGAGTTTCGAGGTTCGTGGTAACTTCCGAATCTTGGCAATTATAACGAATAAGTCACCGAATCCCAGTTATTATACCGAATAAGTTTGGACCGAGAGCATGTTTGGGATTCTGTATAACTACCGTATCCCGGTTATTATACCGAATTGTTTTGGTATCGAAAGACTACCGAACAATATTCATGTTCGGTATACTTTCTTCGAAATTGGAACAATGTCAGGATTCGTGGTTAACTTCCCAATCCTGGAAACTATACTGAATAAATTACCGAATCCCAATCGTGATACCGAATAATTTCGAACCAATAGCTTATTTGGGATTCTGTGTAATAACGGAATCTCCATAAGTCTACCGAATAGTTCCGGCATCGAAAAATTACCAAAAAATTTCAGAAATTCTCTCACCAAATTCGTGATAACTACCGGATACTGGCAATTATACCGAATCCGATCATTATACCGAAGAGATTCGGTATAACTACCGAATCCCCATAAATATAACGAACAGTTCTGCTATCGAAAAAATACCGAACAATCCTACAATACGAACAATAACTACCGAATACTGGCAATTATACCGAATCCCGATCATTATACCGAAGAGATTTGTACAGATAGCCTATTTAGGACTCTGTATAACTACCGAATCCCCGTAAATATAACGAACAGTTCTGCTATCGAAAAAATACCGAACAATTTTAGTAAAATTTTGGGCCTTCGGCCCAAAATTTTACCGAATCTCAAAAAGGTGGGGGGGTGCTGCACCCCCCGCACCCCCCCCTTGCGACGCCCCTGCCTACTGGACATCAAGTCGAGGGCAAGTCTAGCCTGACGTACCTACGATTGCCGACCGGAGAATCGGCTGTATAAGTGCTGCAAGCGCAGTTAGAAAAGTACGGTATAGCTGAGAATACCTATTCGGTATATTTACAGGGATTCGCTAGTTATACGGATCCCAAATAGGCTATCGGTATGAATCTATTCGGTATAATTGCCAGTATTCGGTAGTTATCACGAATTCGGTGAGAGAATTTCCTGAAATTATTTGGTAATTTTTTTTATGCCGGGACTATTCAGTATGTTTATGGAGATTCGATAGTTACACATAATCGCGAATAAGCTAACGGTCCCAAGTTATTCGGTATCACGATTGGGATTCGGTACAGTTTTCTGGATTCAGTAGGTATGAATCTATTCGGTATAATTGCCAGTATTCGGTAGTTATCACGAATTCGGTGAGAGAATTTCCTGAAATTATTTGGTAATTTTTTTTATGCCGGGACTATTCAGTATGTTTATGGAGATTCGATAGTTACACATAATCGCGAATAAGCTAACGGTCCCAAGTTATTCGGTATCACGATTGGGATTCGGTACAGTTTTCTGGATTCAGTAGTTACGACGAATCCCGATTTGTGTCCTAGTTTCGACGAAATTATAGCGAATACGAATATTATTCGGTAGTCTTTGGATACCAATCGATAACACTTCGGCATAATAACCGGGATTCGGTAGTTATACAGAATCCCGAACATGCTATCGGTCTAAACTTATTGGCTATAATAACCGGGATTCGGTATAACTGACAGTATTCGGGAGTTACCACGAACCTCAAAAAGGTTGAGTGAAGCACTGGTCGCAGACAAAAAGATTGATTTATAACATCATCGACAGTCCTTATTGTTATATTGATCCCAAAACGAAGATCTAATCATAAGTGTTTCGAAAAATTCCGCCTGCGGCGCTTTTCTTAATATTCTCTATTTTGTGGAAAGGTGCGTCATTTAACTGGGTTTTAAGCCAGTTTTAGGACTGGGATTTGCAAAACATTAAGAACTAGATCCTGCATGGAAATGCAGCCGTAACGTCGCTCCATCCGGTTCCGGAAATTCTTAGGGTCTCGGTATTTAATACGGAAGATAATGGAATTCGCAACTGAAGCAGCCTACAGGAACAAACAATTGGATTTAAAAAATTTAGAAGCTGTTACTGCAATCTTGCCCGACAATATATTCACCAGGTGGGCTTCGCCAAAACGCCGCCTATTAATTGGCTTATCGTCTTTCACGCTGCCCTTTAATGTCACTCTTTGTACATAATTCTTTCTGTTCAATAATTTACAGACTGAATTCTCAGTTTCTAGGATTTGGTACAATTGATTAGAGATTCGGTATATTTTGCCCCCCCCCTCCCCCCAACGAAAAAGCACTTGCGACGCCCCTGCCTCCTTGATTACAGCCTTCGTCTCAAGACTGCTTTCCGTCGGTCGGCCGGTCAGTCCGGTAATCGCGAGATAGTGTACTTCCAGGCGGGCCAGAATGATGAAACTTACCAAGCATACTAGGGATATGACCAGGTTGACCTGTCAATTTTCACTTTCCGGATATGGCACGCATAGCTTACGAACGAGTTACCGGAACTGGATGAAGCTTCAGAACTGACAAGAGCGCATGTCCAGGATGTTCCATTTCAGGTCCGGACTAGATCAAGAAACTATGAGGGTCAAGGGGGGGGGGGGGCTTGTCGCACGCTTAGAGTCAAGGAATAGGGAGGGGACTTAAATTGGCGGGAAGGACAAGCATGAGCCCCAGATTTACCATTAGCGGAACCGGACCGGACACAAGTAGTTTTCTCCATACCCTGCTAATTCTTTTGCCCAATTTTTACGTAGTTTCATCCATCATTTATTTCTGGTCATATCTTGTAAGTGTATTAGTTAATTTGTTTCGTGTCAGTGTATTTCGTAAATTTGTATTCCTCTTTTAGCTATTTGGATTAAGCTTGATTGATTGATTGAAATAGTGTCCTCATTAGTTCATTAAAGAGAGCATATCAGCGGAATAACTAAAACCATTTCAGCACTTTCTTCGTTTGAGGGGATCAACTTACCTTTTGATATCTAGTTCCTTAACGTCATTGAACGTGTAATGACCTAAACGAACATCTTCAGCAGATGCCCTGCATCCTTCATAAGTGTCTGCTGGAATGTCACGTCGAACAGAAATGAGGTTACTTAGGCAATCTCGTGTCACGACGGTATCAACTGTAACAGAGAAAATATCATTAAATTTTCTACTGAGTGAGGGAGCATTTTATATCTGTTCCAAATCGTTGTGACGTCTACACTCAGCTACGACCTTGTCGACTACAAGTGAGATGTGAGAAGATTCATTTAAGGGAATTTAATAATTATCATAACCATTAATAAGAAAGAATATGCACTGACAAATATATCACAATCTTGGCATGATTTACTGACATTCAGTACCAGTTTTTTTTTTCATACTATCTTGTCCTTTATTTTTATTTCTACTTGTCTTTTAATGCAGAACCAAACATTTTCAATGAATGAATTAATCAGATGACTTCAAGCTTCACTCCTACATTTCCTACTCCTATTACTAGTAAGATCAATATCAGCAGTCACTTTGCTCTCAACAAACATTTTTCCTTAATGGGTACTTTAATTTTCCAGGGGCATCAAAAACCACCAGAACTCACTTTGTATCCAAAATTGCTCGATCTGGGAGGCATAAAGAATAAGATCAAAGGTCTCTATGGCATTACAAATACTGAATATTTATTGGACTACTTGATTCACACAAGCAAATCTTCTAGATTTACGATCTTTGCAAAACCCCTTTAATATTTGCAATAACCTATAACCAAGTTCAGATATGGGTCCAGCATACATGTCTACTCAAACATCTCGTCTCTTACTTTCGACCAACTTGACCACTTGACCAAATTCCTCCTTCCAGCAGGAGGCTACTCTAGGCAAACTGGATGCAGAGCAAAAGAGCTGGTGACATTCACAGGCGAAGCTTACGATACAAATTTCCGGGTTTTGGCAAATTTCGCCAGCTTATCTGTCAAGGAAATACCCTCACCCTATGTCGACTATATCATTGGGTTTTAAAACTTCATGCTAAATTTCCGGTTGTTGTCGGAATCCGGGCTAACTACTTGTCCGCCAACTTCAGATTAAACTTCAACTTTTCACAAATTTTCCGGTTTTACCAGATTCCTTGTGAAGCAATTGTACTGCAAGATAATAAATTTCATATCCGGATTCAGCATTTGGCCTCCATATTCTAAAAGGAGGAGCTCTAGAGATGAGAGCTCCTTTTCTTCTGTACAAGAGACATTATTACTTTTTTGAGGAGGGGGGGGGGGTCTTAAAGTAGGCTATATTTCTCCTAGATTGCAATGTAAACCTAAGTAGCAGTGGATTTGTGAAATATCTCTCAAGCTACGTATGCTGGAGGACTCCACTTTGAAGGTCTTAAGTTGAAGCTCTTAAGCTGAAGTTGTACAAGGCCCTTGTCAGACCAGTGGTTGATTTTGGAATGTGCTTAGCATCACCAGGGTTTAAGGGTGACGTAAAGCTCCTAGAAGGAGTGCAAAGGAGAGCCACAAGGATAATAACAAACATGAAAGATAAATCCTATGAACAAAGTCTGAAGGAGCTGAAACTAACAACACTTGTTTTTCGACGACGGAGAGCTGACATGCTTATGACATATAAGCTGACCTCTCAAGAACAACCCCCAATTTGTATGCCCATTGTCCAGAGCGTTGGCGCAGATAGAAGGGGACACTCTAAGAAGCTGTTTAAGCCTTCTGTCAGAACCCGACAACGACAACAGTTCTTCTCGTGTCGAGTTGTCAACACATGGAACAGCCTGACCAACGACACGGTATCAGCACCCAACGAGGAAGCTTTCAAAAAGTTGCTAGATGAAGAGTGGAATGATGTGCCTTGGAAATACAACTGGGATGCATCTGATGCCTAACAAATCATCACATTATCAATGACGGAGCGATTCAAAAGATCAAGACTGATCTTAATTCGCTCCGAAGTGCGAATTAAGGTAATTAAGATACTGGGGTGAGCACTGACAGTGCAGCTAGACATTCACTGATCACGAACTTACCTCCTTTCTTTTCAACAATCTTCACACATTTATCATTCCAGCTAGGGCAAGTATGGGACCAGTACCACCTCGAATCAAATGGATCATTGCAGCCTGGATGTGTGCCAACACAACGGTAGCACCACAGACCTTGACCTGAAAAATTTCCCCAATAAAGTAGAAGAAGTTATAAATTACTTCTTGCATAATTCAATTTCTGATTTTCCAGTCTTAGGGGGACATTCAAAATTTCTTAAGAAAACTAGTAGGCTATGAACTCATTTGTTGAATTTTATCCCAGTAAGTGGCTTAAGACAGGACTGGCAAAGCTAAAACCCTTCCAAAGCAGCATACCTCTACTGAACGCATTTTAAACTCCAAATAGTGGTATTTTTTAAAGTCTTGTATTTTACAGAGCATTCTTCATAAGTATGTCCACACATATTCCTGGCACTACTTGGGTTGTGGGCTTACAGATGAAACATCCCCATAGCAAAACATCCCCGATGAAACATCCCCAGTGAAACATCCCTGTAGTGATACGGTCCCATGGCAAAACGTCCCCATGGCAAAGCATCCCCAAGACTGAAGAGGACCCTTGTCATTAAGAGTGGAAATTTCACTGAAAATGTCCTAGCTAATTTTCCATTTATTTTTATATATGATTCCCAGTTAGCTTGGGCTATTTTCTATTCCCATTTCCTAAAGAAGTATTTAATTGAATGTCAAATATGCCAAGACAAGAATGGCAACTCCAGTGCTGTCTCATCTCTTTGCTCCAGACAAAACTTTAGCTAGGAGAAGAGTAAGCTAACACCACTTTTGGTTTGTCCGGGGTTTGTCCGCGATTCATCCCACAATCAAAACATCCCCATGACAAAACCATCCTGTGGCTAATCGCCCCCATGCGAAACGTCTGTGGCTAAAATGAACCAATAATCAAAACTCTGACAATTATTTTTTGTGTTTGGGGGGGGGGATATCCTGATTTACATCAGATAGTCCAAGACCAGAGCATGGAAATCAGAGATTAAAACGTAATTGGTATAAAATACATTTGAAGGGATACAGTGAATGTCTGAAGCAACTGATTGCATGTCTGCCATTATCTGCCTATAAAGAATATTCCTACATCTGTAATGCAAACTCTGAAGTTGCAAGTGAGATTTGCATTTTGCGAATTGCAGACCAAGGCAAACTTGGGCAAACTGAAATATCTTGGGGACCTTTCACAACTGGGATGTTTTGCTCAGGTTTTGCCGTGGGCAGGCTGTGGGGACATTTTTCTGTAGGGGCTCCTAGAACTGATGATAGATTTTGCCAGAAGTCCTGGCAGTACAATCAGAATATGAAAAACTCTACCTTGTCAACAATAACCAAATGAATTGAGCAACAAAAGCAGGCGCCACATTAAAAATTAAATCCACTAAGCACAAGTTTTTCCTGTTTAGAAAGTTAAGAGGTAGTTCTCCAAATGGGATAATTGAAGTTGCTAAAAGCTTCTTTACTTTGTTAGAGGTTTCTTTTTTAGCCTAGACCCGGGACCCCAGCTGGACCCCAGCCTGTGGCACAGGCTTGGCACCAGCTTGGCACGTCGCTGAAAAATATCCTAGCTGACTAACTCGTTTACAGTAATTTATTTTACACAGTTCATTTTCCCTAAAGAAGTTTACTCTCATCTAAAAGCTTGCGCATACCTTGTACAAGGGTCAAAATACCAAATAGGCATGCAATGAGTAATTTAAAGATATCCATAGTGTTGGGCGATATTCGATATCGATAACGATATATCGATATATCGGACCAAATATCGATATCGAATATCGAAACGTAAGTATCGATATCGAAAACGATATTTTTTCACTCATAATTATTGTAAATAATCCAACATAACCTACATTTACATATCCGAAATTGGAGCAATATGTTTTCCGTAATTCAGTTCTTATTTATCAGGAGTTTGAGATGATGCAAGATGCTATTTAACGACAATTTCGTTACTAAATTTGGGCGAAACAAGACATATCCTGTAGCGAAACATACTAAAGAAATATCGATATCGATATATCGAATATCGAAAGTGAAAATATCGATATATCGATATATCGAAAAATCCAGATATCGCCCAACACTAGATATCCATTTTGATAATGCTAATGAAATATTTTTCGCCGTCCGGCGTTGCAAAAATCCGGACTAACTTTCTGAAAAATTTAAAATCCCTCCTAGCCTAAAAGAAGGGTTCCGAAGGGTCGGAGCCAGAGTCGGAGCCCAAGAGCCAGACATTTTTTGGAACTGGACAGATTATCAGGAAAGTATAGAAGGAAACCAAAATATAACAGGAAAAGATTTAGTTCAAACTAAGGCTATCCGGAATAGTAAAAAAAATCATGGTGAAACTTCAAGCCTAAATGGTACTACCTGTCGGAGTGCCATATTGTGATCTTTTCGAATGCATTTGTGAGAACTGACAAGATTTCCACTTCATATGTTTTTCGTTTCGCAACTTAAAGTGTCAGCCACTTTCCCTTTTTGTCCCACCATTTGCATATTTGTTTTGCCTCTCGTGTTGTCCTCTAGTCACCAGTGTGTCCAATGTCCCGGACTTCCGGACGTTTTTGGTCTGGCTTCATCTTTCGAATCCATCCTGACGGAAACGCACATCATCAAGAAAAATCTGGAAGGCCTGGCTTTAACCTCGCCTGGTACCTCCCCGGGTTCCGTGTGCATTAACGTTACTTTACAAACAAGAATTACTTTGTACTTTTCCCAGACAATGAGCATACAGAGAATACAGACTAACGTCTACAACCAGCTGCTATAATATATAAGACACACGAATGGGACGAAGTCATATTCTGTTTACGTAATGCATGGTTCGTGCGCTTGCTCTTCCAAGTTTTTCCCTGACCTTTTTTGGTGATTTCCCTGACCTTTTCCAGCAGTTTTCCAACACCTTTCGATTACCTCAGTGAACAAATTAACTCATTTACTGAAAAAACAAGAGCTGGTAGCTCATATGGCACTTGCAAGGCTGCGTCAGAGGATTAAAGTATGAACTCGTCAATTCGTGGGTTTGTTGTGATCATATGTAAGCAAAATCCTTGAGATAAGAACGGTCATGGGTCCTTGGAAATCACGAGAATGTATTGTTCGTAAAATCTATTTTATTTATGCATTTGGCCGTGATGATGCGCACTTTAAGGGCGCTAGAAATTCATCTGTAATGAACACTCCTGAAGCACAAATGATGATAAGCTCATGGGAATCAAGAAAATGTATATTTTGCTCAAAATTAGTGTTTGTACTTTAAGAAAGCAAAACCCGTGAGGCAAAAATGATCACTGGCCCTTGGGGATCATGAATATATATAATAATATAATATTTATTTGTGACCCACTGTACAGATTTAAGATAGTGGAGTAATGAAAGAAAAGAAATAAAGATAGTACAACATATCACACACAACAACAAAAAAGCACTCAATGAAAAAGCCGGATAAGGCCGTGGTGCGCACCTAGGCGGAAACACGCGTCAGCACCAATATTGGTCTGCAGATTTTCCAGCGAACATAAGATGTCGCTAGCTCCGTAACGATTTACAAGGCGTCTATTTCGGACCGATCTGGGTAAATACAAGAGGAATTTGCAAAATCAAAAATAATCCACCCACATTTGCTTAAGATCAGTCTTTGTAAATATAGGATATAAACCAGACGCAGACAAAACGGCATGGTCGCAAAAAACTAGAATAAAGTTTAGCCAGTCCACGTCTGCTGAAACGACCACGATTAGCAACGATTTTTGCGTACCCAATTCTTAATTTATCTTTAGTATCAGATAAAAACTTCCTCCGGATACTAGCAAGAGAATCACAAACAGATATACCCAGCCACTTAAACATCTTTACTCTGGGTACAGCGAAACTCCCGCAATTCAGAGAACTAGCACATTGATCATTATTGAAAGACAAATATTCACACTTAGCATAAAGCAAGGCCAATATCTTTAAACAGAGATCCAACCAGACGAACGTTTCGCTCAAGTGAGCTTTTTGAACGGCTAATCAGAAGGAGGTCATCAGCATATGCTAGATATGAAAGTTCACTGAACCCGAAAAAACAACTCGATGGGATCTTGGTCAGAACACTTGCGATACAAGCATTAAATATGTACGGCGAAAGGACACCTCCTTGTCTGACCCCGCACTTCACTGGAATATTCCCGAAAATATGACCATTAGATTTCAGTCTTACATACGAATTAGAATACCAGAAACGTAGCACAGATATAACTGAAATGTTTATACCAAGCTGATACAGTGACAGCAGAGCTTGTGAATGAACAGCGGTGTCAAACGCTTTAGAAGTGTCCAAAGCACAAATATGTAATGACTGGCCTTTGGTATGCACATCTTTGAGGAGAACAGCAAGCGCCCTGCCTAACGTATTTTTTTACTTTTCGGTTAAGAAACGCACTTTAAAGGTGCTAAAAATTAGTTTAACACCTTTGAGTTAAATGTTAACTTTGCTTAAAAGCATTTTCTGTACTTTGCTTAAGATTAGTACTTTAAGGTTAGAATTAGTACTTTAAGGGATGGTTGGATCTGAGAAGTGACAATTTCTGATCCAATCTTGTCAGGTTTCTAGTGTTCAGGCCAAGTTTCATCACCCCAGAACATCTGGAATTACATTAGTTCGCGATCACCGAAATTCCGGACCCCCCACCCACCAACTCCCCTCACAGCGCCCGAACCCGGTCCGATTTTGTCACTGATGTATATAGTTCTTGTCCTTGTTCTTCCCACCAAGTTTCATCCCAATCGCTCCACTCTAAGCGTGTCACAAGATCCCCCCCCCCACCCACATTCATCGGATCCGGTCCGTATTTCAAACGGGACATCCGAGACATGAGGTCTTCCCAAATATCATGTTTCGTTAAGATCCAACCACTCGTTCAAGAGTTAAACATACATCAAGATTCCAGATTTCCCCTCCCTCCACTCCCCCACGATGGTTGGGTCGGAGAGCTGATTATTTCTAAGCAACCCCGTCAAGTCTCTAATGTTCAAGCCAAGTTTCATCGTCCTAGCACATCTGGAAATACCTTAGATCGCGATAGCCCGATTTCCGGACTCCCCCCCACAGTGCCAAATCCGATCCGGTTCTATCACTGAGTATCTAGTTCTTGTGCTTGTCCTTCCCACCAAGTTTCATCCCAATCGCTCGACTCTAAGCGTGTCACAAGATTTCCGCCCCCCCCCCCCACCATTCATCGGATCCGGCTTTAAATGGGCCATTCGAGGCACGAGCTCTTTCCAAATATCAAGTTTCGTTAGGATCAGATCATCCGTTCCAATGTTATACATTCCTCAAGATTCTGGATTCCCCCTCCTTCCACTCCCCCCACGATGGTCGGATGGGGAAGTTGACTATTCCCAGGTTAATCTGGTCGGATCCCTGACTTGTCTGTCAAGTTTCATAGTCCTAGCCCACCTGGAAGTAACTTAACTCCGAATCGTCGGAATTCCGGAAACCCCCTCCAACTCCCCCACAGTGCACGAATCCGGTCCGGTTCTGTCAATGATGTACCTAGGGCTTGTACTTGTTCCTCCCACCAAGTTTCATCCCGATCGCTCCACTCTAAGCGTGTCACACGATTTCCGGTCCGCCCCCCTTCTACTCCCCCCCCCACATTCATCGTATTCGGTCCGCACTTGAAATAGGACATATGAGACACGAGGCCTCTCCAAATATCAAGTCACTAAGATCCGATCACCCGTGTGAAAGGCAAGTGCCATAAAACTGAGCAAAACATCCATCAACTTCGTAAAGCCGTTCAGACTGTACGAGAAATTAACAATGCGATTCCTCATCCCACAAACTGGGACGGCTCAAAGAACAGAGTTATCAACTCATAAGCTTTGGACAGAGAACCGACGAAAAAGAAACTTCCAGTAAAAAAAAAACTTGATGCATAAGTATAGACTAACTTTTCAAAAAAAAATTCCCTGACTTTTCCTGATTTCCAGAGCCGCACGAATCCTGGTAATGCCAAATTCTATACGCACAGACAGAAAACTACAAATGCAGGGATGTACTGAAAAGTCACTTAGAGCGTGTTACTACCTTCTAACAATATATATATATATATATTACCTTACTACCTTCTAACAATAGTAACTATTAGTTGCTATTGTCGTTTCCAACCTCGAGAAAAGCTACTACGCTGACCGTTCCAACCTTGTCAAAATAGTAACTATTTCCTTACCACGCTTGGGGGGGGGGGGGGGTGGTAACTACGGTAAGTAGGGTGGGACACACTCTTAGACTTTCGTTTTCTGGCAAAAATTCACCGAATTCATTGCTTATTGGTCCCGCTTCCCGGAAGAAAATCCAGTTTCGCCAATCCAAATACGCTCCCTATTGGTCTCTGCAAGCTTTTGAATGCGCTACCAGTGAGTGTTGGGCGATATTTGGATTTTTCGATATATCGATATTTCTTTAGTATGTTTCGCTATAGGACATGTCTCGTTTCGCCCAAATTTACTATCGAAATTGTCGTTAAATAGCATCTCGCATCATCTCAAACTCCGGATAAATAAGAACTGAATTACGGAAAACATATTGCTCCAATTTCGGATATGTAAGTGTAGGTTATGTTGGATTATTTCCAATAATTATGAGTGAAAAAATATCGTTTTCGATATCGATATTTGGTCCGATATATCGTTATCGAATTTCGCCCAACACTAAGTCCAGTGGCTGCCGAGTGACAAGCTCCACTAGTTCCTTGCGCCGGCTGTTTTAACTCGCTTTACTTATTGCTCAAAAACAGGCGCGATATGGACTGCGACCCAACAAATAATCGCTAAACGGTGCCACTTTTTCGAAATTCGCAAAAATCGTTTCTGGTCCGATAGAATACTCTCACGGAAAAGATAATGCACGGGTTACCCCTGGGTCACAGACTATGTTGCGAGACAATGTTCCGACGCCATTATCTCCCTCACTTTCGACTTGAGCTGCTTTCACATCGAAGACGCAACATAAATTCGTATGAAAAACGGAATCATTGCAAGGATGAGATTTCATTGTATAAATATCCATCTGTGTTTGCGCAGTCCGACTAGCCGAGAAGCCTTGCCTTCTTACCGAAGTCTTCGGAATAACGACGCAACGGACGTATTATGTGTGAACAAAGGACCAGAGACTAGGGTAGCGTTCCAGCGACTTCTTATCAGTTAGGATTACATTAAATTGCACTTCGGAGCAATCTAAGATATAATCCTAATGGACGCTCGTACGGGTGGTGGTTCTGGTAATTGGTTCATCTAGTTCTTGGTACTGGATTCCGGCGCATCCCAGTACAGCTTCCAGGGTTTTGTTTCCCATTCAGTGTCCACAGACCGTTTGAAGGCTTCTACGGTCTGTTGCCGTTCCAGAGCCCGCCGTAATAAGTAAATTGGCTCCTCCCACTTATTATTTTCGTTCCACGACTTACTTATGATGGTCGCGAGCTTCATAAGTGATAATAATTATCGGTTCTGCTGGAACGGGGGTTGACCACCACCCCCGAAACATACAAAAATAACGATTTTTATATGCTTTTCCCTCTGATCTATGTGTTTTTTGTCCGACCAGCAGGCAACCCCCCCCCCCCGACATAAATTCCTGAGTACGGGCCTGGTAATGACGCATGTTCGCATTGATATTATTTTCGTTCCCGAGAGCGTGATAACTACCACATTACGGTGCTCGCCCCTCCTCTTATCATCGTGCTTGTAATAACTTCACTGGAACACTATCTGGATGTCAGGAGAGTCCGGACTGAACGAGCCCATGCTAGGGCCAGGCCCGTATCCAGAAATTTTTTTCGGGAGGGGGGGTTCGCCTGCTGGTCGGACAAAAAAGTACAAAAAACACATAGATCAGAGCGAAAAGCCTATAAAAATCATCATTTTTGTATGTTTCGGGGGGAGGGGGGGTCAACCCCCTAACCCCCACGCCTGGATACGGCCTTGGCTATGGCCTGTGGGCTTTTCCAATAAAATGTCATACCATGGTGAGGTCTGTGTGGTCACTCCTTCAAATAGACAGGTGGATTTCAAATCTCAGTGGCTACAATAATCTTTATTACAACATCCAGAGATAAAGTCACATGGAAACCAACATCTTATCGTGGGATTACTACAACCAAGCCCACTGACTTGACTTTTGTAATGAAACTTGACAAAAGTAAAAAGTTAAGAACTGACTGGAATGCATCGACAGCACCAAATAAACGGATGCAGCAGAAACCCCTCACCGTTTGTAAAAACGCCTTTTTTACAAAAATATCAGACAATATAAAACGAGCTACCGGGTTTCCACAGCAGAATAAGAGATTTGTGCGTATTGCCAGATATGCAGGAGGGACAGAGACGCCTTTTCGAACCTCAATGATTTGTACTGTACAACTGCGCGAAAAAGGGAGTAAAACTAGAGGGCGAAAACGCGTCTCGACCAATTTGAAACTATGTGATTTTCGAACATCAGATTTAAGCTTCAGTTGCTTCTTCTGTGGCAGGGGTAACTTCTTCATCCACTTTGACTTTCTTGGGTGAGATGACGGCCTCAGCAGCTTCTTCCTCTGGCTTCCTCTTCTCTGCTGCAAGAAACAGTCACTTTACGTTAAGCTCTCGATAGAGAGGTCCTACTGACATAATCCAACGGCTATGTACTGAATTAAAAACATCTGCGCTTCAGATCGGAATCGAACATTCCTATGCAACCCAATCCTTAGCCTCGTTTTTGTTGCAATCGCGCTGCCGCATCGCTGCTGCAGCACTTCTCTGCTTTTGCCTAATATGCGTTTTTGGATTCACTTTCTTCTTGGTTGAAGCGGCATGCTGCAGGGATTCCGTGATTCTCGAGAAGCGCTGCCATCTTCCTCGGAAGCGCTGCAGTGCAAAAAACGGATGTAGAAAGAATCGGCCGAGAAGTGGACTTGCAGGACGCAACAAAACCGAGGCTCTTGTGTTTGCTTGTTTCTGTCTTTGTTTGAAATTTTTGGTTGTTAAGATGAGTAGGCGTCCCAGATAGCGCAAGTCAAGCTCCTCTTTTGGCAAGTACTTTCTTTCTTTTATGGTAGAGGGTAATTTAGTCCCTTACAGACGTTTGGACACAATGTTGATTTTATGTTTCTCTTTGTCTCTCACCACACTTACCCTAGGTTCATACAGACGTTCACATTGAGGCGATATCGGCCACCGCCGAGATTTCCGTCGCCAAAATTGGCGATTTCTGTTGCTTCGTCAGGCGATTTTCAATGTTTAAAAATTCAAGTTTAATCGGGCGACAGTACGATTTTATGCACGCAACAGCAACATGGACGACCCTTTTGATGATTCACTTTTTAGAAAAAGTAAATATTTTTTTTATTATTTTTAACTATTTTAAGGGTTATTCTTAACTATTTTAAGGGTTATTTTTAATTATTTTTCGTGTTAAATTCTGTTGCCGACGAAAATTCAGTGTGAACATCCAGGCGATACAACTCTTCTGTCGCTACGATTGAAAAATCTCGTTCATCGCCGCGATTTGCTCTGTGTGAACCTAGGGTTAGACCTACTTTCGCTGGTTTTGACTTACGTTCCCGAGTCTGGAGCTGGCTGATTTGAACTCCTGCCAGGCTTTCGATCAAATTCCGCACCGGAAAGTTGAGATTTTTCAACTACACGATGAAAGAAATCCTTCCAGGAAAACCTGAAGTTCGCATTCGCTCTGGCGCCATAACTTTTTGAAGGTGAACGCCAAAGGAAAATCGAGCTACATGCCGGGACGACAAAACGCTTGCTACGCTCTGTAAGTTACTTGTTCGCCCGATTCTTGATTATGGGTACAAGACCAGACAAGACCATACTACAACAAGGACATAATGCGTAAACTCGCCGTTCCCCGGGGACTCCTCGGGGAATCGAAATGAACGGCGAGAACACGGGGAATGCTTCCAAAATCGATTTGAACAAAAAATATGCAGTTGAGGAAACTAGTCTGGATCCACTTGATTTTCGTTTTGTTTATTCTGATTGCTTTTAATTAATTTTACATTACACCAACACCGGCAAAATTGATTCCCCTGCGAATCTGAAAGGGAGTCCTTTTTGATGATAATCTGAGCATTTCCCGTCGGTGGGGACTCGCGAGAAACTGGGAGTGAGTCCCCGGGACAAACAAAATCTGTTTGGTACAAAAACAGTAGCCAAACAACACCTAGCTCCCCGTAAAGCGGATTAATCGACAGGCACTCCTTGTGAAATACAGACCAGCTTCCCGGCAGATCGAACGACGACATAAAAAGCCAGGCTTCACCTTCCAGATTCCAAGATGTCCGGGTCTTTCGCATAGGCACGCCAAACTTTCCCGATTTTCATGATAATGATGACAGTTTTGCCATTCTTTACCATTCCTAGATGTCCCCTTCAATTTCAAATATTTCTTGCATCCCAACCACACATGTCAATGACTTTCCTTTTTCTTTCTACATTTGCAGATTTATACGTCTTTCCAACGAGCTGCCCCTATGGCACCTTCCAGACTTCCAGACTCTGGTGTGTCACACACCCCTGACTTCCAGACGTTCTTGGCCTGGCTTTACCTTCCAGATCCGTCTCGACAAAAACGGCTGTTCTAGAACCCGGAAGATAGATCTGGAAGCTGAAGCCTGGCTTTAACTGTATGGCAGGAGAATCCATTTTGCCCCTGGCTCACACCGCTAAGTATTTTCATCCTCAAAGCTGTTCGGGATATTTATTAATGATCTGATAAAGAGTTCTTGGAAAAAAATAGGCCCCGACGGTAACCCTAGGCAATGAGGCGTTTTCAGTGCTTCTATTCGCCGATGATACAGCCCTGGTTGCGAAACCAGCAAATGACCTACGAATCCTGTTAGATTTGGTGGCTGAATACCTGGATATGAATAACAGTATTAAAACAGAGATATTTCCTTTTACATCAAGGGTAAGTAACGAGAGAAATTCACGAATTTAATTTTAAGGAAGAAACCAAAAACTGACGAATAAATTTTAAGTATCTTGGTTTTATACTGACCCCTAATGGAAGTTGGAATAAGCATTAGAAAGAAATGGCGAAACGGGGGCGAGTAGCATCCGCAGCAGTATTTCAAAATCCAACATTGACGGGAATAAAAACATTAAAGATACAGACATATTTTTACTTAAAAAATAATGAGACAGCTTCCCAGATTGAAACCCTACAGATACAGTACTATAAGAGAGTCTACAAGCTATATCCGACAACCCAATCGCAAGCATTAAAAGGGGACCTTGGACTATCTACAATGCGAAAGCAGAGACTAGGCCAAATCCAAATTGCCTAAAAATTATTCATATGCCTGAGGATAGACTGGTAAAATCTGCTTAAAATGAGCTTCTTCTAATGGTAAAAAAGAATTGCCATTCCAAATCAAAGCCCTCCTAGATTCGGTAGGACTAACGTGCGCTTGGAACAATAGATTTGGACCCACATCGGAACCAGCATCTCTGTTAAAAGAAGTGTTAAGAGTATTAGAAGATCAAGAAATACAGAAATGGGCATGTATTGTTAGAGAATCGGTGACACTATCCAATTACAAACTGGTTGAAGAGAGTTCTGGACCAGAGTTTTACATGAAGCTGAAGCTACCAAAAACTTACCTCACGCGCTGGATCCAGTTGCGAGCGAACTGTCTGCCGGTATAAGGGAAATGCCTGCCAAGTTTCATCGTCCTAGCACATCTGGAAGTACCCTAACTCGCGATCACCGGACCGACCGACGGAAAAGTGACCGGTACATGGCACTTGGCCGGAAGGCAAGTGTTACAAAAACAAAAATAATGACTGCAATATTTACAAGACAATTTTTTTTTTTTTTTTTTTTAAGTTTAGCTGAACAGGCAACTTATTTTTACATCTGATATCTGAACACACTGAATTATTTTGATTGATCTAGGGGATTTTGTATTTTTTGTCACCTGGGGCCAGACCTGGGAGTGGCCTAAGGCTAAATATATATATAGGATATAGGGTTTTTCACATCAAAATATGGGACAATATAGGATAAAAAAACAGCGTATATGGATGAACAAATCTCATCTTCTTATGCAAAATAACAAAGGACGATCTGGTGAAACAACTTAGGATCTCAACTTAAAACAAAAAACATAGTATCCAAGACGACAGACTATGATGAACCATGAACAGAGATCAAATACAAAATTAAAGAACTACGAACACACTACTGATTGACTTCGTGAAAACTTCAGAAAAGGACCAGAAAACCACACAACCGCGTCAAACTGAGTGAGAACAGCGCAATTTAAATGAAGAAAGCTTCAAATGATGGAAACAGAAAATCCACAAGGGAAATATACAGACGAAATAGAAGCCATAACTGATGGAAACAAAAATTCACAAGGAAAATATAAAGACGAAATGGAAAAACATTTTGGCAGAAATATTAATTACTTCGACCTTTGCCCAGTTTTGGCAGAATTAACTTCGAAATTTACGAAAAAAAACAAGCAAAAGCTGAAATATAGGAGAATATAGGGTTTCTGACTCAATATAGTATATTATAGGACAAGTTTTAAAATATAGGATTCTCACTCCCACCCCTGCCTGGGGCCCTAGTAATAACGTTCAGAATGTGCGCTACTTGCGTGACAACCGAAAATACACACAGGCGCAGACAATTTGAATTCAAAGGTTTCATCGTCCTAGCCCTTCGGGAAGTACCCTAACTCGAGAACAGTGACCAACGGACCGAAAAGTGATCGGTATATGGTACTTGAGCGAAACTAGTACCATAAAAGACAACATATCCAACGAAAGAAGACATTGTAAAACACGCGGTTGTACCACGACTCGATTACCCTAGACTAGTTAGGAGATCTCGTTTGCAACATAATACTAGAGGTAAACATCGTGTTTACGATATATTCCGTTGCATACCTCGTCCTGTTGACGACGAAACTCCATTGTCCCCTGCTAAGATCATTCCAAGGTGCCAGCTGTATTACGGGGATATTGTATTGTGAGCATCGAGAAGGGATTACTGGTCCAGGCCCCTGTCCTATGAAAATCGATATCCCTGGATGCCCTGCCAAGGACTTCCGACACTTCTCATCAGCTTTCCCCCGTCTACAAAACCTTGCCTAATGCTCCGGACAGGGTCGGATCGGTCGCCGATTAGAATTCCTGCAAGGACTGTCGGCAGCATCACCAATTTCACGAGTTGAGATTTGTTCAACTTATAATGAAAGGGAGGAAATTTGGAAAATTCGGCCGGGAAAACCTGAACACATAACGCGACTGCAGAAATCACAAAAAAAAACTCTTTTAGGTTTCTGCTGATTTCTAATAGGCATAATAGTTGCGATTTTGCAGATACCATGGTATCTGTTGCCACGGTAACTGTTTCTGCAATCACGGTTGCCACATCAAAAATATGAGAGTGACTTTTGGCCAAAAACAGAGAGTGAATTAGGAGAGAATTTTATTTTCACGAGAAAACGTGAAATGGTCACTTTTGGTCGGAATCGCCTCTGCAAAAATGACACATTTGGAGGTTTTCTGAAATAGAGTGATTTTCATGTCCTACGTAGGACAAGAGTGACAACCATAAAATAGAGTGACAATTCACACTATCGTGCGACATGTAGCAACCCTGTCTGCAATTAGTCGTCTTTGCAGTTACCGTGGTATCTGATATACGGTTGCTCTGCAAAAACGACAATTGCCGAAATTGCGCTTTTCGAATTAATCCCAAAAGAAGAACTGATATTCAGTCATATCATTTAAGTGCCAAACTTATTTCCCACCAATTTGACAAAAACTGATGAAAGTGAGATGACTTTTTCAGATACTCAGATACCACGATAACTGCAAAAACGACTTTCGACCGTGGTGTCAGATACCATGTTATCTGCAAAAATGCAACTAATGCAATTGACAAGCCGTGAATTCAGAAAACGGACGCGGAAAGTAATAAGTATTCTCTGGTCCTAGCTGGACATGATCTCGCTCGTGCTTTCGATTCTCTATTAATGAGCATATTCTGCTTACTGCAGCACAAAGAGGCGTCCAAATATGTGTTATCGATCCCCTTGATTCAGTGTATAGTACTCTTCGAGTTAGAATAAAGTGCCCCGATTGGGATTGTGATTTACTAGTCGAGTGTGATATACCAGTAAAAAAGGGTATAAGGCAAGGGGCCGTGAACTCGTCAGATTTGTTCAATAACTCTGTTATTGAAGTACAATAAGCCCCAACAACATGTTTTCTGTACGCGATTGATGTGTCGCTCGTTGGTTACCTCGATGACATTTTAAATATTAGTAGAATCCTACAAGGAATAAAAAGTTGTTTTAGTGCTTTAACGGAGGAATATTCTCGTATCGGCCATTCATTTAACCCAAAGGAAAAGGAATTGCTGTTTTTTAATTATAAAGTGCCAACCGATGGTGTATCTGTTATGCTAGAAGGTACCTTGGAGTCCCAATCGGTACATCACACAAGGCTACGCGTGTACTTGTTATTGATGATACTCTTAGAAAAGTTCGTGGTGCATATTGAAGGCTTGTCCCGAATAAGACAAGATTTAATCGTCATATTCTAACCCGGTTGTTTAATGCGTTTATTATACCAAATTTTCTCTACATATCTCCGTTCTGGAAATGTTCACTCAGACAGATAAGAAAAGCTTCGTATGATTTACTTCAAGTATGCGAAGCATTTGCTTGGGCTACCACCGTGGTCCAGTGACTCAGTATATGATTAAAAGATTTGGTCTGATAGACCCGGCTGTTGCTGTTCCTATGAGAGTTGCTAATTTTCAAAATAAGTTCAGGACTCTAGATCACCCTTGGGTGACTCTTCAGAGAACGTCTTAAATTGGAAATTATATATAATAGATGAATGTTGAGTGTATTAAATACGTTGTATATATTCGTGGTAAACTGCATTGTGTTGCTTTTTCTTCTCTCATACTCTGCCCCCTATTGTACTTGTACAGTTTTGGCAGGTAATAAATCTATATCATATCATCATCAAAAGGAGACTAGGCTTTCGGTGAACACGAGGGTAGGTCTACCTCAATGGGTCAAATTTCACCGCAATTCTCAATTTAGAAACCGTCCTAGCAGATTAATTGCGATTGAAAGCGCTACTCCGAACTGACACCTGAAACTCAGGCCCAACTTTTTCTTATTTTCTTTATTACGATTACTGTTACTTAAGTATTGATTATTTTCGCTTGCCATAGTTTTCTTTTTCCTAGGCTGAACTTAACACCAGTTCTAGAATTTTCAATCTTGTTTGAGTGACGAGTTTCACGCGTCAACTCGGAGTAGTGTTTCCAATCGGACTTCAATCCGCTAGGGTCACTGAATTGGACATGTTGTTGATCTTGAACTTTTCCGCACATTAAACAAGGACCCCTAAGGTCGAAATATCCCAAGGATATTCTGGATTAATTTTAAATCAAAGGATTCTTCTGTCAAAAGAAATAAAATCAGCAGCAGACATGGATGAAACGTTGCAAGGACTTACTACCTCCAGAGAATCAGAGATGGGCGAATCCGGTCATGAAAGGATCAAATCCTTCTCGAATCCGAATCGGAATCCAAGGCTAGGTACGAATCCGATCCCGGATCCACCATTTCATGCTCAGGATTCGAATCCGGATCGAATCCGACCTTAACAAAGATCAAATCATGTACATAGGTTATGGTTTAAAAATCAAAGGTGACAAAAGGCAGTGATATCTAAAGTATCAGATAACATAGATTACTGAGGATGGTTGGAGGTGGAGACCAAAAAGTTGGATTGCCTAGGCAAACTGTGTAAAAACAGGAAAACGGAAACTGGAAGGATGAAGTTCAGGAATTTGAGCGGATTCATAAAATTTGAGGGTTTGGAATCCGAATCCAGCCTGAGATTCGAATCCGGCCAAAAGGACGAATCCTGGATTCGAATCCGAACCGGATTCGCCCATCTCTGCACAGAACCCGTACACACTCGCATCCACCAAGAAACGACCAGACCCAGACCGAATAAGAATCGGAACGGCAATAAGTGCACCACACAAATTCCACTGAGAAACGCTCCGCAACACCTGCCATTAAAAAGTTAGTCGTTACAATTCAGGATGACGACTAATATGAAATTATGACTGATAAAATTTTCCCAGTTTCTAGTTTAATTTATTTTCATTTCTAGTTTTTTCCCATTCATTACGCGTGAATACAGGGGCTACAGACATACATATTTATAACTGTCTTGTTGACGAAAAGAGAAAATGAAGTCGCTTACCCGAGGATTCAACGTCGTGCACTTCTTCCGCTAGGGGCGTCTCTTCAGCATGTCCATTTTCAGCTGCATGTCCGTTCGTGGCACCATTTGTCTTTTCTGTCACTTCTACACTTTCCTCCTTCTTTTCTTCAGAAGCAACAGGGGCATCGACTTTCTCTTCAACCTTCTCAGCTACTTCCGGTGCTGGTGTAGCTTCCTCTGCTACAACTGGGGCTGGTGTTGCTACTTCTTCTACAACTGGGGCTGGTGTTGCTACTTCTGTAACAACTGGTACTTCTTCTGTCGAAGCTGGTGTCTCCTCTGTTGCTACTGGGGTCTCCACTGCCGGCACTTCTGGTGCTGCTTCAGCGGCAACGACTGGGGATTCGACGGTGCTAGAAGTAAATTAGCGTTAGTTGATGAAAACTGAGTCAGGCACCCAACAACTTATGCTAATTTTGAGGGAGAGATGGAGCCTTGTCCCTAGACGAGCCGCCTATTCCCTTCCCAGTCTGTTACCCATGTACTGTTCTGAAAGGAACACAGGAAATAGCATCTTGCCATATCATGCACATTAGTTGCGTTTTTGCAGATACGTCGTTTTTGTCGTTTTGGTCTAAAGTCGTTTTTGCAGTTATCGTGGCATCTAATACCATAGTCAAAAGGGGTTTTGCAGTTATCGTGGTATCTGGCCAGTTATCGTGGTATCAGATATTCAGATACTACGGTTCGACCGTGGTAACTGGTCGTGGTATCTCGAAAGTCATCTCACTTTAATCAAATTTTGGCAGATTGGTGAGAAAAAAGTTTAGCACTTAGTGGTGTAACTGGATATCTGTTTTACTTTTGGGATGACTTCAACAAGTGCAATTTCGGCAATAGTCGTTTTTGCAGAGCACCGTGTATCAGATACCACAATAACTGCAAAAACGACTAATTGCAGATCCAGTTACCGTGGTAACAGATACCATGGCATTAGCAAAAACGCAACTATTAAAATGACTGATAAGTTTACGATGCCTAGACCACAGCCATGGCCAATGGCTACTGGAACCTAAGACTGACACCTGCCATATTACCATTATGTGAAACTTGGCCAATGGCTACTGAAACCTAAGACTGACACCTGCCATATTACCTTTATGTGAAACTTTAACTTTTTTTGTATCTAAAAGTGAAAACTAATTAATACCATTTAATTGATTTTGACATAAAACATCGGTGCCTGGTTGGAGCATCCTAATCAGATCCTATTTTAATAAATAGTGACTGTGTGTGATAGTCAAATAGACACAGAATAACCCAAAACCGTCTTTTTTTTTAAATTGTATCCCCAGCACTTGATACCTGTACCCTCATCTATTCCACTACAAAGGAATTCCGATCGACTGATTTCTCCTGTTATTAGGAATGACTTTCCCATTAACCAAATAAGAATCGGTGGTAAAATTTTGTGGTGCTGTATTTCTTGTCTATTGCTCTTTTCTTATTGTTTATTGTTTCTCTTTAACTCTTTAGCCTTGCCATTACGTTTTCCGGTTGTCAAGTATTTTTTTTTTTCCTTTTGCTACAATTTCTGCCACGGCATGATATTTTTTTATATACAAGGAACATTTTTTAGTTTAAATCAAAAACCTTGTGTAGAACATTATAATTCAAACCATCAATACTTGACTGCTCAGCATTTACCATAGGGTATCCAAAAATCAGGCGTTTTCAGTCGACTGCATACACAAATTTAGAATTTTTATAAAAGTGGATAAATATGCTACCTTTGCTCCCTTTTTTTTCGCTAAGGCTAGGAAACTTGGCTGGCTGTTCAAAAAAAAAGAAGATATTTTCTGACGATATCCTAAATATGACTTTTTTTTATTACAAAGTCAGAAGAGGATTCTGAATTCCTTTAGACAGATGACATCTGATGGCTAGTCGTACACAAATCCTCAAAGTTGGGGCATTGTGTTCCAATGTCAGGGCATGCATGCCAAACAGCAAGGGAATATAGTATCTGAGATATTATGACTTTCTCATCGTGACTTTCATATCGACTTTCTCAATTGAACAGATTCGTATGAGGCTAAATTGCCTTTGCTGCAGGGCATGGTGCCCTAGCATATTAGCACCAGTGCTCATATGTTTCCTTGATGTTATCCCGCCCAACACAATTTTTGTGAATTTTAAAGTGGGTGGTCATTAGGTGGGCGTTTCACCATCTTTCACTTGGGCGTTTCAGGCACTGCTGCCCTTACCGCCCAATGCCCAGATATAAGTCATCCAGCTTTTAGCAGGACCTAGCTCATCCAGCTTTTTGCACTGAAACTGGCATTCGGTCAACCCAGCTTAAAGATGTTTCTTGTGCGTTGGGGTGGTGATTTGGTCTGCATTTCTCCATTATGTTATTGGGTATTTTAAGCACTACCACCCTTACCACCCAATGGCCAGGCATAGTTAGCTCATTTGACTTTTCACAAAATTTAATGTGGGCTATGATTTGGTTGTCATTTATCTGTTTTTCACTTGGGCATTTCAAGCACTGCTGCCCTTACCACCCATTGCCCCATGGTTTGGTATTGGGCATTTTTGGGCAGCTGGCCGAAAACTTCAAGCTGGTTTCAATCAGCTTCTTCTCCTGAATTCAAAATATCCGAAATTGGGTGCCTCTTTTTGTTCTTTAGCCTAATTTGGAATTTAGCAACAGTGAAAAGGTGCCTCTTCTTCGATCTAGCATGGCCGTGGACAATTCAGTGCTGAATTACAGGAGGGGTACCTGATCTTATTTTTACACTACCTCGATTTTTGCCACAACAATGTGAAAATGAATCTACATGCTCTCCTGACCGTCAAGAGGCAAAATTGATGTGTCCAAAAATTTTCAAATTATGTGCCTTTTCTTGTTCTGAAACTGCTTTAAAAAGGGATTTTCTGGCTATAGACTTTGCTAATTCTACCTTTTTCATCATTTTGTGAGTCAATTGAGGTAAGGTTAGAATGAAGTGATCTTGTTTGAAAAGAAAAATGTTCAACTAGGAACATTGCAGTCTAGTACACTAGCCCCATTTCAGGCACGGTGCTCAAACGTCTAGCACCATGCCTGGGTGCTAGACGTTCAAGCACTGTACCTTCGATTTCATGTATGGTGCATGGATTTCAGTACATTGCATACAGAAAAAACACAGTTTCTGTCATCACAACTGAGCACCGGCTCGGACAGGGCTGAAATTACTACTATGAATTAGAGAAATCAAAGACAATCCTTTATATATTTTTCACAACAAAAACAAAAGGGCTCTAATGATGATGGAGATGAAAAACCTAATAGCACCCTATCTATTTTCCATGTATTTTCCCTATCTATTTCCCAAGAGCCAATATTCTGGTTGGCTGCTAGGTAGAAAAAGCTGAGGCACAGGACAGTTTGCATGCAAAACCCTTGACTATATAGAAAAGGAAATGAGGTTTTTCACATCTGTCATCAGCCGAGCCCTTTTGTTTTTGTTGTGAAAAATATATAAAGGATTTTCTTTGATTTCTCTAATTCATGGTAGTAATTTCAGCCCTGTCCCAGCTGGTGCTCAGTTGTCATGACAGAAACTGTTTTTTGATGTATGCACTGTATACTGAAATCCATGCACCATACATGAAATCCAAGGTACAGTGCTTGAACGTCTAGCACCGTGCCTGAAAAGGGGCTAGTGTACTAGACTGGAACATTGGTTGCATTTTTGCAGCTGCAAATGCAGCTATATACATATTATAATGGCAACAGCCAACTATTACTGTAGCCGTAGGCTGGCAAATAAATTGGTTAGATCTTAGGAAACTCAATTAGCCTATCCTTCCAAAATCTGATCATCTTTAACAGCCAACAGAAAAAGCAAGCAAACTCTACAATACACATGCATTACTACTGCACTTAGTAAACTCACGTTTCAGGAACAGCGTTTGTGTCAGCCATTTTACAAGAAATCTGTTGAATTTCAAAAATGTCCGGCTGTTCGTATCAGTAAATCACCAAGGAGACTGCCGGAAGACGCGGGAAATCGAACAGCTGTCGCGCAGCCGCAGGGCCAAGCATCGCAAAATGCCGGGAATTTTGAATTACGCGCCTAAGCACTATCCAATTCGAACGCTAGGCGGCGTTCGCGTGTTCTTTTTCGAGACAAGACGACGACGGTAGCAAATGAAATCGGTAGCAATGAGGTTAGAGTGTCGCGTGCAGGCCCGAATTTCACCCCGACGAGTCTGGTCATAGGCGCAATGATCAGGCTTTTCAGAATGTTATTATATTCCAGATAAAACTTGATGGTTGAACTGTCCGTCTGTCAGCACGACCCTCGAAGGGAATTAGATATTTTGATGAAACTTGGTGTGAGGAGATTCTTTGGGTCAAGGGTAAGGTCAAGTTCGTAGATGGGCTCTGTAGCCCTATATTTAGGGGTGGAGGAGCAGTGGGGGAGGGGGATCAAATTAAGGGGAAAACAACTTATTTTTTAAAAGCTGATGGGATAGTCCATTATGAGGTAAGAAGACATGCTGCACAAAGTAGTTCGTCCGGAATCCGGCAAAAACCGGAAAGTTTGTTAAAAGCAAAAGTTTTATTTGAAGTTGATTAAGGGTAAGAAGAGACGCTGCTGGGCTGTATATGATAATTGTTTTTTTACCCGGACATATAATTAGTCCGGAATCCTGTTGAAACTGCACAAATTTGTATAAGTTAAAGTTTTATTTGGAGTTGATTAGATGTTCTTTATTATTCTTTATTAATTATTATTAAGGTGATACGCTGAATTCGTTTCTGAATTTTCTTTTTTTTTGCTGGACAAGTAGTTCAATCGGAATTCTGACGAAACCGGAAATTTGGCAGAAGGAAATCAGGAAGTTTCGGTCAGTACCGTCAAATAGATATGGCTTATAGAGGTGTATCTGAAATTGGTTTTCTCAGATGATTAGCTTGGCGAAGACTGGATCTAGCGAAGACAAGACCCAATTGTCTGGATGAAATATTAGATTTTTGGGTCCCATCGAAACCTTTGGTCTTGTTTTGTGGGGTTACACAAAAGGTGCACTCTTGCCGTTCATTTTTGTTTACATCCTGCACTCACTTCCTATATTCTTCCGAGCCGGACGGACATAAGTATGAAATTTGTTGTGGAAAAATTAAACAGCTTCCCATACAAATTCTAGCTTTTATGTGGCTCAAGCCCCAAAATTTCAAGCCTAAAACAATCACACGCACTCCCACTAAACAGTGAATACAAAGAAAAAAACAGCAGAGAAATTTGTTTAAGCATTTATGATCGGAACATCTGTTATGATCAGAACATCTGTCGGGGATCCCAACTGATCGTAAAGCTACTAGTGATGTCACAGAATTGTCCGTCTGTCTGGTACCGGAAGTTGGTCCATGGCAGTGCTTCTATTCGGCCCTAGTTGCCATCCAGAATATAGTAGAGATTAAATTTTAGAGTACTGCAATGATAATGCCCGCCATTTCACCTTCTATCAATGCTTCCAAAGCCGATCAGTGTTCAAACCTTGCCAGCCTATTTTCATCCACACGGCAAAGATTTTGGTACAAAACCAAATTGTGTTCAAACTGTGCGCAGCAGGGTGAAACTCAAGATTTGGTAACTGCATTTCTGTGGTTCTGGCAACTTCAACAGTCAATACAAACGACTGTCATTCTGGAGCCTCGGTTTTGTTGCAATCGTGCTGCCGCATCGCTGCTGCAGCACTTCTTTGCTTTTGCCCAATATGCGTTTTTGGATTCACTTTCTTCTTGGTTGAAGCGGCAGCGCTGCAGCAGCTTCCAGGGAAGCACGGTGCCACGGACTTGGTCGATGAGCAAGTCCGTGATTCTCGAGAAGCGCTGCCGTCTTCCTCGGAAGCGCTGCAGTGCAAAAACGGATGTAGAAAGAATCGGCCGAGAAGTGGACCTGCAGCATGCAACAAAAACAAGGTTTTGGTAAACTACGGCTGGCATGCGACAATATTGACAGTGTAGAACGGATGTGTCGGCTGAATTTTATTAGAGCTATATTTCGGCTCTTCTTGGCAAGGGTCCTCTTCAGGCTCAAACCGCTCAAGATGGAAAACAAACTCGTTTAGAAACCATATTGGTTCTTTCACAAGTTCATTTTCCAAAAACCATAAGTTCATTTTCCAGATTCCTTGAAGATTTTGACTATTAAAATTTAGAAACAGATTAAGGACACTGGCTAAACATTTGAGAAAACCAAGTTCAGGTACGGATTCAGCATATGTGTTTACCTCTATACGTCATCTCTACTTTGACGAAATTCATCGATACTTCCTGATCAGATTCCGAGTGAACTACCTGTCCAGCAAAAAACTTAAGGTCAAGACGAATTCAGCATATCTCCTTATCCTTACATCGAACATCGAATCAACTTTAGATACTTCACAACTTTTAACAAATTTTCCTGCTTTCGCCGGATTCTATTTGTCCGGCGAGTTTATGATTTTCATATCCGGATTCAGCATGTTTTCTTACCCCTTAGCCGAACTTTCAATCAACTTCAAATAAAACTTTTAGTTTTAAAAAACTTTCCGGTTGTGGTCAGATTCCGGACGAACTAATTGTCCGGCGAGAAAAAAAGCTTCAGATATGGATTCAGCAGATTTTCCCTTAATCCCCCCCCCCCCGTCCCTAAATATATAGCAATGGGGCCAATCCACGAACTTGACCTGTACTTTGAGCCTACTGATCTTCACACCATGTTTAAACAAAGGCAGACGGACAGACGGACGGATGGAAAACTTTACGAAGTCATAGTTCACTTACACTGTAAAAAGTTTCTCCGAATAAGGATGCAGTATTTGCTACTTTTAATGTTATCTCTATTGGGATAAAATTAATCCAAATTAGGGATAATCTTACCTCAATACAGACAAGATTAATCCCAGTAGAAAATACTACAAGATTTTTTTTTACAGTGTACGTTTTGGGATACCAAAAAGGTGTTTCCGCGAGTTTCAAGTGGGTGGAGTGCGTATGTCGTGGAAAACATCTAAAGTGAATGAGTGACCCCTCACGTGTGTCAAGCTCAAAACAACCTCTTGTGTCACTCAATGGGTTTTGCCGCGGCATAATGGTCCTAAGTATTACTTTCTGCATATTTGTTATAGAAATTCCATTCCAAGCGTTTGAGTTCCCCTCTGTGCTGCCTTCTTCCGATTTTTACCTCCATTCTCAGAGTTAATCTGTTTGAGGTATGTGACACTTATAAGTTATAATCACTATACACAAAATTTCGCTCTAAATTTTGACCCGTCGAAAATCTCTTCTTGAGAGTTGTTAGCCAAGCTGGAGCCACAAAAACCTTGTTGGTCGTGGAAACGAACAAGACCAAAGGTTTCGATGGGATCCCAAAAATTCAATATCTGATCCAGACAACTGGGTCTTGTCTTGGCCACATCCAGTCTTCGCCAGACTCCTTGAACATTTTTACAATTAAAACTCAGAAACAGCTTAAGGCCAAATAGCTAATCACCTGAGAAAACCAAGTTCAGATTTGGATTCAGCATGTGTGTTCACCCCTATAAGTCATATCTGTTTTGACGAAAACTTCCTGCCACTTCTGCCAATTTCCCGGTTCCGGTCGAACTCCAGAATTACTTGTCCGGCGAAAAAAGAAAGCTCAAAGACGAAATCAGGGTATGTTCTTTCCCCAGTAATGAACATCTAATCAACTTCAAATAGAAATTTAGCTTATAACAAATTTTCCGATTCCAGCCGGATTCCGGTCGAACTATATGTCCGGGTAAAATACGATTGTCATACAGGGACTCAGCATCTCTTCTTACCCCTAAATCGCTTATCTAATCAACTAAAAAAAAACTTCGACTTCCAACAGTTTTCCGGTTTTGGCCGGATTCCGGACGAACTACAGGTCCGAGTAGAAACTTCTTTTCACATAAGTGTTCAGCATGTCTTCTTGCCCTAAATCGAACATCTAATCAACTCCAAATAAAACTTTTAATTTTGACAAACTTTCCGGTGTGGGCCGGATTCCGGTCGAAATACTTGTCCGTTGAGAAAATAGTTTTCACCATCGTCTTCAGCATGTCTTCCTACCTCTAAATCGAACATTTAATCAACTTCAAATAAAACTTTTACTTTCAAAAAACTTTCCGGTTTGGGCCGGATTCCGGGCGAAATAATTGTCCGTCGAGAAAATAGTTTTCACCATCGTCTTCAGCATGTCTTCCTACCCCTAAATCAAACATCTAATCAATTTCAAATAAAACTTTTACTTTCAACAAACTTTCCGGTTTGGGCCGGATTCCGGGCGAAATACTTGTCCGTCGAGAAAATAATTTTCACCATCGTCTTCAGCATGTCTTCCTATCCCTAAATCGAACATCTAATCAACTTCAAATAAAACTTTTACTTTTAACAAACTTTCCGGTTTTGGCCGGATTCCGGGCAAACTAATTGTCCGATGACAAAATGGTTTTCACCATCGTGTTCAGCATGTCTTCTTACCCCATAATCAACTATCACATTAGCTGTTTCAAAATATTTTGTTTGTCCCTTAATTTGAATCCCCTCCCCCACCCCTAAATGTAGAGCTACATAGCCCATCTACGAACTTGACTGGTCCGACGACCCAACGAACCCTCACACCAAGTTTCATCAAAATATCTCATTCCCTTCGAGAGTTATCGTGCTTACAGACGGACGGACGGACGGACGGACAGACGGACAACTTTTGCGATGTCATAGGTATCCCTCCACTTACGTTTTGGGATCCCAAAAACCCTTGGCTCCCTTGGCCCGTGGCTCGAAAAAACCCTTTTCGAGCCACAGACTCTTTCCGTAAAACGCCGTTATTCTAAGCCAAAGCCGGTGACTAACGGTCAAAAACTGACGTCGCAGATTAAGGCGGATTCCTGTGATCCCGCAGAGAGGCTGTGGCTCGAAAAGAGTGTTTGCGTGATCGTTTGTGTAGTCCATAGGTCTTTTTCCGCTACAAATAATTCAGAACTGTGTGCGACACAAATATGCCGCGGATAAAAAGGCCTTATGGGGAGAATACGGTCATGATCAAGGTTAACATTTTCCCCAACATTTCAAAACTTAATTTTTTCTTGAAAAGAACCGTTTTTGTGCAAAAACAGTCGGTAAAAATTACCAACCAGTCAGTAAATGTCTTGCCCCCCCCCCCCTAACATTTTCGCTAGTAACGCCTCTGTCTGGAAGTACCCTAACTCGAAAACAATGATCTGACAGACCGACCGAAAAGTGATCGGTATATGGCACTATAGCGAAGCTGCAAGTGCCATGACAAGAGCTAGAAGCTAATATGGCACTTGCAACGCTGTGCAAGAGGGTAAAAGTAGGAATTTGCCAATTCATGGGTTTGTTGTGTTTGTTTGTATGCAAAACCTTTGAGATAAGAATGGTCATGGACCCTTGTAAATGACGAGAATGTATCGTTTGGTAAAAAGTATTTTATTTTTGCACTTGGCTGTGATGATGCGCACTTTAAGGGCGCTAGAAATTCATCTGTAATCAAAACCCTTGAGGCAAAAATGATGATGGGCCCGTATGAGTATATATGGTTTGGTTGACTTCTTGGTTCAGATGCGTCCTTTAAGGGTGCCAAGAATTCGCTTTTAAGCAAAACAAAAATAGTCATGGGCTTGTTGAGATCATGGAAAGACTATTTTACTTAAAAATATGTTTTGTACTTTACGGCTAAGATATGTACTATAAGGGATGGTCAGATCTGGGAAGTTACAATTTCTAAGCCATTCTTGTCGATTCTCAAATGTTCAAGCCAAGTTTTATCGTCCTAGCACATCAAGAAGTAACTTAAATCGCGATCACCAGAATTACCCCCCCCCCTCCAGCTCCCTCTAGAGTGTCCGAATCCCCACCGATTCTGTCCTTGATTTATCTAGAGCTTCTGCTTGTTCTTCGCACCAAGTGTCATCCCAATCGCTCAACTCAAAGCGTGTCACAAAATTTCCGGTCCCGACCCCGACCCCCCCCCCCCCCACTTTGATCGGATCGGGTCCGCACTTGAAATGGGACATCTGAAACATGAATTCTTTCGAAATATCAAGTTTCGTTGAGATTCGGTCACCAGTTCAAAAGTTGGACATACCTCAAGATTCCGGATTCCCCCTCCCTCCGCTCCTCTCACAATGGTCTAATAGGAAAAACGATTGTTCTTAAGTTAAAATGGTCGCTGATATGCCTGCCAAGTTTCATAGTCCTAGCACATCTGGAAGCACCTCAACTCTGGATCATCGGAATTTCGGAACCCTCCTTCCAACTCCCCCACAGTGTCTGGATCCGGTCTGGTCTGTCAACTATGTACCTAGGTCTTGTTCCTCCAACCAAGTTTCATCCCGATCCGTCCACTCTGAACATGTCGCACGTTTTCCCCCCCCCTCCAACTCCCCCCAAGGTTACCGATCCGTTCCAGACTTGATGTGTGATATCTGAGACACGAGGTTTTTCCAAATATCAAGTTTCATTAAGATCCGATTACCCGTTGAAAAGTTATACATCCGTCAATATCCCGGATTTTCCCTTCCTCCAATCCCCCACACAGTAGTCGGGTCGGGGAAGTTACTATATCCATGTTAGTTTGGTCGGGTCCCTAATGTGCCTGCCAAATTTCATCGTCCTAGCTCATCTACCTACCAAGTACCCTAACTCGCGATGACCGGACTGACCAACAGACTGACCGACGGAAAAGTGATCGGTATATGGTACTTGGCCGGAAGGCACGGGCCATAAAAAACGACCATCCGGATTTCTATCATCTATGTAGGAAATTCTGGCCGGATTCCGGTAGGGGTTTAGTTTCCGGTAGTTTAACTTTCCTATACGGAAAATAGACTGAAAATTAAAGTGACAAAATCGCAAGGCTCCGAAAAGACTTCGTCGACCTTACGATAAAGGCTGCTTTGTCGTGGCTCAGTATCTTTCTTACCCACTCATTATGGATCTGACCTAATCCATTCACATTCAACTCGTGGGAAAATACCGTTAGAAAAAACTATTACTACGTTTGGAAACAAGGGCATGCTCTTTCTTAGGACAACACTAGCCTAGTTGTGGATTCCAGCGTCACTCGAATGTTTCCAGATTCGCAGGCTTTTACTAGATGGCTCCTCCCCTAGCTCAGGTTAAGCTGATTCGACGCAGCAAAAAAAAATGTTATTGTAGTAAAAAGGACGGCTATTTACTGGAAAACCACCAGTTGGATTTCAGCATTTAAAGGTCGAAGCTTGTAATGGAAGGTTGCTGAAAAAGTTGGTGCGATACCCTAAAAGCGGTTCTCAAGTTCTTTTATCGACAAAATGCGGAACTATAGTTTGACTTTTCTGTGTCTAGTGGCAACACTGATGGCGCTTGTGTCTCAATCTGGATCTTCTCCAGCAAGGTAGGTTTTGTTGAGTAAACTACCAATATGTGTGAATCAGTAATACTAAGAGCAACTGTTTCTCATCACTGCTTCGTACAAACATCGGCGGGATGTCGCAACGAGACAGTCGCCCTAGCGTTTAGCAACTCGCTCCTAACCCTCAAGTGAGCACACGGTTAAGCAGATCTAGTGTTGAAGTTATTTGTGCTTTCTTTCCGTCAGCCTTGAGATTTTTGGACATCAATAGGCTATTTACCAAAAACGGCCATCTTCACCTCGAGCCAATCTTGATCGACTGCTGATGACTTAGGGCAAAATTTTGCTTTTCCCGTAATTTTTTTTTATTTTTCAAGTCCGCTAATACTAATAAGGCAGCGGAGTGAAAAAAGAGAAAAATAAAATGGAACAAAACAGTTCAAATACTAAAACTGACAAAGACAACAAAAGACAGGCCGCAATACGGGAAGCTGAGATGCGATGCTGTGAATATTTTGTCTTACTTGGGGCCCCAAGTTTTCTACATATTGCTGAAACCTGCAACGCAAAATAAGGGGTATTTTTTAGACCAAGGGGGTAAAATTGGCAAAAAGAGGAATCTTGCATATATCGCATATGACTGAAGAGGAGGGAGTGGGTTTTTTTTTGTCGAGGCTGAAAGGCCATAAAGAAACAGAACTGACTGATCGGTGAAACTCGGCTGAATGATCGGGTCTTCGGCTAAAAGTTATGAGAATGTCTATTATGAGCCTTTTAAGTGTTATGTTTAGGCATAGTTCTGTTTTATATATTATTTTGTAGTACTCAGTTCTGAGGGAAATAAATAAATAAATTTCCCGAAAAAATAACACTTGGAAGGGTCCTAACAGACATATTATCATAACGTTTAACACAAGGATGCGTAAATATGTGTTATAAACTTTTGACAGTGCACAAGAGTGTTGCTGCCCGAAATCTAATATAGTCTTCACATCGCAGGCCAAGGTAGAAAGTGGATTTATTTGAAGCAAAAGCTGGCCATGGCAGTAGGATGAAAAATCCAGGTTTGGATACGGGCTTTAACAATGAAGCTTTCGTCAAACTCCTTTCACTTACATCGCTGTGCTTTACCGCTATCCTCAGAAAAAAAGGAAAAAAGCGAAAACGACACAACTGCGGTGTCGGAGTACAGTCTTGCTGGTGTGGGTATGGAATATGGAAGGTGAAGCCAGGCTTCACCTTCCATATTTCCAGATATCTCGGGCATAGTGAAGCTAACCCTTCCGTATTTTACGTAGTCATGATCCTTCAACATTTACTATAGATGTCTTCTTCAAATTTCTTTTGCTTTCCAGTCACAACTGTCAAAAGCTCTCCCTTTTCCATTCATTTGCGTATTTGTTCGGTCTCTAAATGTGTTGCCATATGGCAATTTACGACACCTTCGATATTGGCGGAATCTAGGGTGTCCAAATACCCCGGACTTCCAGACTCTTTTGGCCTGGCTTCACCATCCAGATCCGGCTCGACGAAAACGGATGTTTGGAATCCAGAAGAAAAATGGAGGGTAAAGCCTGGCTTCTACAGACTTTACCCCCAGAAAGTGGTGGCACCGACAGTCGGAGTAGAAACTTTATATAATATTTTCACTACTGGTCCACTCTTCACCCTAACTGCTTGATTCATTCGTATCCCCATACTATGCGTTTACCGTGATGAAGATCTTCCTCATATCCTTTGGTCTCCTAGAGTAAGCAATTTTTTTATGGCACTTGCCCTTTGGCCAAGTGCCATATAGCAATCGCAATTTCTGTTCATCTGTTGGTATGTCTGTCTATCGGTCGGTCCGGGTTTTTCTAGGTTGGACACTTCCACATAAGCTAGGACGATGAAACCAGGAATATGAGAGACCCCATTAAGCTGGAACTAGTCCCCGGTCCGAGCATCGTGGGGGAGTGAAGGGAGGGGGAGTCCAGAATCTTGAGGTATTTATAACTTTTGAACGGGTGATCGGGTCTTAATGGAACTTGGTATTCGGAAAGACCTCGTGTCTCAGACGGCCCACTTCAAATTCGAACCGGATCCGGTGACTTTGGGGGAGTTGGAGGGGGAGCCGGAAATCTTGGGACGCGCTTAGAGTGGAGGGATCGGGATGAAACTTTTTGTGAAGAACAAGCCCAAGTCCTAGACAAATCATTGACATAACTGAACCTGATTTGGGCACTGTGGGGGGAGTTGGGGGGGGGGGTAATTCTGGTAATCCAGCGAGTCCGGTACATCCTGATGTAATAAGGATGAAACTCCGCAGGAATATGAGGGATCCGTATAGACCGACATAAAAATAGTCGTTTGCACGATTCGAACATCGTGGGGGGAGTGGAGGGATGGGGAATCCGGAATCTAGTGGCATTTATAACTTCTGAACTGGCGATCGGATTTGAATGAAACTTGGCTCTTTGGGGGGGGGAGGGGAGTTGGAGTGGATTTCCCAGAATTCCGGTAATCGCGAGATAGGGTACTTCCAGATGTACGAAGCACGATCTAGGCGGGCATATTAGTGACCCGACGAAATAGACACAATGCCCTAGGAAGACTTCCGTTCCTGGATCCGACCATTTTTCTGGGAGAAGAGGGAGGGGGAATCCGGAAATTACTGACTTCCGTAGGTAGCGAAACAATAGTCCGATTAAAGTGAAACTTATGGGTGATAAAAACTGATGACCTAGATATGCGAAGCATGTACGAACCCATGCGACCATGGTTGGGGGGGGGGGAAACTTTGTGACATACAGAAAAACAAAACGGACGGCGGAATGGAATGCAACTTGGACAGTACCAAGTTTATGCGGCCTAGATTTGTCATTTGACGTCCGAACCGGATCCTACCAAGGTAGGAGGAGGATGAAGCAGGAACCGGAAATTTGCAGATATGCTCCGTTCGAGTTAAAATTGATGGACGGGGAAAAGAGATGTTAGTATGTGTCCGAGTCGTATTCGGCTACAGTAGGGGGGAGTCCAGGAAATTTTGTGGCTCGTATAGGGGTTAAGCGAGTGAAGTGATCTGAATGAAACTTGGAAAATAGAGAGATTGCCTTAGATAACATATTTTAGGGTCTAGACTGGATCCGACCAGGGTTGGGAGGGGTATCGGAACTCCCGGAAAAGGCTCAGATTCACTTTCTCGCTTCTCACACCACCGACTCGTAACAAGTGCAATATGAGCTCGTAGCTCTTGTTTTAAAGACGAACTCAAATTATGCTGTTTCTGCTTGACACCAAGTCTCAACTTCATTTCGCGAGACCTAGCAAGCTCTTTCTCTCATCGAATTGTTATTGTAGCGACAAAATAGCGCAAACATTCATTTCCTTCAATTCGCTAATACTCTTGATGACCAAACTCTACCTGCCGATGAAGGATCGCCGTGCACATAGGAGGAAGAGCAGGAAGCGTCACCACAGCTGTTCCCAACGAACACCGTTTGTTGATTGATACAGGATCTGAGTCATCGTTCGGGCGATGTTTCTCGTTCTTCCCGAGGTTCACTGACGTCTTTTGGACTTAGCGAGGGACATAGTCATACAGAGTATTGCACACTATCTAGCTTCCTTACTTATCGCCTGCTTCTCTATTTTGCAGTTCCGCGACGCGCGGATTCTCAAGTCCCTTCCATGAGCATAACGAAACATCAGCTAGTAATTATCAATGTCGTATTGATGGGTTACGGATATCAACCGAAACCCATAATAAACATTTCATCTTTACTAGTTAAACGAAATTTACGAGTTAACTTTCTATAGTTTTGTACGGTTTCATGTTTGGATTGTATCATTGTAACATACATACATTTTATTGTATTGTTTTTTAATTTAACATGGCCGCAAGGCTTTAGTGTAATAAACTACTACTATTAGGCTACTACTTAACTGAACTTTTAACTTTTCAAATTAAGCATTCCCAAGGGCCTTACAATATTGTCCTTATCTTTCTTGCTCAGTTGCTATTTAGGATGGGGATATTAAAGTTGAAGGCTGGGTTAGGATAAAAAAAATCCAGGTTTGGATATGAACTTTAATACTCGAATACTACACTTCAATACCGCAAGGAAAACAAATTTTTCCAAACTACCTCGGTTTTCATTTTGCCGCTGTGACGAACGAATCTAAAATTACGGTTAATAGGAGATTATTGTTTTTCAATGAAGTTTGAACAATGATTGGAGAGACCAATATCAGGCAAAGAAGACCGTGGGTAAGAAACAGAATCTAGGCTGCAGTTAATTAATAACAATGAGTCATGATAGTGCACTGATGGCAAACGCAGACACAACCCTAGACGGGGTCTAGGCAGACCCCCCCCCCACCACCGCGAAACCCCTCCGGACATAACCCCGCTTTTCTAATACTCTTGATGACTATCTCTCCTTGCCGATGCAAAATGTCCGGCCTCTCCGGGTAGCTAGCGGAAGAAAGGCAGAAATGGTGTCACAACTGCTCCCAAAGATCGCCGTGATTGATTGACACAGGATTTGAGTCGTTGAGTTTGAATCGTACGGACACGATTACTCCTTCTTCCTGAGGATCAGTGGCGTGTTTTGGACTTAGTCATATAGAGTATTTCAGCGACGCCTTGGACGGGCCTTGATCTGAAGAATGACGACCAAGTGTGCCTGTCCTATCTCTTTCTAATGACTAAGTTACTCATTCGGTCAGAAATAGAATACAGTCTCTGTTCTCTAGTAATTGCAATCTGATATTTGCGACGGCGGGTTGAAGGGAGACAACAAAGACGTCGACTTCGCATCTCGCTGTTTCCTCAGAATGTGAGAGACCGCGAACGTGTACGGAGAAAAATTGTGAAAAATATGAAAACAACCGAGCTATATTGTTAGCAAGGATTCTTTGGGATATTTCGAGATACACTGAGAGCTATGCTGGGATACCTAGAGATAATTAAGGATCCTTTGTTATACTTTCCAGGGTGAACGAAAATACTTTTGGCGGCCAACCCCAGCGAAAACCTGGCCAAGAAACCTGATCGTCTGACCCTAACAGAAATGATAAATCTTACTTTTCACTTAAACCAAGGCATTTTTCGCAAGGCCGATCTTCACAACGCACGGCTACGAAAACACACGTGCCACAGGAGACAAAAAGCCCTGAACGACTCTTCCTTTTTGGGAAAAATCGACTAAAACCAGGAAGGGAAGGGAACACGAGAAAAGCAGGAAGGCATACCAAAACCAGGAAGGGCATACTAAAACGAGGAAGGGCATACTAAAACTAGGAAGGGCATACTAAAACTAGGAAGGCTGTCGCCAGAATTCGAAATTGGAAAGCCCTCCCTTCCTCTGTTTAGTATTCTTTGAGGGGTCGCAACTTTTCAAATTCCAAGTTGTTTTAGCATCCTGACATGGGTAGGCATTAAGTTCAGTGAAGGTTCGGGAACTATACAAATTGTAATTCACCTTTTCATTTCTCGTTCTGAAGGTAGGCGACTAAAACCCTCCGAGTCCAGCGAGGGGTCAGCAACTATGCAAATTGTATTTCAAGTCCACCATTTCCTTCCAGAGAAATGAAAAGGTGAATTAGAGTTGTTATAGTTGCCGACCCCTCGCTGGACTCGGAGGAATACTAAATAGAGGAAGGGAACGGTGCGGCGAATTCTGGCGACGGGCTTCCTCGTTTTAGTATGTCCTTCCTCGTTTTAGTATGCCTTTCCTGGTTTTAGTATGCCTTCCTGCTTTTCTCGTGTTCCCTTCCCTTCCTGGTTTTAGTCGATCTCTTCCTTTTTTAGATGACGGCAGAGGCATCTGTTTCAGAGATGGGAATAATCGAGGTTTATAAAAGAAGATCGACACTACTAAACTTTACTTTTGACATTACTATACTATACTATGCTGACACTACTATACTATCCCGATGAAAAATTTATCTCAAAATAGTACTATGAAGTAGTACGAAAAAGTAGCATGCAGTACTAACGATGTTACTACATGCTTCTACTTCAAGGCTACCGTGTTCTTGCATACTATTATATGTTTCTATTAGCAATACTGGATGCTACTATGGCAAGGCAGGATGTTACTGGATACTACTACATAAGACTGCACCAGTCTGAGGCACATTAAATGATAGTATTCTTTGCTATTACATAGTATTACTTGCAACTTTTTCGTACTACTACCATATTACTACGCAGGCTACAAATTTTTCATTGAGTTCGTGTACACCAAATCGATAGTGGACAGCCCCTCGATAAATAGTTGTAATGAAAGGTGTCATTTCAAAAAGGCGCGGTAAACGGGTGAAATATGACATTGCAGACGATTTCGCACTTCGAGTTCGACTTTTAGTAAAACAAAAAGTTTTAAATAAGTGCTCGGACAAAATGCGTGGTGCGATATAATTAGCCATCCGGGTGCAGTAAGGGTGTGCTCTTTGGTGATTCACTGTGCTGTTTTGGATCGATGGCGAAATAAAGTCTAATACAGCCGTCCAACTGCTCTTCGGAAACCTAAAGGCCTTGACTTGAGGGGATCTAAAGGCTTTGACTTGACTTTGCCTCACAAACTATTGACGCTTTATAACATGATGTCGACGAAAACGGCACCGTCCGAAGTTAAATAACATCCGAAGACTGGTATATCTACTATCTAAAGACGCTGATTCGAAACACGCTTTAACAAAGACTCGGAACATATTTTACAAGGGCACACTCTACTTCAAAGAACACGAACTAATTGGATTCTATTTCAGGAGTCGAAACATGTACTTCAACAACCCACGAGATCGTCCAGTTTTTCACATGCTAGCAAAACTGGGACACGCCTTGATGCGAGCTAATGAATACGACAAGTAAACAACTCTCCTCAATTTTGACCTATTTCGTTCCATTTTCTCCAACACCTGAGCCTTTTGATTATCAAGCGAGACGGAAGAAACGAGTTTTCCGCCCCCTTGACACCCTTAGGACTTGATCTCCGCCGTAAGACAAATTTGATGGGGGGGGGGGGCTGTTGATGTGAACAGTGAACTAGGGGTTGCGATGGGTGGTACGATGTACCAGATTCAGTACTTTTTTCTCTGAACTGTACATCTGCACAATTTTTTTTTTAGAAAAAAAAATCAGTACAATTATGTCAAACTGGTACAAATTCAGTGCATCTTCTCTAAAATTAAGAAAAAAAAACTTGACTTTGATGATTTACCTAAAGCTCTAACTCGGAAGAGGCATTTCTATGCCCGTACGGCTGAAGAACCCAGTGGAATTTCGTCACGACCCAACCGCTTCTCCTTTCTGGCAGATTTTGTGCGACTTTCTAGCCCCTAGCTACATGGGTTTGGCAGAAGTAATTTACCTCGATAGGCACATTTGGTCCTGAGCACTCCTCATCAGAAAAGGTGTGAAAAAAGGAGGGTAGAAAAGAGGAGAGAGAAAAAAAGGCTAATAGAAAAATATTGTATAGATTAGTGGAGTAACACGAAGGAAGATGCACGTGTCACGCCCAATTTTATTTTTATTTGAGTCTGGTACATTTTTTCCCGGGAAGTTTATTTTTAGACCTATGTTTATTACAGTTCAAAAAATCAGTATCGCAACACTGTCTAGGGGTGTCCAGAAATTATTGTCGACTGTTAATACTCTTGATGACTATCTCTCCTTGCGATGCGAAATCTCCGGCCTCTCCGGGTAGCTAGCGGAAGAAAGGCAGAAGTGGTGTCACATCTTCACCCAAAAATCGCGGTGGTTGATTGACACAGGATTTGAGTCGTTGAGTTTGAGACGTACGTTACTCCTTCCCGAGGATCATTGGCGTGTTTCGGACTTTCCTGTTCAGCGCTTCCAAGCGGACTAGTTTCTGTTAATCCCCCCCCCCATGCCTCACCGTCATTACTTGGATCAGATATGGTAAAACAGATCCACAGGTTAGTGAGTGGAAAATTTGTCACCTGTGTCCCAGGTAATGGAGGGTTTGCTTGTGTTTCAGCAGCAGAAAGTGAAAGTGACCCACTACCCTATGGATTCGACTTTTTACAATGTCTAACCAACACTTGTGTAGACATAGTAAAAACTCGAATCCATTGGGTAGTGGGTCGCTTTCCCTTTCTGCTACTAAAACATATGTAAAACCTCCATTACTTGGGACACAGATGACAGGTTTTCAACCTGTGGATCTATTTTGCCATGTCTGATTCAAGTAATGACGGTGAAGCTACGTTTACACGATGGGTATTTACCCGTACTCCACGGGCATTTTCCCCGGCAACAGCAACAAAACCCCGGGTATTTAGGACTTCAATTTCGCGAACTTTCTACCCGGGGATTTGCTTGTCGATGGGTTACGTCAGCAACAACAAAATCGGATTTTCGAGCAATAATTTTGATTATGTCCGCATAAGAAGTGATCCAAATCGACAAATGTTTGTGTCAATTGTAAAGAAATATCCTGAGCTTTATAACCTTGGAATTTACTGCCACATTTTATAACCTTGGCCACATGCCAGTACTCTCCTTTGATAAATACCCGAGTACCGTGTGAACACTTTCCTCTCTCGTCTCCGGGGAAAAATACCCGCCGTGTAAATGATCCTTGAGGCACGGGGGGATTAACAGAAACTAGTCCGCTTGGAAGCGCTGAACAGGAATATGGCAGTCTCTCTTCTCCAGCAATGGAAGTGCTAGACAGAAGATTCTGCTTCCACGGCCTCAGATGCAAGGGGTTTCCCACTCCAGGCAACTACGGTACACTCTTTCCCAGCACCACAAATTAGGCGATTCAGCTTCTAAACACGGTTTTTAATGTTCTGACAGGTGGCAACTGGTACCGTCAACAGCCGGGCACCGCGGCACTTCTACTACACTAAAATCGAGAGTGGGCAACCCCCGCTGAGATGTCCCATGGGTTAGACTCCACCCTATATATCGTGATAACAGCACCCTCTTCCTTCAGGTTGCTGCTAGCAAGTGGCTAACCACGTTGATCAACGTCTGGAAGCAGTTAAGCGAAGCCCGGGTTCTTAATTTCCTTCCAATGGCAAGCTGACTAATCATTGAATAATAGTAGTGTCACATCTGTGAATTTAGAAATGTCAGCATATAGTATAAGCTCATTGTTTTAACGTCTCCTTTTACTTTATATTCCATGAACTACCTGCTTTTATGTGCTGAGTGTAAATCAGCCAAAACCAAAAATGGTATCATGGGTGCTCTAAGTGATACCAAGAACAAATAAGAGCAAGAACTGCTGTCTCCCTATATCTGTCACACAACCAAGCTGAGACGAGTCGACTCCCGACGCAAACGAGCGGAGGTGGATCTTACCCGGGACATCAAAAGTCGTTACCTCTACAGAGAAGGTGTAACGCAGTAAACCACTGAGGAAGAAAAATCGAATGGAGGCAGCAGTGATAAGCCTGTTCACACTGGGCTGAGCGGGCGCTGAAACAGCGGTTGCCGGCTCATTGATTCAGACAAGCTTTCGGGGGTTGACAAGAAAATTCCTAAGAATAACAAAATATACAGAAACTGCCATTTGATGCAAAGCAGATTTTACAAATGCGTCAAATTTAGTTAAAAGTACGACAAACTGTATATATATCTTATTGAGAAACCCAAAGGCCGTATACAGGTAACGTAAGATATATGGTAACGTAAATTGTATCTTTTCGGGGTCAATTCAATTAAGTGGTGTCAATATCCAGAACAAGAAGAGATAAATTTCATTCCAGGTATTTGCTCTCATTTGAGAATATCAGATGAAAACAGGCAGATTCTTTAAAAAAAAAAGGCCGTGTTTCAGGTTTAATAGGCTAAGTGGAAATTAACAAATATTACGCAGATGGAATAGGCTTTTACTTTGACAAACTAACCAGAAACAATTTTGAATTGAATTTAAAAAAAAACTAGGACTTCTATGTGGGTCCTAGACAAACTAGAACCCATGTGGCAAGGCCTCAGTATGAAAACCAAAGACTTTCTTTGATGGGAAAATACACCGTTGACATCGAATTATTTGTAAGGAGTGAACTAAAAGACAAACGAGATAGACCAAGTTGAGGTCAACTTTCGTCTTTCGATTAACTACTGAATCGAAATCTAGCTCACTAAATCGAAATGTGTACAATTATACATTTCGGAAAAAAAGAAGAAAAAACACAAAATATACACTCACCTACTGGTATTATTTTGAGTATTCCATGCTATTCTACCATTTCGGTAATTTCAGTAATCCTCGAAAGCCTTAATTACGTTACTCTTAGTTTACACTCGTCTGACAAAGTTAATACTACTGATGTTGAAACTCAATGGGTCATGACTTCAGTGAGTGTGCTTCAAATCCCGGTTTGCATTGTATGGCTCTCCCGAGAGACATACAAAGGAATGTCACAAGGGATTTCAATCTTCATACGTATGGTCATGGTGTAACAAAAGCGATTATGAATGACCATCGTCAAGTTCGCTTTTTGTTTTTCGCATCACTAATATTCACTAATCAGACGCCAGCGTCTACTAAAACAAAATCAACGCTGTTTCCTTCCCGTGTGAACAGGCCAGAACATCCGCCTCGCTAGTGGCTACGTTGTTTTCTTCGTAAATGACTTCAAGGGTGTAACGGCGGAGAGTCGGAGACCAACGAGTATACACGGGCGACCAAGAAATGGGTACACCTCCGCTCATTGTTGTCGGAACATTTTTAGTCGATGGATGGACGAGAGACCATTGTTCTTACTCGTTATTTGTTCTTGGTGATACTACCTATCTTTTTCCAGTTATTCGCCGACGATCAAGCGAGGCATCGACTTTGGTTTGGGGCGGAGCTTCTCCGGGTCCAAAGCGGCGAAGCACTACATGGGACTTGCAGCAGCGAAATTCGCCGTCGGGCCGGGTCGAAAGTGATTCAAGCAAATTGTTATGTGATCGAACCCGAAAATCGTTACTGAAGTATTTTGGGATGGCGGCAATATTATTTTTGCTAAGAAATAAAAAAAAACAGGCTTTCCGCATTTTTGAAGGTTTCAGTTAGTACCAATGAGAGCAAATATAGTGAATCAGCAATTGTCAAACGGTTTATTGAAGGAATATTACCAGCAAACTATCGAAGAGAAACTCTTTTCCTGCTGTTCCCGTGTTCGCTGGAATTACTCAAAAATGAGACTATATAGAACGACATTAGCATGCCAAGAAACCTGTCATTATTCTTTGTACCTTCTGCATAGGAGCACCGGGCAGTTGCGTAGGGGCCTTCGAAGGGGGCAAGCCCGGCACGGTCTGCTTGTCTATTTGCTCAAGTCAAAGTACGTTATATATGTATTAACAAATCACGTTATTACGGTACATAAAACGTAAAAATGCAGTTTCTTCTTTACTACTTCAATTGCCTTCAATATTCTAAAACCATTCTAAAACTTCAAAAATAAAAAGCCTAAGTAATTTATTTGTAACCCGCCATTTTTAAAAGCGGAGTACGTTGACGGAAAGAAAGACAAGACATAATTGTTCAATATTCGACCAGGAAACAGAAGATGACGTAATGCGCTGGTTGGGACGAGTTGTCCATGACTTCTTTGAACCATTTACTTCCATGATCGCACTTTTCACTTAAACCAAGGCATTTTTCGCAAGGCCGCTCTTCACAACGCACGGCTACGAAAACACACGTGCCACAGGAGACAAAAAGCCCTGAACGACTCGTCCTTTTTTAGATGACGGAAGAGGCATCCGTTTCTGAAAGAAGATCGATACTACTAAACTTTACTTTTGACATTACTATAAGCTGTACCATGCTGACACTACTATACTATCCCGATGAAAAATTTATCTAAGAATATTAGTATGAAGTTGTACGAAAAAGTAGCAAGGAGTACTAACTGATGCTACTACCTGCTTCTACTTCAAGGCTGCCGTGTTACTGCATTCTACTACATGTTACTATTAGCAAGATTGGATGCTCCTAGAGCAAGAATGCTACTGGACACTACTACTTAAGATTGGCCCAGTCTGAGGCACATTAAATGATAGTACTCTTTACTATTACTTATCACTATATGCAACTTTTTCGGACAACTATCATACATCTACGCGGGCTACAAATTTTTTATCGGGATGGTATACTTTACTTTTGCCACTACTATACTGCACTATTCTAAAAAATAAAACACTGATACTATTTATCCTTCTCTGACTTCGTTTCACATTGTTCTTTTACATCCGTCCAAGTTTATACATTTTTACTTTTTTTTTAACCTTCTAGACGAGCGGCTGTTTTCAGACTATTTATTCTCCTGACCACCCTTCTAGCATGAAGGGCCTAGGACGAAATCCTAGTTCTGCTAGCAAATATTGCAAATTGCCTCACAGTCGGGTGTTGTTTCCAAGTAACTAATTTCACACTAATCTACTGTTACTGGAGACAAATCGCAAGTGCACATTGACTACAACACTATTAGATTATTATGCTGAGCTGTCCATTAGTTCTCTAGGAAACCTCTACAAACTCGGCAGGAAATCTGTGGGGGAAAACAAGTTCTATAATATCAAACCGATCTTGACAATGAGATTTACCGCAAATATTGTGAATCCATTACGAACGAAAGGCAGGTACATTGTCAGAAGTTTAACAAAATGAAACGTGGAGACAGGGGTGGCTCGAAGCACTCAGGCCAGGAGGGGTGAGACCCCTCATTTCGACGACTCCTGGATCACAGGAATACGACTCGAACGTACGTAAAACGAACTGCAATACAGGAGCTGAAATTTCTTGTAACGGAAGTTCGTATAAATAAATTCACAACCTCAGCTTTCATTTTGCTAAAGAGGAAAGACATCCAACGCCTGTACCCAGGGCAAATTAAAGGAAGCGCCAGGGGCTAATTTTTTTTAATCTGCCTTTTTCGGGCAAGATTTAACTACTTACCATACAAACCCTAGCCTTTAATATGTTCCAGATCCCAAAAATGTCATTCGCCAAATAAATGATGCACCGTTCTTTTAAATAGAGAATACCGTATTACAGAATGCGCCACAGGAAATTTTTTTTGTTTGCGATTTCAATGAAAAGTAACCAATGAAATCACAAATCTGTCCGTCGAAAAAAGTGGCAAAATCGTGGCCATCAAGAATGAAGTAGACACAAAGTAGATTTGTTCCGAATTTACAAGTGGTTTGCAGAATTTGCCTTTATTCGGCAATGTTCGACTACTTCCCACACATACTCTTGCTTTTAACGTGGCTCAGATCCAGAGCAGCAGCTTTTACCATATGTACCTAAGAGAAATTTAAACTCAGCGCCGTTTTCTGGAATTTCTAGGGGCTGAAATCCAAGGCATAACACCTCACCTAAATTATGGGCCATTCAACCAGGTAGCGAGTAGGCGACTATGACAGACGGCGAAGGCAAAGAGCTGATAGTCCTAGCTCGTGCCTTACAAGGGGTAATTTAGACGAGAGTGCCCCACTTAACGTCAACTTGCCTGGAAATGATGACGGTGGTGATGAGGACTGCTTCATCGGCTGCAGGCCTTTTTTAATACAAAGATCTTGCAGTGTTCGGTCAGGTGGACATGGTCCCCTTTTCTTCAAGGTACGTGCACACATAGTCCGATTTTCGAGGTAGGATGAGAATTTACTCCTTCGCTCCGGAATTTCGATGCGCCGCATGCGAAATCTTATTGGAATGTGTGTGCAGTAGTTTTAACGTGGAACGATTATTCTGCTCAGGGGTTGCCAAGAGCTCGACTTATAAGTGTAAACACTCCTGTGAAAACGGGCTTTTTGACACCTCGGAATTTGTTTGCGCATTCTGCTGTGGGAACATTTTTCAAAACATTTCTTAATTTTTAGATCACAGTTTTGTAAGACAAGGAGTTTATATAAGGTTTCAAACTGTTTTTATGTAATAAATCAAAGTAAAGTACATATTTTTGGGGTGGTAAACTGCAGGTGGTACTTCAGTAAATATTCCTTCCCTCAAGCTGACTGCGAATCATACTTGAGAGTGCAAAACAGAAACTCTTTTAAAATTCATCTGACGTATCCGTTTTGCACTGTCAAGTATAACTTTAGTTAAGTATGTTAAAGGATGCTTTTTTGCCTAAAAAGTATCATTTGCATAGAAAGGTGCCATTTTCAGAAAAAGTGTTATGGTGTCACCCAGGGGCAAACGATGTAAGAAAGCACGAAACTGTCACAATTGGCAACACTGTTTGTTTTGTTTGTTCACAGTCTGTTCATTTGTTTTGTTGAGTTATGTACCCTACTACGGCCCTTTGGGTTTTCAAATTACAAACATATATAATTATATCAAGACATAATTTTATTTTATTAAGAAATCCGTTAGAACATTAATATCTAATGTTCTAAGATCATTACGACAGAATACAGTATATACACATTACCTCACAAACAGTTCGAACTTTCCAGCTACATATTATCAAATATCGAATATGTAAAACAAAGTGCTTGAGTATTCGTCACATTTGTGTGTGTCTATTGGAATTAAGCCGAAAGTCAGACAACTTAGTTAACATAATGGCGACAAGCTAAAAGCTTAACGCCAAATGTAATAATAAATTCATAACCCTTGGTTCAAACCCACTTCTTCGTGTTCCGCTTTCTTTATTTTCGAGGCCATAAACCAAAATATATATACACCTTTTACACACAATAATATGAACAGTGCATTTTCAATAGCGGGAACTAATGAAATAACGAAGGGAAAATAATAGCTGAACTTAAGTTTGGGTCCAATACACATTTCAACTGAGTCAGCTTTACCTCCAATATACATTACTCGTTTCTACGTCAATTAGAACAGATGATCTACTACTTGTCGAGTTGACCTGTCTGAGTACCTAAACCAAAAGTATACCGCCCCTCTTTGGGTCTAGGTAACCCCCCCCCCCCCCCCGGCAAAACTCCCTGGGTACCAGCCCCCCCCCCCCCCCCCCGGAATACAAATGTAACAAATTAGAAGATCTTACGAAAAATTGCAGTTTGGATCGCGAGCACTTGAAGATTTTTCTAGACGTGAGTTAAATGTAAACGCGTGACGGCTGCTCGCTGGCCGCTCGCCTCTTTATATAGTCTTCATAAAAATGTACTGCCTTTTATTAACACTACTTTTTTTTATTTTAATTTTAATTCTTGTCCAGGGTGGGGGGGGGACCGAACCCCCACGCTGTCAGAAGTTTCATAACAGATAACACGAGGATGCGCGGTTAGACAGATAATGCGTAACAGATAACACTTCGGATGTTATCTGTTGTGTTTGAATACGTAATGCATGAAATGTTATGCATAAAAAGCTTTTTTAGGAAGAGCCAAACATGCATCTACTGACATTATTCCTTATCGTCATGATGTCGGAAAAGTCAGCAGATACTTTTCGGCGGTTTTTCGGTTCTTCCTGGTGGTAACGCTTATTATGCATAACATTTTGAAACAGAACAGATATTATACCAACCGAAGTGTTACCTGTTACGCATTATCTGTTGAAACCTCGCCTCCTCGTGTTATCCGTTACGAAACTTCTGACAGTGCTCTCTTTACGATTATAAAAAAGGAAAAAAGGTGATTACCACTAGATTCTCAAACGGAAGCCTATTTGCTATTCGGCCGAGTAGATCAGACAAACATTCTTCCAACGCACATCGGTTATAAGCTCGACAAAACGTTGCATCATACGGCTAAACGCTTACACACTTTAACGGAAACGAAACTAATAAACGCCCGCGCTTTGCATTTCCGGGTTTCCCAAGCGAGATTCCATGCTATTAAAACGCACTAGAACTGAAACTAAATCCCGTCAAAATAACATAAGGAACGCTTCACAAAACAGCCTGAATTACTTTCCTTTTCAACCATAAACACTTCGTGACAAAGAGCATCTCAAGAGTTTTTCCCTATATATTTATTTGCCTTAATCGGCCACTTAATCTATACCACTTGTGTTGCTCCGCCGTTGACTCCCGTTATGCGACTGGTGGGCAGGGTCGTCTTTCGGTCCTAGCTGGTATCCAGCTGGTATGTGGCAAGCTTCGCCTCAAGCATACAAACTACAAATATTTGACGGTTAGCTCATGACTCCACCAGCACCAGACTCCCCAACACTATTCTCCAGTGGCATCCGGAGGGATCCAGACGAAGAGGGTGACCGAAGAACACCAGTCGCCGTACACACCAGTCAGACCTTCACAATATCAACGCGTCTATCCAGCGCGAATGTGAAACTGTGTGGGCAGCGGCCCTTATGAGAGACGTATGGCGGCTCTTCTTGGATGCCTTAAGCGTCTCTGGAGGTGCTGGAGGAAGTAAGGTAGCTCATGCGTTCAAATTTGCTGCGTTCTTTAACAACGAAGTACTAACTACTGGTCTCTGGTTTTCCCTATTATCCTTTTTCGGATTCATTGCACTGTAAGAAGTTTGATAACATATAACATATGTTTGCGCATCCTTGTTTTAAACGTCATGAGAATATCTGTTTTGACTATTTTAAGTGTTAACTTTCGAGACAAAGGTTCTGTTATAACCCTTTAAACTTATTTGTAGAAAAGAACAACATTTAAAAGAGCCATAACAGATACATTATCAAACACAAAGATCCGCACATATGTGTTATCAAACTTCAGACATTGTCTGCTCGCTAGCGCTGTAAACCGTTTTCCGCACTCACCAGTGTCGGCTTATACCGTTTTTGTGCAGGGAACTTCTAGTGAAACCAGCTTGGAAAGTAGAGGAAACAGCACACAATGTTAATGAGTCAATAACGCCCGGAAATGATTCTGGAATCTAGAAAAAAGTAGCTTACAAGAAATACTGCAACAGTATCGTAAATCCAGTCTATTCTCCCGTTGATTCTTCGTTCCAAAAATCTAACACGACACACACGGACGGAACCCAAAGTTAAGAGTTTATTAACTATTGGCATTGTTTTAAAAAAGGATTCGGACTATCTAACTGTCGACGAATCTTATCGTCCTCAGATTGTGGTCTGGGCATCAAGCTAGAGCCCAAGCTCACGACCTTCTTCTTATTTATTCGTCTGTACATTTTTTATGGCACTTGCCCTTCGGCAAAGTGCCACATAGCGATCGCAATTTCTGTCCGTCAGTCGGTCTGTCTGTCCCGGTTTTGCTAGTTCGGGCACTTCCAGATAATCTAGGACGTTTTCAGGGACCGACCAGACTAAATTAGAAACAGTTGCTTCCCCGATCCAACCATCTGGGGGGGAGTGGAGGGAGCGGGAATCCGGAAAAAACTGAAAAAATTAGGTATTTTTAACTGACGAACAGGAGATCGGATCTTAATGAAACCTGATATATGGAAGGACCTCGTGTCTGAGACATTCCAGTTTAAATCCAGACCGAATCCGGTGACATTAGGGGAGCTGCAGGGGGAAACCGGAAATCTTGGAAAACGCTTAGAGTGGAGAGATCGGGATGAAACTCGGTAGAAAGAACAAGCACAAGTCCTAGATACATGATTGACATAACTGGAACGAATCCGCTCACTTTGGGAGTGTTGGGGGGGGGGGGTCGAGTTTCTAGTGATCCCGCGAGTTCCGTGCTTCCTGATGTACTAGGACGATGAAAATTGGCAGGCATTTCAGGGACCCGAACAGATTGACTTGATTCAAAGAGTTGAAACTTGGAAGGTTGGCGATGCTTGGAGGTGATGTCGGGAATTTTCTGACTTGAGGGAAACATATCCTAATTCTAGGTCCGAACCGCATTTTTGGATGGCGGATGGTGTTTTGTGAAGTCTCTCTTCTACTTTCTTGTACCACCTACTCTAAACAAGTGCCATATGAGATCGTAGCTCTTGTTCTAGGTACTTCTTCTGTATGTAGTTGTGGTTTTATGTGTAGTTATGTAGCCTATCTTTCTCTTGATCTGACCTTAAACTTGGTTTGATCCTAACTCGAAAATTCGCATTGACATGCATTAAGATATGATTGGTTACTTTTCTCGATGAACAGATCAGTTCATATCTGATAGTGCAAAACGGATACGTCCGCTGAATTTTATTAGAGATGTGTTTCGGCCCTTCTTGGCAAGGGTCCTCTTCAGGCTCAAAGCAGCTCAAGTTGGCAAAACGAACACGTTGGAAAAAAGTTGTTGACCCTTCGTCCAACTTGAGCGGCTTTGAGCATGAAGAGGACCCTTGCCAAGAAGGGCCGAAATATAACTCGAATAGAACTCAGCTGACAATCCGTTTTTGTACTAACAAATATGATTCGCTGTCAGCTTGGGCTGAAGGAATATTTATACAAATCATTTGATTAAAAAACGGACGTTAAACTATTTGCCAATGGCATTTCTGGCGCTTTTCTGTATAGATATTTTCGTTCTCTTAACAGTTTCTTATTTACGACCTATTAGGGCAATTCTTTGGCATGAGGGATTAAATAAGTCAAATTTACCTGTCATGTTTTCAGCTGTAGACGCGTGTCCTCTCTCACTCTCCTACTACGAAACTACAATCGCTTTGTACCTCTCTACTCTCACTTACCTCAGTTTACTTTTCAAGCCCTCGCAGCAAAATCGGTTCAAGAGCGACTTTGAACTCTGTCAATGGTTCCAAAAGTTGCATTAACTGTGTCGCTAAACGCCGATCCCGAAGAAACGAAGATTCTTCATAGAGTGTATGAGTGACGCTTGACGCCGATAAAGTTTTAACAAACTGGCAGAGGAGATTGTCCCTGAAAAGTTTTTCAAAATCAAAATCCGAACTCGTTCACCTCTTTTTCAGACACAGTAGCCTACAGTACAAATACCGTAGATACCACTCTACTAATCTTGTTTTACATAATAATATGTATCCGTTCCGTAAATATTTAATTCTAGGTTACAGTGACGCAGCCTACGATGAAGCCGAACTTTATTATCCTCAGACTTATGGAGATCAAACGAATGTGCACTAATTTGCATAAGTTTCTAGCCCCTCATGAAAATGACGGTGCTCTTGCACCCGATTCTTACTTACAAGTCCCTGTCCGCGATATACATGGAACCAAATTGTTCTTACGAACGGAAACAAATAACATACACAAAATAGCAAAAGATCATCTTCGGCCTCAACCCCGAAGATGATTATGGTCCAATATTGAATGTTACTTACAAGTCCCTGACAGGTCTCACAATTGGGATCCACCCTTTTTCTGTTTCAGTGTGTACCTTACCACTGAAGTTGTCAACCCCTCGACACTTTCAAACTGGTTTGTCTCTTGAACGAATTGCAATCCCGTTAAAAACTGGAATCCCATGAAAAAAGAGATGACATTTACTTTGATCGGCTCATCAAGGGCTATCAATTACCGTTGAAAAAAAAGAAGTATATCGTTTTTCCGTAGGCCAACTTTCTAATATAACGACTTGAGCAAAAGAAAAGCTCTAACTCCCTTGGCAATGAAAGAACTTGAGATCACAAGTGCAAAAAACGGAATGATAAACTCAGCAGATATCACAAGATATCACAGATATCATCAACAGAAATGGCCAGTAACAACAGATGACAGCACTTTCGGACCCGTGTGAAAATGCCCAATTTTGTTTCTGTAATTTTTTCTATTTATCACTCGAAGAAACCTGTTGGCTACGGGCCGAGGGAACTGTCGCACATGTTTGGCACTTAAGATCTTACTCCATCTTCAATTTGAACCTGGCGTCTGCTTGCTTGCCTGCGAGAACGGAGGTTTGAAGAAACGAAACTTGGCTGCATAATTTCAGACAGTCTTCTCTGATATAGGCTACAGGGCGAAACCAAATAAGTTTTTCCTTCGCAACACAATGAAATCGGATTTGTTAACATACGTAATATAAACAACACCTAGAAGCTGATATGGCACTTGCAAGACTAGTTTAGAGGATGAAATACGGTATTTGCCAATTCGAGGGTTTGTTCTGACCATTTGTAAGCAAAATCCTTGAGATAAAAATGGTCATGGTCCCTTGGAAATCACGAGAATGTATCGTTTGGTAAAAAGTAGTTAATTTTGCAGGCCAAACGATACTGGGCCCTTGGGGATCATTAATATATATTGTTTGGTCAAAAGTATTTTTTTAACTTTTCGGTTAAGATGTGCACTTTAAGGGTGGTAGAAGTTCATAGCTTTTCAGGATTAAAATACCATAGATGACACCACTAATTATTACGATACTACCTCATTGTTTTACATTATCGTTTGTACCCGTTGCGTAAACAATTAATGCTAGGTTACAGCGACAGACCATCGATATGAACTTTCTTACCGTAAGATTTATAGAAATCGAATACAATGCGCACCAATTCGCACAAATTCTAGTCCCGCGTGAACCGATTCTTACTTACAAGCCTCTTTCCCGTGATAGACATCAAGTTTACCGGAAATAAATAATGGGTACACCAGCTAGCAAGAGTTGCAAACTGAAGATGATTGTAGCATAACAGCCGATCGCGTGTCTTACAATGGAAACCAAATTGTTCTTACCATCAAATACACCGGAAACCAATAATAGTTACACTACACTACAACTAGCAAAAGTTGCAAACCCCTAATTGCCGAAGATGATTATGAGCTAACAGCCGACTGTTGCTTACAAGTCCCCTACATGTCTCATAATTGGTATCGGCCTATTTTTGGTTTCTGTGTGTACCTTACTATTCAAGTTTTCAACCCCTTGAAACTTTCAAACTGGTGTCACGAAGGAATTGCTGTACCAAAAGTGGCTGACATATACTTTGATCAGCGCATCAAGGGCTATCCATTGCCGTCGAAAAAAAAATTCTATCTGTCGTACGTAGGCAAACTTTCTAACGTCACCACTTAGAAACGAGCAAAGGATAAGCTCTAGTTTCTTTAGCAATGGGAGAACTTCTAAAGTTTAAGAGGCACATTTGATACCATTTCTCTACCGCAATCCCAAGTGCAAAAAAAATAACGATAAACTCAGCTGAAATCGCGAACAGAAATGGGTAAAAACAAATAGATGGCAGCACTTTCAGACCCGTGGGATAAGCCCCTTTTTTGTTTCTGTAAATTTTTCTACTTATGACTCATAGATGATATATTGGCTGTGGGGCCGGGTAACTGCCGGGTAACTGCGGCATATTTTTAGTCCACCTTCAATTTGAAACTAGTGCCTGCCTGCTTGCTTGCCAGAATGGAGCTTTCCACTCGAAATCAGAAACATGGTTTGATGAAACGAAATCTTGGCTGCACAACTTCAGATTGTCCTCTCTGGCATGGGCTATATAACTCACCTTCACTTGGCGCACTGTAGGTTCTGGCTGGAGGACATGCAAAAACCATCCTTTTTGGCCCCAGACAAAAGTTCTACGGAGCTTTCCAAAATGTAATGCCATATTCATCAATTCGGCCTAAGGTCCACACTTTCCGTAAAAACCACACAGGTTAGACCCTTACCAGCTACCAGGAATAAGATGCAATCTGCGGCATAGGAAAAAAAACAATAAAAAAACGAGGACAAAATCAAAGTGTTGAAACAATAAGGACAGAACAGACATAAGGGTTACCTTGGATATGAATCGGTAGTGGATTGCCACGAGGTCTAATTGTCTTCTATTTATTCATAATACTGAATAAATTTTATATCGTTGCTGATGTATAGTATTGCATTTATTTTTTGTCCTTTTCTTTTTGTTCTCAATATGATTATGCTAAGTGATTAAATTATTGAGCCCTGCCACAGACAAATCTGTATAGATTTTCAAATGGCAGGTCTGTTATGATACTGAATTTTTTTTTTTAAATTCCATTTTATATTAAAAAAATTGTCTCTCTCTGCGGACCACACTTTTTCCTGCAAATGGTTCGCCGGGGTGGAGCCTAGCCGTTTCCTATTACAGCTACAGAGTAAACTTCGGTGCTGATTCTTCTACACTGTAAAAACAAGACCAAAGGTTTCAGGGATCCCCAATTTGTTTTATTTTACCCACAATTCGGTCTTGCAGACCAAAGTCAATCTTCAGCAGACTCCTTGAACCTTTTTACTATTAAAATTAAAACAAGAGCTACGAGCTCATATGGCACTTGTACGAGTAGGCTGTACAAGAAAGTAGATGAAAACGTCACAAAATACAACCGCCATCCAAAAAGGCGGTTCGGAAATAGAAATAGGATATTTAGTTTCACTCATTTCTGAGCAGTTCCGGCATCGTCTCGATTGCAAATGCACATGACTGTTCAAACTTTCATCCCAATAAATCCATTTGTTTGATCCCTAGACGTGCTACACGATTTCCGGTACTCACTCTATTTCACCTACCGTGGCCGAATCTGGTTCGGAATAAAAAAAATCGACCACCTAAAGCATCTTCGTTTATACCATCTACCAAGTTTCACTCGAATCTGAGCATTTTTGGAAAGTTCCGGTACCCCCCCCCCCCCCCCTTCCCACCAACGTTGTCGGAGCCGGTTCGGGCCCAGTCTCTTAATTCCCTCATCAAGTTTGACTGAAATTGGAGCATAGCCTATCTGCAAGTTTCCAGTACCCCCCCCCCCCCTACCTTGGCCGAATCCGGCCCAGACGCCAAATAACAAATCTAGGCCGCATAAACTCGGCACTGTCGAATTGCATCTCATTCGGTCCATCCGTTTGGTTTTTGTGCATGTCTAAAGTCCCCCCACCCCCAATTCCCCTAATCGTGGTCGCATATGGTTCGAACGCATGTTTTACATGTCGAGGCCATCGATTCGTATCACCCATGAAGTTTCACTCGAATCAGACCACTCGTTCGCAATTTATAGAAATCCATATTTCTCTTCTCTTGCTCCCCCAAAAATGCTTGGATCTAGGAACGGAAGTTTCCGGGGGTATGTTGTGTCAGGTTTTTAAGTCAAGATAATTCGGGTCGCTAATATGCCTGCAAAGTTTCGTTGTCGTTTTACATCTGGAACTATTCTAACTTACGACTACCGGAATTCCAGGAAACCCCCTCCAACTCCCCCCACAGAGCCCCGAAACCATCTGGCTCCGTCAATTTCATCTAGGCCTAATGCTTGTTCCATCCATTAAGTTTCGTCCCAATCCCTCTACTTTTAGAGTTTCTTGAGTTTTCCACCCCCCCCCCATCCCCACAGGTATCGGACCCGACTCGGACGTGACACTGAACGTCCGAGGCGATAGCTCACCAGACAAGTTTCATTCAAATCCGATCACCCGTTCAAAAGTTATGCACGCCACTAGATTCCGGACTCCCCATCCACCCACTCCCCCCACGATGGTCGGGTCGGGGAAACGGCTGTTCTCAAGTTAATCTGTTCGGATCCCTGACATACCTGCCAAGTTTCATCGCCCTAGGACATCAGGAAGTATGCCGAACTCGCGGGATCGCTAGAAATCCGGACCCCCACCCCAACTCCCCCACAGTGCCCTGATCCGGTCCGGTTATGTCAATGACGTGTCGAGGACCTGTGCTTGTTTTTCCCACCAAGTTTCATCCCGATCCCTCCACTTTAAGCGTTTCTCAAAATTTCCGGTTCCCTCCTCCAACTCCTCCCAGTGTCATCGGATCCGGTCCGGTTATGTCAATGACGTGTCTAGGACCTGTGCTTGTTTTTCCCACCAAGTTTCATCCCGATCCCTCCACTTTAAGCGTTTCTCAAAATTTCCGTTTACCTCCTCCAACTCCCCCCAGTGTCATCGGATCCGGCCCGGATTTAAAGTGAGGTGTCTGAGACACAAGGTCATCCTAAATATCAATTTTCATCAAGATCCGATCACCCGTTCAAAAGTTATGCACGCCACTAGATTCCGGACTCCCCATCCACCGACTCCCCCCACGATGGTCGGGTCGGGGAAACGGCTGTTCTCAAGTCAATCTGTTCGGATCCTTGACATACCTGCCAAGTTTCATCGCCCTAGGACACCAGGAAGTATGCCGAACTCGCGGGATCGCTAGAAATCCGGACCCCCATCCCAACTCCCCCACAGTGCCCTGATCCGGTCTGGTTATGTGAATGACGTGTCTAGGACCTGTGCTTGTTTTTCCCACCAAGTTTCATCCCGATCCCTCCACTTTAAGCGTTTCTCAAAATTTCCGGTTCCCCACCCCAACTCCCCCACAGTGCCCTGATCCGGTCCGGTTATGTCAATGACGTTTCTAGGACCTGTGGTTGTTTTTCCCACCAAGTTTCATCCCGATCCCTCCACTTTAAGCGTTTCTCAAAATTTCCGGTTCCCTCCTCCAACTCCCCCCAGTGTCATCGGATCCGGCCCGGATTTAAAGTGAGGTGTCTGAGACACGAGGTCATCCTAAATATGAATTTTCATCAAGATCCGATCACCCGTTCGCAAGCTAAAAATACCTCAAATTTTGGCTTCACCCTCCCTCCACTCCCCCCCCCCCAGATGGTCGAATCGGGGAATTGATGATTTCCTATTTAAGCTGGTCGGGTCCCAGACATGCCTGTCAATTTCCATCGTCCCAGCACATCAGGAAGCACGGAACTCGCGGGATCACTACAAATTCGGACTTCTCCCCCCCCCCAACTCCCCCAAAGTGAGCGGATCCGTTCCGGTTATATCAGTCACGTATCTAGGACTTTTGCTTGTACTTTCCACCAAGTTTCATTCGGATCCCTCCACTCTAAGTGTTTTCCAAGATTTCCGGTTTCCCCATCTAACTCCCCCCAGTGTCACCGGATCCGGTCTGGATTTAAAATGGAGGGTCTGAGACACGAAGTCCTTCCATGTATTAAGTTTCATTAAGATCCGATCACCCGTTCGTAAGCTAAAAATATCTCATTTTTCCTATTTTTTCCGGATTCCCCCTCCCTCCACTCCCCTCCAGATGGTCGGATCGAGGAAGCGACAATTTCTAATTTAATCTGGTCCAGTTCCTGATATGCTTGCCAAGTTTCATCGTCCTAGCTTATCTGGAAGTGCCCGAACTAGCAAAACCGGGACCGACAGACCGACTGACGGACAGAAATAACAATCGCTATATGGCACTTGAATAAGCTCAAGTGCCATAAAAACAGGACAAGGCCAATAGCTAGGCTAATCATCTGAGAAGAACAAGTTCAGATATGGACTCAGCATGCGTGTTTAATCTCTGCGTCACATCTACTTCGACAAAATCGATCAAAATTTCTTGCCTTACTTCTACCAAATTCCGGTTTCGGCCGGATTCCCGGCGAACTACTTGTCTGTCAAAAAACTAAAGCTTAAAACAAGTTCAGTAAATATCCATGCCCCATATATCGAACCTGTAATCAACTTCAGATAAAACTTTGACTTTTAACAAATTTTCAGATTTTGGCCGGATTCAGGGCGAACTATTTGTCTGGCGAGAAAATAATTTTCATTTACGGATTCAGCATGCCTCCTTACCACTGCATCTGACCTCTAATCAACTTCAGATAAATCTTTCACTTTAAACAAATGTCCCGGTTTCAGCCGGATTCCGGGCGAACTTTATGTCCTGGTAGAAAATGATTGTCAAATACGAATTCAGCATGTCTTCTTACCTCTGAACTGAACGTCTAATCAACTTTAGATAAAACTTTTACTTCTAAAAGAAAATCCGGTTTTGGCCAGAAGCCGGGCGAACTACTTGTTCGGCGAGAAAATGATTTTCATGTTCGTATTCAGCATGTCTTCTTACCCTTAAATCGACTATCTCATTAGCTGTTAGAAACATTTTGTTCGCCCCTTAATGTGAACCCCCTCCCCCACCTCTAAATGTAGGGCTGCAGATCGAGCACATCTACAAACTCAACCTGTCCCTTGACTCAGAAAATCCTCACACCAAGTTGCATCGAAATATCTCATTCCCTTCAAGAGTTATCGTGCTGAAAGGCGGACAGACAACTTTTACGAAGTCAAAGGTATCCCATAATGGGATCCCAAAAACTCTCCGCTTTCAGGTAACTTAATCAACAGTATTCTGTATTCTAGCGTTTTAATCCTCCCATCGGATTTTAACTCCCCGAACTCGGAATAAAAATCTTCGAATTCGGTGATGCACAATGAGAGACTTTTTACAGTGCGATCACCGTTCATCGCGTCAATAAAGTGCGCGGAATTCACACAAAAGAAAAAGAAGCAGAGTTTACGTCTAACATTGATGTCTGGAGGGCGGGGGGGGGGGGGGGAACTAAACCGCATCGCGGCTCTGAACTGGGTTATGGAACTGTTGTTATGTTAAGAATAGGCGACTACTATCAAGTTCCCTGGTCCTCTTTCGAAGTATCTCCAAGTTTTCTCGAAGTACTGTTGTAACACCGATTGGTTTTGAGGTTTCTCTAACTGAAAACTCATGTAAAACAAGATTTTCTTAGTCCGTTAAAGCCGAGACAAACAACATTAGCATGTCCCAGCTTCGGACTGACGGTCAAGCCGGTATCTCTTGCAAAAATAAACCGTAGCCCCTAATCCTATTTCTTCCGGACGATCACTTAGAAAGTCGGGATTTCTGTCTTGGCCTTGAGTAAACAGCATCTGTATTCCACCCGCGCCCCCCTGATGACAGAGCCGCTAAGTGCATTTAGACTCCAAAGTCTATTTACCATCGCTTTATAGGTGGAATTTCAGACTAGGATTGGAGCTCGGGTAACTATTATTTCTGTGACTTGAAGAGGTTAAACATCATATGATGCTGGTTTATTTCCAAGTCCCCCTTTGCCAATGCAGCAGCGTCAGACGATTCTTTGGGTCACAGGAAAGGTCAAGTTCGCAGATGGGCTTTGTAGCCCTACATTTAGGGGTGGAGGAGGGGGTTCAAATTAAGGGGCAAACAAAATATTTTGAAACAACTAATGCGATAGTCGATTATGGGGTAAGAAGGCTTGTTGAACACGATGATGGAAACCACTTTCTTGCCGGACAAATAGTTCGTCCGGGATCCGGCAAAACCGAAAAGTTTGCTAGAACTAAAAGTTTTATTTGATGTTGATTAGTTGTTCGATTTAGAGGTAAGAAGAGTTGCTGAACACTCGTGTGAAAATCATTTTCTACACGGACAAGTAGTTCGTCTGGAATCCGGCCAAAACCGGAAAATTTGTTTAAAGTAAAAGTTTTATTTGTAGTTGATTAGAAATCCGATATAGGGGTAAAAAGGGATGCTGAATCCGTGTTTGACAGTCAATTTTTACCCAGACATATAGTTCTCCCGGAATCTGGACATATAGTTACCCAGACATATAGTTCGCCCGGAATCCGGATGGAACCGGAAAATTTGTTATAAGTTAAATTTTTATTTTAGATGTTCAATATGGGAGAAAGAAGATACGCTGAATTCGTTTCTTAGCTTTTTTTTTTTTTTACCGGACAAGTAGTTCCAGAATTCAGTTGAAACCGGAAAATTGGCAGAAGTAAGGCAGGAAGTTTTCGTCAAAATAGATATGACTCATAGGAGTAAACACACATGCTGAATCCATATCTGAACTTGATTTCCACAGATGATTAGCTATTTGGCCCTGTTTCTGAATGTTGATATTAAAAATGTTCAAGGAGTCTGGCGAAGACTGGACCTGACGAAGACAAGACCCAATTCAATTGTCTAAATCAAATACTGGATTTTTGGGATCCCATCGAAACCTTTGGTCTTAAATATTCTTTGAGCCCAAGCTGACTTTGAAACATTTATTCAAACAATTTTACAACGGATACGTCAGCTATGATTCTTCATCAGCAATATTTCGGCCCTTCTTGGCAAGGGTCCTCGTCAGGCTGTCAATCCTCTGGTTCAACTTCGGGGAAGGAAACAAAACCTGTTTGGTCTTGTTAGTGTGGATACAGCGTAATATAATAGAGTTCGTTAGACTAGCCTTACCGTCATCTCAGTAATCTCGGACATCCTTTTTTTTACTTTTCCAAAGTACAACTTAATGTTTACAGTATTAGACATTAAAAAAGCGCTTGCAAGACGGTTTGCCCTCGGTCATAGTACGGTACCGAGATAGTAATATGCCGAACCTGGACCAATGTAATCCGAGCGAGGACAGGGGTGGGACAAGTTAGGCACTTTTAACTAACTCCAGGAACAAGACCAAAGGTTTCGATGGGATCCCAGAAATCTAACATTTGATTCAAATAATTGGGTCATGTCTTCGCCAGACTCCTTGAAGATTTCTACTGTTAAAATAAAGTTCAAAAATTAATTTAGCATGTCTCCTTGCCCCGATACCGAATCTCTAATTGATTTCAGAAACAACTTTGAGCTTCAACTAAATTTCCAGTTTCAGCCGAATTCGTGATGAACCATTTGTCCAGCAAGAAAACTAAATTCAGATATGGATTCAGCGGACCTCTTTACCCCCTCAATGAATATCTTATTACCTTATAAAACATACAGATTTTTACCTTAAAATTCGGAACCAGTCCTCTGCCTCTAAAGATAGGACTAAAGGACCCGTCTACGAACTGGTACGAAATCCTCACTGAACAACATCCTCACTTGAACAACATATTTCCCCGTTTGAACATTATATATGGACCCCTTTCGACCTTCGATTACACTAGATCTCGGTCTCCGACGTCCACAGAACAAACAAATGAATGTCGTCATACTGGTTTTAGAATTAAGGGGTAGGGACTGCTATAGCCGAAAATTGGTCGACACATTTTGTGTCCGGTTTTCGCCGGATTCCGGGTGAACTACTTGTCCGGCGAGAAAACTACTTTCATATTCGGATTCAGCATGTTTCCTTACGCCTAAATCAACTACCTCAATAGCTTTTAAAAAATATTTTTGTTGCCGCTTCATTTGAAACCCCTCAATATAGGGCTACAGAGCCCATCCAGGGGCGTCACGACTGGTGAGGGAGGGGGGGAGACGCCCCCCCAATGCTGTCGGCCTGTTGGTAAAAAATAACCGAGTCGGCAGCGCGAAGCGGCGCGATTTTTCGTCAAAACAGTTGACTTTTTCATGAAAACAGTCATTTTTTCTGAAAATTAGTCGATTTTTCGTCAAAATAGTCGGTTTCTCTTAAAATCAGTAGATTTTTTCCAAAATATCATTTTTGTTGCTAAAAACAGTCGTTTTTCTGCAGAAAAAGTCGGTAAAAATCTGCAGAAAAAGTCGGTAAAAATCACCAGCCATTCGGTAAATGCCTCGTCCCCCCCCCAAACCTTTTGGCTAGTAACGCCTCTGAGCCCATCTACGAACTCAACCGTTCTCTTGACCCAAGGGACTCTCCCACCAAGTATCATCAAAATATCTCTTTCCCTTCCGAGAGTTTTCATGCTCACAGACAGACAGACAGACGGACAACTTTTGCGATGTCATCGCAAATCAGAAGGAAATTTTTTTTACTTGAGCTACGCAAGAAATGAACAAATTTTAGTGAACCGCTAAAATGTCAAAATACGCAGTAACGTGCCTGCAGAAATACTAATGCAAAAAGTGCATTAGTATTTTACGTATCCGTTTTATTCAAGTCAACGCTTTCCGTACCTTTTATTGCAAAACATATTTTTATTTTTTTATTTTTATCCTCCGCTTATTTTTCTTATAAAGTTATTTTTCAAGATGTTCCTACGGCCCAAGCTGTCTGCGTATCATATTTGACGTTGCAAAACGGATAAGTCAGCTACATTTTATTCGAGCTATATTTAGGCCCTTCTTGGCAAGTGTCCTCTTCAGGCTCGCCGCTCAAGCTGGAAAATAAACTTGTCAAGACAAGTTGCAAGACATGAACAAATGTTAGTGAACCGCTAAAATGTAAAAATACGCAGTAGCGTGCCTGCAGATAAGACAAGTTTATTTTCCAGCTTGAGCGGCTTGAGCCTGAAGAGGACCCTTGCCAAGAAGGGCCGAAATATAGCTCGAATAAAATGTAGCTGACTTATCCGTTTTGCAACGTCAAATATTTTTCAAGTTTAGTAATTTCTGTTACACAATTTAATTATTAAAACATAGCATTATAGGAATATTCTGCGCTGTTTTATACCAACAAGAGCTGTAAGCTCATATGGCACTTGCAACTGTATGTAGTAGGTAAGGTCTCTGTTTAGGAGGCAGAAATGATTATGTTTTTTTTTAAGGAATAGCCGGATTTGGAAAGTGGCGATTTCTGCGCCAATATTGTCAAAACTCTAATATTCCAGCCAAGACTCATCGTCATAGCACATCTGGAAGTATCTTAACTCGTGATCACCCGAATTCTGGACCCCCCCCCCCTCAAACTCCCACCACAGTCGCCGAGGCCAATCTGGTTCTGTAAATGATTTATCCAGAGCATCTGTTTATTATTCCCACAAAGTTCCTCCAGTATAAGCCGCTCACGTGTTTTCCGGTCTCCCTCCCCCCAATTCTTGTCGGATCCGGTCTCGACGAAGGATCACCAGACACATGTCCTCTGTTCGATTGTTAAACTTCACTCAAATCCGATCACCCGTTCCAAAGTTAAGCATGACTCAATATTCCAGATTTTCACTGGAATTCCGGGAAACTCCCCTCCACCCCCCAAATATCCGGATTCATTCCAGTTGTGTAAACAAGCAGATACTTTTTCTTCCCAGCAAGTTTAATTCCGATCCCATGATTCTAACCTTTCTCGATATTTCTGGTCTCCCCCCCCCAACTCTCCCATAGCTATCGAATCCGGTCGGATTCAAATGGGATATGTCCTTTATTCAGTTATCAAGTTTCATTCCAATCCGGTCACCCGTTCGAAAGCTATATCCTACTCAATTTACCAGATTCCTCCGCCCTCCACTCCCCCCCAGATGGTCGGATATGGAAACTGATTATTTCCAGGTTAGTTTGGTCGGGTCCAGGATATGCTTGGCGCCTGCCAAGTTTCATCGTCCTAGCACATCTGGAAGTACCTTAAAGGACCCCTAGTATTTTAAAATATGTGAATACTTTAAAACTATCCTGTGCTTTCAATAAATAACCCACGGTTTTGGCTGTGTTAAGCCTTTTCCGAGACCCGTTGACTTGTAGCGAAAAGAGGGGAACAATTTACATAACCGGTTTCTGGGATCCCAAAACGTAAGTGGCGGGATACCTAGGACATCGCAAAAGTTGTCCGTCTGTCTGTCTGTCCGTCTTTGCACGCTGTAACTCTCGAAGGGAATGAGATATTCTGAAGAAACTTGGTGTGAGGATTCTTTGGGTCAAGAGTAAGGTCGAGTTCGTAGATGGGCTCTGTAGCCCTACATTTAGGAGTGGGGGAGGGGGTTTAAACTAAGGGGCCAATGAAATATTTTTAAACAGATAATGTGATAGTCGATTATGGGGTAAGAAGACATGCTGAACACGATGGACAAGTTGTTCGCCCGGAACGCCAAAACCGGAAAGATTGTTAAAAGTAAAAGTTTTATTTGAAGTTGATTAGATGTTCGAGTTAGGGGTAAGAAGACATGCTGAACACGATAGTGAAAACCATTTTCTTTCCGGAAAAGTAGTTCGTCCGGAATCTGGCAAAAATCGGAAAGTTGGTTACAAGTAAAAGTTTCATTTAAAGTTGATTCAAGGTTTGATTCAAGGGTAAGAAGACATGCTGAACACGACGGTGAAAACCATTTTTTAGCCGGACAACTGGTTCGCCCGGAATCCAGCCAAACCGAAAAATTTGTTAAAAGCAAAAGTTTTATCTGAAGTTGATTAGATGACAGATTTAGGAGTAAGAAGAGAAGCTGAGTCTGTATATGACTATCATTTTTTACCCGGACATATAATTAGTCCGGAATCCGGTTGTAACCGGAATTTTTTTTAAGTCGAAGTTTTGTTTAAAGTTGATTAGATGTTCTTTATGGGGATAAGGAGATACGCTGGATTCGTTTCTGAATTTTCTTTTTTTGCTGGACTAGTAGTTCCAGAGTAGTTCGCTCGGAATTCGGGCGAAAGCGGGAATTTGGCAGAAGTAAAGCAGGAAGATTCGGTCAGTACTGTCAAAATATGTATAGCTTATAGAGGTATATCTGAACTTGGTTTTCTCTAATGATTAGCCTGGAAGACTGGATCTAGGGAAGACAAGACTGAATTGTCTGTATTAGATTTTTGGGATCCCATCGACACCTTTGGTCTTGTTCTAATGGAAAAACTTCTCGCAGACAACCGTTGACAGCGTGATACACATCGGAGGTAGCAAAACACGGCAAGTGAGAAAATCAGCTTGGCTTTGTTAGTTTTGTTAGAGGGATTATAATATAGCCTACCTTACCAAATTGGGGTCTTGGGGTTTAGAAATATGTTGAGTGATTACGGAAGTCGGTTGCATTAGTATTATGGGTAAGATAGGTCATTCAACTAAAAAAAAGTGTGACAAAAAAGCGGACCGACAGATGATCGATATATGGCACTTTAGCCAGAGGCTGCAAGTGGCATAACAAGACCAAAGGTGTCGATGGGATCCCAAAAAACTAATATTTGATTCAGACAATCGAGTCTTTTTTTCGCCAGATCCAGTCTTGGACAGGCTAATCATCAGAGAAAACCAAGTTCAGATATACCTCTATAAGCCATATCTATTTTGACGATACTGACCGAGACTTCCTGCCGATTTCCGAACGAACTACTAGTCCAGCAAAAAAAAAAATCAAAAACAAAACCAGCGTATCTCCTTATCCCTATAAAGAACATCTAATTAACTTTGAATAAAAGTTTGACTTAAAGAAAAAATCCGATTACAACCGGATTCCGGAATAATTATATGTCCGGGTAAAAAACCATTGTCATATACCGACTCAGCCTCTCTTCTTACCGCTTAATATGTCATCTATTCGAACTTTTCCTTTTAACAAATTTTCTGGTTTTGGCCGGATTCCGGGCGAACTAGTTGTCCAGCGAGTGATTTTCACCATCGTGTTCGGCATGTCTTTTTACCCATAAATCAAACATTTAATCAACTTCAGATTAAACTTTTACTTTTAACCAACTTTCCGGTTTTCGCCGGATTCCGGGCGAACTACATGTCCGGGTAGAAAATTGTTTTCACATAAGTGTTCAACATGTCTTCTTGCCATAAATCGAACATCTAATCAACTCGAAATAAAACTTCTAAATTTAACAAACTTTCCGGTTTCGGCCGGATTCCGGGCGAACTACTTGTCCGTCGAGAAAATGGTTTTCACCATCGTCCTCAACATGTCTTCTTACCCCATAATCGACTATCACATTAGCTGTTTCAAAAATTTTTGTTTGCCCCTTAATTTGAACCCCCACCCCTAAATGTAGGGCTACAAAGTCCATCTACGAACTTGACTGGTCCGACGACCCAACGAATCCTCACACCAAGTTTCATCAAAATATCTCATTCCCTTCGAGAGTTATCGTGCTTACAGGCGGACGGACAGACGGACAACTTTTGCGATGTCATAGGTCTCCCTCCACTTACGTTTTGGGATCCCAAAAACTTGTAGTCAATACCTTTTACTGCATGAAAGGCCGAACGGGCACGTGAGGGTACTTAAAATAGTAGCCTGCATTACTTTATATTAATCAATAAATACTTTTGCAAATAAATACTTGTGCAAAATCAATACATACTTTTGCATAATTGCAAAGAAAGAACACTGAAAGATAAGAAGAGAGAGCAGAAACACAAAGGAGACAAAAAATGGGAAACCCTGCAGACATTTCATACTTCTCAAATCACAAGCAAATAAATACTATTTTTTCCAACTGGGGTTTTCTACAAACAAAAAAACTTTTCTTACAAAAATGTTGCCTTTTTCCTTTCAATTCTTCGCTTATTCTTTCTCCACTGTTAAAATCATGCAAAAAATAGATTATTACTACCAATATGGTAGGCAGGACGGGAGGTAGGGAGGGCAGAACATGTTTTAAATTCTCAAAATCACCTGTACGCAACTAGAATTGATTTGGAGGTATCCTCAACTATGGCTGAACAAGTTTGGAAAGTTCGTCGCCAAGCCGCTTCAGCTAACTGGTTGCTATAACCAAAGCAGTCAGATAAAAGCTATCAATCCGTATCGTACCATGGTTTTCTGACATACCTGAACGCTAGGCAGACGAAGACCTGGAACTTCCCGTCCTTCCCAAGGGCGTGTCCGGCACTTTCTATACGACCAATCAAATCGATCAAAGCCAGACGTACGCCAGTAGGCTGACTCGATATAGATGAACTAAGGCGAGCCAAGTAGTGATCCCGGAACTTAACTACAAAATAAAACGGGACTTGAACCGACGCTTGAAATATTTACTTTCTGTAAATTATTCAATCAACAATAAATTTCACAGAGGCTTTCCTTCTCTCGTCACCAAATTTGTTTTCGTTTACAGTTTGTATAATAAAGGCTCACAGAATGCTAGTTTTTCAATTACGATTAAGGTTTTCCAATATTTGATTTAAATTTTTTGGGATCCCAAAACGTAAGTGGAGGGATACCTATGACATCGCAAAAATGTCCGTCTGTCCGTCTGTAAGCACGATAACTCTCGAAGGCAATGAGATATTTTGATGAAACTTGGTGTGAGGATTCATTGGGTCAAGGGTAAGGTCAAGTTCGTAGATGGGCTACGTAGCTCCATATTTAGGGGTGGGGGAGGGGGTTCAAATTAAGGGACAAACAAAATATTTTTAAACAGCTAATGTGATAGTCGATTATGGGGTAAGAAGACGTGCTGAGCACGATAGTGAAAACCATTTTCACTCCGGACAAGTAGTTCGTCCGGAATCTGGCAAAAAACAGAAAATTGGTTAAAAGTAAAAGTTTTATTTGAAGTTGATTAAATGGTCGATTTAGGGGTAAGAAGACATGCTGAACACGATGGTGAAACAATTTTCTCTCCGAACATGTAGTTAGACCGAAATCCGGCGAAAACCGGAAAGTTGGTTAAAAGTAACAGTTTAATTTGAAGCTGATTAAATGTTTGATTTATGGGTAAACAGACATGCCGAACACGATGGTGAAAATCATTTCTCGCGGGAGAACTAGTTCGCCCGGAATCCGGCAAAAACGGAAAATTTGTTAAAAGCAAAAGTTCGATTAGATGACAGATTGAGGGGTAAGAAGAGAGGCTGAGTCGGTATATGAAAATGTTTTTGGGATCCCAAAACGTAAGTGGAGGGATACCTATGACATCGCAAAAGTTGTCCGTCTGTCCGTCCGTCCGTCTGTAAGCACGATAACTCTCGAAGGGAATGAGATATTTTGATGAAACTTGGTGAGAAGGTTCGTTGGGTCGTCGGACCAGCCAAGTTCGTAGATGGGCTTTGTAGCTCTACATTTAGGGGTGGGGGAGGGGATTGAAATTAAGGGACAAACAAAATATTTTGAAACAGCTAATGTGATAGTCGATTATGGGGTAAGAAGACATGCTGAACACGATGGTGAAAACCATTTTGTCATCGGACAAGTAGTTCGCCCGGAATCCGGCCAAAACCGGAAAGTTTGTTGAAAGTAAAAGTTTTATTTGAAGTTGATTAGATGTTCGATTTAGGGGTAGGAAGACATGCTGAAGACGATGGTGAAAATTATTTTCTCGACGGACAAGTATTTCGCCCGGAATCCGGCCCAAACCGGAAAGTTTGTTGAAAGTAAAAGTTTTATTTGAAATTGATTAGATGTTCGATTTAGGGGTAGGAAGACATGCTGAAGACGATGGTGAAAACTATTTTCTCGATGGACAAGTATTTCGCCCGGAATCCGGCCCAAACCGGAAAGTTTGTTGAAAGTAAAAGTTTTATTTGAAGTTGATTAAATGTTCGATTTAGAGGTAGGGAGACATGCTGAAGACGATGGTGAAAACTATTTTCTCGACGGACAAGTATTTCGACTGGAATCCGGCCCAAACCGGAAAGTTTGTCAAAATTAAAAGTTTAATTTGGAGTTGATTGGATGTTCGATTTAGGGCAAGAAGACATGCTGAACACTTATGTGAAAACAAGTTTCTACCCGGACATATAGTTCGTCCGGAATCCGGCCAAAACCGGAAAACTGTTGGAAGTCAAAGTTTTATTTCTAGTTGATTAGATAAGCGATTTAGGGGTAAGAAGAGATGCTGAGTCCCTGTGTGACAATCGTATTTTACCCGGACATATAGTTCGACCGAAATCCGGCTGGAATCGGAAAATTTGTTATAAGCTAAATTTCTATTTGAAGTTGATTAGATGTTCATTACTGGGGAAAGAAGATACCCTGATTTCGTCTTTGAGCTTTCTTTTTTCGCCGGACAAGTAGTTCTGGAGTTCGGCCGGAACCGGGAAATTGGCAGAAGTGGCAGGAAGTTTTCGTCAAAACAGATATGACTTATAGGGGTAAACACACATGCTGAATCCAAATCTGAACTTGGTTTTCTCAGGTGATTAGCTATTTGGCCTTAATCTGTTTCTGAATTTTAATTGTAAAAATGTTCAAGGAGTCTGGCGAAGACTGGATCTGGCTAAGACAAGACCCAGTTGTCTGGATCAGATATTGAATTTTTGGGATCCCATCGAAACCTTTGGTCTTGTTTTACTCGGACATATAATTATTCCGGAATCCGGTTGTAACCGGATTTTTTTTTAAGTCAAACTTTTATTCAAAGTTGATTAGATGTTCTTTATAGGGATACGGAGATACGCTGGTTTTGTTTCCGAATTGTTTTTTTTGCTGGACTAGTAGTTCGGTCGGAAATCGGCAGGAAGTCTCGGGCAGTATCGTCAAAATAGATATGGCTTATAGAGGTATATCTGAACTTGGTTTTCTCTGATGATTAGCCTGTCCAAGACTGGATCTAGCGAAGACAAGACCCGATTGTCTGAATCAAATATTAGATTTGTGGGATCCCATCGACACCTTTGGTCTTGTTTATAAAGGCTCGAAGAACGCTATTGCCTTGGATTACGTTTACGGTCTTCCAAAATTTCTTCCCATTCTCAAGAAATCCTGAAACATTTGTCTGATTAAATTAATACTGAATTCACATCTGATATCGAATACATCAACAGCTGCAAATCCACAATTGCTAAGATTTTCAACCCTAATGGTTATTCTCAATTTCTCCGTGATATATCGAGGAAAAAGACTTGATGCAATATGTTATCGTGTTCTTCGGTTTCTAAAATTCATCGACAAGCGGAAGGCTTTTGTGGTACACAGTACAAATTAAGTCAGGCCAAAACTTCATCAGCTTTTGAGAGCCCCTAATAACCCCAACAATACAAAAATTGGGCCTTTGTGCAAACACAAAGTGTAAAGCTTATACATGAAAAGCCGCCTCCAGAGCACGCCGACAACGATTAGGCTTGCCCCCCCCCCCCCCCCAACTTGGAAACAGGGAGAGGCGATTTTATCAGAGCAAATTGCTTTTGTTCCGGGAACCTTATCCTGAGAAGCAAACAACAATAAATGAAGCCGCTGGCTTCAGGTGAGAAAATGTTACTAATTGCCTGCCGTGCGTCATTCGTCAGCTTTTCGGGTCTAATCTAGTAGTTAAACTTCATCCCCAAACTCCTGATATTTAAAGTTGAATAAGGCACTGAACTTTCTACGCCATCTTCGTTTTGAACCAGATTAACTGTGAGATGACGGCTAGTGTACGGTGATGATTTTCGGTTGCTGACTGGACGCGTTCCAGCCTAATAGTTGCTCTTTATATCACGGGTAACACATCGCTAAGTTAGTTGTATTTTGTCTCCGGAGTAATAAGTCTGTCGCAACGGCACTGACGCGGTTCAGAATATACTCCAACGGAAGTTTTAACGGACACTTCTTGCTTGTTCTGCCTTTTATAATATACCTAGCTCCCTTATGGAATTATAAGTTTCTGAAATCCCCACCTTTTTCCACTGGATATGAAAATCTTTTATTTTTTAATTCTTTTATTTGCTTAGTTTTCCCACTTTTTAACCACGGCGCGTTCAGTTTCCAAACGTTTTGGGCCCCGCCGCTGCGTCGAAGAGCAGGAAGGCTGGACACAGTCGACAAGCGCTAACAAGTCTGTAATTTCAGGTGAAAAGTAAACTTTTTTCCGATCCATTTCCTAGTGAAAAGATCATTTCTAGTAATAGTTGTGCTTTACTATAAATGGCATTCTTTCCAATTAATGGTGCGATCTACTTGTCCGGCGAGAAAATAATTTTCATCTTCGGATTCAGCAGGTTTCCCTATCCGTAAATCGAACCTCTAATCAAATTCAGATCAAACTTTAACTGTTGACACATTTTCCGGTTTTTGCCGGATTCCGTGCGATCTACTTGTCCGACGAGAAAATAATTTACATATTCAGATTCAGCATGTCCCCTTACTTCTAAATCGGACATCTAATCAACTTCAGATAAAACTTTTACTTTTAACAAACTTTCCGGTTTTGGCCGGATTCCGGGTGAACTACTTGTCCGGCGAGAAAAGACTTTCATATTCTTGTTCAGCATGTTGTCGTACCTCTTAATCGACTGTCTCATAAGCACTTAAAAAATATTTTTTTCGCCCCTTTATTTGAAACCCCTCCCCTTCCCTAAATATGCAGCTATCGGCCCCATCTACGAACTCGACCTTTCCTCTGACTCAAAGAATCTCCACACCAAGATTCATCGAAAGATCTCATTCCCTTCGAGAGATATCGTGCTGACAGACGGACTACTTTTGCGATGTCATAGGTATCCCTCCACTTACGTTTTGGGATCCCAAAGACTTAACACAGGGGTTAATGAGCTTATTCCGATCCGTGCTTTGGACAACCGAAGAAACTGATAACTGTCCCTCTGCAGCTGCAGGAGAGGATCCTTCCATCTTTGGACTTCTCCTCAGAATTCATGAAAAATGACACAACTTATGGCTTCAACCATTTTTTTTTGGGATCCCAAAACCTAAGTGGAGGGATACCTATGACATCGCAAAAGTTGTCCGTCTATCCGTCTGTCCGTCCGTCCGTCTGTCAGCACGATAACTCTCGAAGGGAATGAGATATTTTGATGAAACTTGGTGTGAAGATTCTTTGGGTCAAGTGTAAGGTCAAGTTCGTAGTTCGACTCTGTAGCCCCACATTTAGGGATGGGGGAGGGGGTTCAAATTAAGGCCCAAACACAATATTTTTAAACAGCTAATGTGATAGTCGATTACGGGTAAAAAAATAAAAGTTTCATTTAAAGTTGATTAAATGTTCGATTTAGAGGTAAGAAGACATGCTGACCACGATGGTCAAAACCATTTCCTCGCCGTGCAAGTAGTTCGTCCGGAATCCGGCAAAAACCGGAAGTTGGTTAAAAGTAAAAGTTTTATTTGAAGTTTAGTAGATATTTGATTTAGGGTTAAGAAGACGTGCTGAACAGGATAATGAAAACCATTTTCTCGCCGGACAAGTCGTTCGTCCGGAATCCGGCAAAAAACGGAAAGTTGGTTAAAATTGAAAGTTTTATTTGAAGTTAATGAGATGACAGATTTAGGAGTAAGAAGGCATACTGACAAGATGGTGAAAACCATTTTCTCGCCGGACAAATAGTTCGCCCGGAATCCGGACAAAACCGGAAAATTTGTTAAAAGCAAACGTTTTATTTGAAGTTGATTAGATGAGAGACTTAGGGCTAAGGAGACACTGAATCTGTATATGACAATCATTTTTCACCCGGACATATAATTTGTCTAGAATCCGGTTGAAACCGGAAATTTGTTTGTCAGTGAAAGTTTTATTTGAATTTGATTAGATGTCTTTGATAGGGATAAGGAGATATGCTGAACTCGTTCCTGAGTTTTCTTTTTTTTGCTGGACAAGTAGTTGGCTCGGAATTCAGCCGAAACCGGAAATTTGGCAGAGGTAAAGTAGGAAGTTTCGGTCAGTATCGTCAAAATAGATATGGCTGATAGAGGTATATCTGAACTTGGTTTTCTCAGATGATTAGCCTGGCGAATGCTAGATCTGGCGAAGACTGGATCTGGCGAAGACAAGACCAAATTGTCTGGATCAAACACTGAAGTTTTGGGATCCCATCGAAACTTTTGGTCTTGTTTTACTAGAAAGTGAGAAAGATTCCAATGAAATTTATTAGATTCAAATAAAATTTACTAGATTTTTTTAATTTTTTTTAGTAGATCCAGTCACATTTTACTGCCGGTGGCAATACTACTGTTTGTTAAACTTTACATTGGACTCCTGAAATTTAAAGTATAACTGACAGCCTGGAGTTTTTTCTTCGCGAATCCAGCTATGTCAACTGCACACTATTACTGAGATCACAGTAGACCTCAATATGAGACCCTCTCTTGGCTTTGACCCATCAAGCTTTCAGTTGTTCGTATAACTTTCAACTTTACGTAACATTTATCAAATCCGTCAAATGGGGATGGAACTGCTTAGACGAACTTGATCCGCCACAGATCACTGTCTCCAATAACGGTCGTTTGCGCCCCTGACTGACCCTGTTTTCTATTCGAGAAATCCAGGCTTTTTGCCAGACCATCATCATTTTCTACCCGATAAACTGTGATAAGAGACCTCATGCCTGGTGAGCCTCGTTTGTGTTGCACGATGCAGGTCTAGTTCTCGGCAGCTTCCAGGATGATTCTTTCTAAATTCGTTTTGCACTGCAATACTTCCAAGGAAGACAGCAGCGCTTCTGAAGAATCGCGGACTTGCTTATACCAACCAAGTCCGTGCTTCTCTGCAGGGTACAGCTTCAACCAAAGCCTCGTTTTTGTTGCAATAGCGCTGCCGCATCGCTGCTGCAGCACTTCTTTGCTTTTGCACAATATGCGTTTTTGGATTCACTTTCTTCTTGGTTGAAGCGGCAGCGCTGCAGCCTCTTGCAGTGAAGCACGGACTTGGTCGGTGAGCAAGTCCGTGATTCTCGAGGAGCGCTGCCGTCTTCCTAGGAAGCGCTGCAGTGCAAAAACGCATGTAGAAAGAGTCAGTCCGGAATCGGCCGAGAAGCGGACCTGCAGCATGCAACAAAAACGATGCTCAAGAAGAAATCGTGCAGGAAGTGATCAAAACATTGCAGGCAAATCAAAACCTTGTGATACAGATGGTATTTATGTTCAGAATATTCGGACTGATTGCAAAGAACTGATGTTTCATTTGCAGTTTTTACTTCAAATGTGTCTGGTTAGTTCTATAGTTCCCGACAGTTTTCTCTCATGAACTGTTACATCAGTTTTTAAACCCGGAAAGGATGCTTCTACTTGTGCTTCGTATCGCCCCATTACTGTCACGTGTACGCTAAGCAAGATTTTTGAATATGTTTTACTTCCGTCAATCAATGAGAGTGCATTTTACGGAGAAAATCAATTCGGCTTTAAGCAAGGAATAAGTTGTGCGCACGCGCACAGGGTACTTGCTAATGTTCTACGTCAGGCTTCCCAACGAAATGAGCAAGTTCACCTTCCTTCGCTAGATATTTCTAAGGCGTTCGATAGCATTGTTCATAGCCAAGCTCTGCACTCACTTTCTGTAAATGGTGTTAATATTTCCATTAATTTTGTCCTGAGATATAGGTACAGCAATGCGCACCTACGTTTAAAACTAAATGGGTCTCTCCTGCAAGAAACAATTGCAGTCCACTGTGGTGTACGTCAAGGTGGGTGTTGTCACCTCATATTTTCAAGATGTGTATTGCTGGGATTATTGCCAAGATCTCGCGGACGTATTTTACGGGATTTACTGACGTTTCTTACGTTGCATACGCAGATGATACCCTCCTTATCAGTAGATGCAAATCTTCCCTCTCTCGTACAGTTCAAAGGACTAAAAAAGGTCTTCTTGACATTGGACTTACTTTGAACCTTGATAAATGCGAGTATATATGTTTCAACGGTACTCTACCAAATTCTCCTCTTAAAATCAAAAATACATCCATTCCCTCTGTTGAAAACTTTCGATGGCTTGGCTTAACAATTTGTAAAAATACTTCGTCCTTTCGCCAGTCTGCAGTATGTGAAGCTTGTAAAAAGATTAAATTTGGATATTCTAAGATTGTGTCAAACCGGCCGTAAGGCTTTGGTTTCTTTGTATTCAGTTTTTTTGCGATCACTCTATACTCTATCTTTCTGGGACTTCTATTTTATTGAAAAAGAGTGACATACGTAAACTACGTATATGTTACTACAAATACTGTAAATACCTGCTTTATTTGCCTATATCGTATCGAAATCGTAGAATAATCCGAAAATACAAAGCCCCTGATATAACCGCAAAACTCCAGGAGCTTCATACAAATTTATCTGGACAAGCGTATGAACGGCTTACTCCATATCACGGGCTCATCCGTTTGTTCTGTTGTTTATTTGTTTCTTTCCTCCACTATCTTCACATTGTTTTTGTGCAGTGGGTTACAAATAAATTATTATTATTATAGTGAATCCAAAAATGTATCTTGTACTGCAGAAGCAAAGAAGTGCTGCAGCAGCGATGCAGCACTATTACAACAAAAGCGAGGCTACACAGTTCACGTTAGCCAGCCCCAGATATGCTTGTCAACTTACACGGAAATCGACACGGTGGACAGTGCAAGGAATAGTAAAACAAACATGTGTATTTTTCTATCTTTTAACGGGGAGGGGGCACCAATTCGCCCTAAAAGCAAACCATCGCAAACCAAAACGCACGGTTCGCCGCGGTTACCGCGTCCGAACTTCAATAAGCAGGCTTAAGCTCACTCTTCGTTGACGCTGTATACCCTATGTGACAAGATTTTTTCTTTGACTTTCCGACGTTCGATAGAACCGCATGAATGTTCACATCGAAACGCAGATGTAACGGGAAGCTGAGCCTTTATCTGCAGGAGATAAAGAAGCCGTCGGGAACTGCTCTAACGATCCTGGGACAACCATGTTACAGGAATGTTAGATAGCCTACATTTCCTGTGTCATCTAGTTCAAATCGTGTTTAGCTAACTTAGCCGATATTAAGTTCAGCGATCCAAGGATTACAATGGTTGCGTTTTTGCAGATACCATGGAATCTGACGCCACTGTTTAGCAGTTACCGTGGTATCTGATACCACGGTCAAAAGGCGTTTTGCAGCTACCGTGGTAACACATATTCAGATACTACGGTTCCGACCGTGGTAACCGATCGTGTATCTAAAAAATCCATCGTACTTTCATTATCACCAACACAGGAGCTTTGGGATAGGATGACTTTTAAAAGCGCAAATTCGGCAATTGCCTTTTTTGCAAAACAACCATAGTATCAGATACTAAGGTAACTGAGTATGGTATCTGCGCAACTAATATTGCCTTTTATAACAAGACCAATGGTTTCGATGGGATCCCAAAAATGTGATATTTGATCCGGACAATTGGGTCCAATCTTTGCCAGACTCCTAGAACATTTTTACTATTAAAATTTAGAAACAGATTAAGCCCAAGTTCGTCTGAGAAAACGAAGTTCAGATATGGATCCAGCATGTGTTTTTACCTCAACAAGTCATAACTATTTTTTTCTGCTAAATTACTGTCTTCGGCCGAATTCCGGGCGAACTACTTGTCCGGCAAAAAAAAAAAGTTCAGAAACGAATTAAGCGTATCTCCTTACTCCTATATCGAACATCCAATCAACTTCAAATAAAACTTTAACTTATAACACATTCTCCAGTTTCAGTCGGATTCCGGGCGAACTATATGTCCCGGTTTGAAATGAGTGTCAGACACGGAGTCAGCATCTCTGTTTACCCCTAATTCGGACATCTATTCAACCTCAAATATAACTTTTGCTTTTAAATTTTTTTTTCGGTTTTGGCAGGATTCCGGGCGAACTACTTGTCCGGGTAGAAAATAATTTTCACATAAACATTCAGCATGTCTTCTTTCCCCTAAATCGAACATCTAATCAACTTCAAATAAAAATTCTTCTTTTAACAAACTTTCCGGTTCTGGCCGGATTCCGGACGAACTACTTGTCGAGCGAGAACACGGGTTTCATCATTGTGTTCAGCATGTCTTCTAATCCCTCAACCGACTATCTCATTAGCTGTTTGAAACTATTTTGTTTGCCACTTAATTTGAGCCCCCTCCCCCACCCCTAAATATAGGGCTACAGAGCCCATTTACGAACTCGACCTTTCTCTTGACTCAAAGAATCCTCACACCAAGCTTCATCACAATATCTCATTCCCTTTGAGAGTTTATCGTGCTGACAGACGGACAGAGGGAAAACTTTTGTGATGTCACAGGTATCCCTCCATTTACGTTTTGGGCTCCCAAAAAGGTAGAGTAACATTTTGTCTTGAATGTTACAGCACATCCGACACAGCGCCAAAGCATCTGTGTTTACCACTATAAGACATATCTATTTTGACGAAACTGATCGAAACTTCCTGCCTTCAAATTTCCGGCTCAAAAACGATTTCGGCGCATTTCCTTACCCCTAAGCCGAACACCTATAATCAACTTCAAATACAACTTTAAATTCTAACAAATTTTCCGGTTTCAGACGGATTCCGGGCGAACTACTTGTCCGGGTAGAAAATTATTTTAACATAACTGTTCATCAAGTCTTCTTACCCCTAAATCCAACGTCTAATCAACTTCAAATTAATTTTTGCTTTTAACAAACTTTACGGTTTTGGCCGGATTCTGGACGAACTACTTGTCGGGCGAGAAAACGGTTTTCATCATCGTGTTCTGCATGTCTTCTTATCTCTTAATCGACTATCTCATTAACTGTTTGAAAATGCTTTGTTTGCCCCTTAATCTGAACCCCCAACCCTAAATGTAGGCATAACTCGACCTTTCCCTTGACCCAAAAGAATCCTCACATCAATTTCATCAAAATATCTCATTCCCTTCGAGAGTTATCGAGCTGACAGACAGACGGACAACTTTTGCGATGTCCTAGGTATTTATTCAAACAATGTTTACAACGGATACGTCAGCTATGATTCTTCATCAGCGATTTTCGGCCCTTCTTGGCAAGGGTCCTCGTCAGGCTGTCAAATCCTCTGGTTCAACTTCGGGGAAAGAAACAAACCTGTAATCATTAAAGAAACCTGTAATCATTATTACAGATTACAGATTTGTTTCTTTCCCCGAAGTTGAACCAGAGGATTTGACAGCCTGACGAGGACCCTTGCCAAGAAGGGCCGAGATACCGCTGATGGAGAATCATAGCTGACGTATCCGTTGTAAACATTGTTTGAATAAATGTTTCGAAGTCAGCTTGGGCTCAAAGAATATTTGTCATAGGTATCCCTCCATTTACGTTTCGGGATCACAAAAAGCAGTATGTTTTTTATGAAAAGTATATATATATATAGACCAGCGGCCAGCGAGGGGGTGCCCAGGGTTTCGCCAGGAGCGTTTTGGTACCGAGAGGCAGGGGGTTTTCGCCTAGAACCGTTGAAACACATCCTAATCACAGAGTAGGTACAGCGTGTCACAACTTACAAAGTCTGAGCATAACCTGGGGTGACACGGGAAAACTTTTTGTGTAACGACAGATGTGAAATATGGAGAAGAAAGTTTGGGCAAGATTAACGACACGAAATCTGTTTAGCTGAGTGATGGAAAAATAAGTTCAAACGGCCAATCAAGAGCTAAGAGGGAATTGTCAATTTTAGAACTAATACATGTCAGAAGTCTGCCTCACAAGGAACTAATGATGGAATATGAGGCTACAGCACTGAAGGGATGCCTCGTAACGATGAAGGAAGAGGTTTCGGAACGCTAGATATCTAGACTAGGGTAACGCATCCTACTTCCTTACTAAAGACTCGATTTGAAATGGATTGGGAGTTCGAACTCGGGGATCCGAAATGGGGTTCAGAATATGAAGTTATTTCAGCCAGCGCTGGTGCACGCCTGATTTAGTTTCAATAGAGACGTTCTCTATCGCTAGCAGTGCTAGTGTCGCTGCTATTTATTAGACACTTTTTTCAGATCTTGGCACTAATCCTACTGTTATTTTGATCTGATGTAGATACGTGCTTTAAAGCCTATACAAAACTAAGCGAAATAAACAACAATGCATTAGAACGGAACAAAATGGCAGATCCGGGCCAAGGCGAGTTCTTTGGACCCGGACGACATAAGATACACCTGACGACCTTGATACAAAGCCGGGTATTGATAGCTAAATAAAAATGATGTTTTAGCCCTTTAGCTGTAATGTAAAATCCTAGGCCAAAGGAAAGTCTTGTCGGTGAACGATTCTTACCGAGATAGTCCCATATGAACAGCTTCCTTCCAAAGAGCCGCGCTGATCGGAAACCAAAGACGAACACCAGTTCAAGGGCAAAAACCAATCCGGAGTCGCCGCAAAGAAGCGGCGTCAGGGCGGTAGGTGACAGTGTCTCACACTCTCTCTTGCAGAAATGTTTCACTATGTTATTGACCGCATGACCTAGAAGAGAACGTCTTTAAACGTGCGCATTTCTGACCGCCTTTGGCCGTCACAATCTTCTTTAAAGGACCCCTCTTTTTTTTTTTTTCTTTTTTTTTTAATCCCGCGTAGCTTCTTTTTCCATTTTTCCTGTTTTAGGTTGAACTAAAACAGTGGCTACGTCTCCACCTCCAACTCAGTGACGTTAATACCAAAATACCTAACAGTTTACCCTACTTTAACGTCACTTTCACTTTCACCATAACAAATAAATTTTATTTTCACATTTTCCAAAATCTAAAAAACAAAATACCTTAAAATTTTCAAACTTTCCCTTTTCCTATCAAACATTCTCATATAATCTAAAATACTTTATTATTTACTTTTTTCTCTAAATCCTATGCAAACCTCTTCTATCATATCCTACCTAATATTAAAACTTTTCCATTCAATTCAATCAATTAATCTTAATATAGGACCCCTCTTGCTTATTCTGCCTTTTATATTATCGCTCGCTCCCTTATGGGATTAAGCGTCTGAAATCCCTGCCTTTCGCCATCGTTTCTTTTGGTACCTTTGGGTTTTAGCGCTTTCTCGGCCAAGCCGAGTTTTGACAGTCACGCACCGCAAACTTCGCCAAAAGCTTCAAGGTTGGCCGACAACTCTTTCACACATAAGGACATGAAAAGCTTCAAAATGTTTTTTTCATTTTGGAAGACATATGACATGAACAGCTTCAAACTGTTGTTTTTCATTTTGGAAGACGTAGTAGACCATCAGGTTAACCTTCTGTTTTAGACTTTATGCGTTAAGTTTTCAATTATTTTGCGTCCACCCACCGCATCGGAGGACGAGGCTGGACAGTGTTGACAAGCGTTAACAAATTCGACTTGGCAAATAATGGACAACCGATATTTCTGAGCTATTTCATAGTGCAAAGATCATTTCTATAGTAACAGTTATTGCTTTAAAGGATCAGTGAAGAGCTTGTCGTTTTCATTTCCCACTACGGGAAGAGATAACTTTCTAGTTCAAAGTTTCCGGAAGAGAAAACAGATGAGCTACATTGCATTAGCTCTCGCAATACGTAAGCACCGTGAAATCAAACTACCTGTCACACGGAATATTTTCTGATACCGCACCAACAAACGTTGCCTCTGATAGGTTTGTATAGTCTGTAGAACCGACTGGACCAACGCCGCGAGAGGCGGGGATTGGTTGCGAAGACTTCCGAACTTTCCCAGCCAACACCCCCCCCCCCCCCCAGGATATCCAGTCAGGATGGAAGGAGTGTGAGAGGTGGATCTCACCCCGGAACATGCAGTCCCTCGCCACCCCGGCCGGAGAATGAATGGTCCTATGTATTGCATTGTCGTGTTAGTTTAGTGCAGATGTTCCGTATGGATTTCAGAACATAGTTAGACTTCGTGGAGTGTACATCAAGATGGCGTTAAAGGAGTTAGAGTATAGGCTACACTATCACAGCTGGTTGTCCAGAAAGTAAAAAGCATGGTAACAACTGCGAAAGGTAAAATCATACCATGAGGTTCATTCGTAAACATCCGATTTTGACCAGATTCCAACCGTTTTATTCATCTTAAGCAAGGACAAATACAATTTACCGATTCAACGTGTCTTTTTCGGATACCCCAACATTTTCCAACCAACTTTACATTTCTATACCCCTAAATTTCTAAGCCCTTTTCCCCTTCTGAAACTTCGAGATGCAAGTTACTTTCTTATCTTCATCTCGACATATAGTCTTATAACTTTTCTCAAACAGGTATGCAACGCATATCTTCTTGTGTCCCACAGGAAGTTATTTAATGATAATTACTTTTGTGGAAGTTGTTACGACCTCGTATTATCACCCAGAGAGGCTGATACGAAGCCTTAACAGCCTCCGCAGATGTTCATCGAGCACTTTTCCTCAAATACTGAATTCATCGAGCACTTTTCCTCAAATACTGAAAAGCAGAAGCTGACCTCCAAAAAAAATAAAATAAAAAATACTTTCTTTAAAAAGAAACACAAAAAATACTTAAAAAATTATATAAAAATAAAATAAGAAAATAAATAAATGTTGAAGAATGGCAGAATATTTTACTATCTTAGACAACCAGTCTATGCCTTGGGTCATAAACTGGTCACTGTCAGATTACCACACAAAATACAGCTTAAACAACATCCTACTACCCTTGCTTTCCAAAAGCTAGTTATTGAGCATTGACAAAATGACAGAACATCTTACTCTCATAGACAATCAGTCTATACTCTAGGCCATAGCTCGAACCAATCAGATTTCCACTGAAAATACAGCTTATTGTCAGCTGAAACAACATCCTACTATCCCTTGCTTTCCAAAAGCTAGTTATTCAGCACTGAAAAAAAGACAGAAAATCTTGCTCTAATAGACATTCACAGACAACCATCCTATGCCCTAGGTCATAACTTGACATAATCAGATTTCCACTGAAAATACAGCTTGTCAGCTGAAACAACATCCTACTATCCCTTCCTTACCAGAGGCTAGTTAATCAGCATTGGTCACTGTCTTTGTTATAGAATTGTTTGTTTTGTGTTGTTTAATGGAGCTTCCAGAATTTCTTCTCTATGCTCCAAATTTTTTTTTCTCAAAGCCAACACGTGGTGTTTGTTATTGTTTACTTTTTACTTCCACTACCCCTAGAGTAGTCATTTTAGTAGATCTATAGTAGGTCTTCGTGACCGCTGGATGTCATCTGAATCGCCGAAAAAGTAAAAGACTCTATTGGTAGAAAATGAAGTGCTTGGGTCCCAACAATAGTAATTTTAGTAGGTCTAGAGTAGGCTGGGTTGCTACTTTACTAAAATAAAATTCCTTACACCATTTGCGAAAAAGTACAACAAAAGAAGAATAAGACTTACCTACAAAAATATTCTGTTCGAAAAAGTTATAATAGAACATACCTCCATCTCGGTTCATATCGGTATAACAACCTCTACGGCCATTTCAAAATATCAAGCTCACGGCGCTCGGCTAATATTTTTCATAACCTACCTCGCCTGCGGCTCGGACAGGTTATTTTCAATGGCCGTCTCGTTGTTATTTTCTGATATCAACCTCGATGTCTGAAGTTTTCTCTAACAGGTATGCAATGCATATCTTCGTATGTCCCACAGGAAGTTATTTTATGACAACTACTTTTGTGGAGGTTGTTACGACCTCGTATCATCCTCCAGAGAGGCTGATACGAAGCCGTAACAGCCTCCGCAGATTTTCACCGAGCACTTTTCCTCAAATACTAAAAAGTAGAAGCTGACCTCCAAAACTAAATTAAAAAAAAAAAATACTTTCAGTAAAAAAAACACAAACTAATACTTACAAAATTATAAAAAAAAGAAATAAAATAAATGTTGAAAAATAAAAGAACATTTTACTCTCTTAGACAACCAGTCTGTGCCCTAGGTTATACCTTGTCACCGTCAGATCACCACTCAAGATACAGCTTGTCAACTGAAACAACATCCTACTATCCCTTTCTTTCCAAATCCTAGTTATTCAGCATTGAAAAAATGACAGAACATCTTACCAGCCATGCCCGAGGCCATACCATCACACAACCAGATGTACACTGAAAATGCAGCTTGTCAACTAAAACAACATCCTACTATCCCTTGCTTTCCAAAGGCTAGTTATTCAGCATTGATCAATGTCTTTGTTATTGAATTATCTTGTTTCTCAAAAGAGTCAAAAGCCAACAGACGTGAGGTTCGTTATTGTTTGCTTTTTACTTCCACGACCCCTAGAGTGGTCGTTTTAGTAGATCTATTGTAGGTTTTCATGACCGCTAGATGGCATCTGAATCGCCAAAAAAGAAAAAGACTATATCGGTAGAAGCTGAAATACTTGGGTCCCAACAGTAGTCATTTTAGTGGGTCTACAGTAGGCTTGGATTGCTACTTTACTACTTTACTATAGTAAAATTCCCTACCCCATTAGCGAAAAAGTAAAACAAAACAAGAATAAGACCTACCTATAAATATATTCTGTTCGAAAAAGTTATATAGCGCAGATACTTCCGAGATGACGGTTTAACCGTGAACGAACAATACGCATAGACTAAATCAATAGATGCCATATATGCGTCTTTTTCCACCCACACCTCCATCTCGGTATGACAACCTCTACGGCTATTTAAAAATATCAACCTCGCTGCGCTCGGAGGATATTTTTCATAACCAGCCTCGCCTTCGGCTTGGACAGGTGACTTTCAATGGCCGTCTCGTTGCTATTTTTAGATATCAACCTCGATGTCTGAAGTTAACCTTCAATATCAATATCATAGCTCTAATCAACTTTCACTAAATTTCCGTGTTTTGCCGGTTTCCGGGGGAACCTAGCGACCCATTTGTCCAGCGAGGAAATAAGGTGCATAAATAGATTTGGGATGCAGTCTTTACCATTTTACTGATGTACCGATTGACTCAAGATTCTTTTTTACTTTTGCCAGATTTACGGTTTCGGCCGGGTTCCGGTTGAACTACTGACAAGAAAAAGTTCAGATGTGGATTAGCATATACCCATACATCAAATCTCGGATCGATCGGTCGAACTAACCAGTTGTTCGATGAAAAAATAAAATTACAGAATGTTAGGGACAAAAGCCTTCTATTTGTTCTATTTGTTGAGTTAGTATTTGAGTTTTCTTTTTATTTTAAATTATTTGAAATTACTTGTGGCTCGAGTGTGCGGCACACAATCGTGATTCCGCGACAACCACCAGAAGCGTGTGGTCCATAATTGTGTCGCGGAGAAAACACCTTAAGAGAATCTGACCTGTTTAAAGAAAAAGTCGACTGATTTTAGAAGAAGACCAAAGGTTTGAATGGGATCGCAAAAATCTAACATTTGATTCAAACGATTGGATCGTGTCTTCGCCATTCAGTCTTCGTCAGATTCCTTGAATACTTTTACTGTTAAAATGAAGTTCAAAAATGTATTCAGCATATCTCCTTGCCCCGATACTGAATCTCTAATCGAATTCAGAAACAACTTTGAGCTTCAACCAAATTTCCAGTATCAGCCAAATTCGTGATGAACCATTTGTCCAGCAAGAAAACCAAGTTCAGATATGGATTCAGCGGACCTCTTTTACCCCCTAAAGGAATATCTTATTAGCTTATAAAACATACATGTTTTACCGTAAATTCGAAACCCATCCTCTGCCTCTAAAGATAGGACTAAAGGACCCATCTAGGAACTTGACCTGTACTTTACACGTGAATCCGCATTGAACAACATCCTCGCCTGAGCATTATATATCAACCAGTTCGACCTTCAATTACACTAGAGGCGTATTTTCGCCGTTCCTCGAGGACTCCACTTGAGGAGTCCCCGCGTTTTTGTTTGTCCCGGGGACTCACTCCCCGTAATCTCGCGAGTCCGCAAGGACGGGGAATGCTCCGATTATCATCACCAACATCAAAAAGGACTCCCTTTCAGATTCGGAGGGGAATCAATTTTTGATGGTGTTGGCGCAATGTAAAATAACTGAAAACAATCAGAATAAACAAAACCAAAATTAAAGGGGATCGAGACTAATTTTGTCAACTGCATACTTTGTTTTCGAACAAAATATATTTTGGAAGCATTCCACGTGTTCTCGATGTTTCTGTACGAGGAGTCCGCGCGGATTGACTCTCTCTATTCTCGCCGTTCCCTTCGATTCCCCGAGGAGTCCTCGGGGAACGGCGAGAATATGCCTTAGATCTCTCCGACGTCCATAGAATAAACAAATGAATGTCGGCATCCAGGCGCAGAGCTATACTAGTTTGAGAATATATGGGTAGGACTGCTATAGCCGAAAACTGGTCGACAAATTTCGTGTCCGGCTTTCACCCGATTACGGGTGAACTACTTGTCGAGCAAGAAAATAACTTTCATATCCGGATTCAGCATGTCTCTTTACCCCTAAATCAACTATCTCAATAGCTATTTTCCCCTTAATTTGAAACCCCTCCCCCACCCCTAAATACAGAGCTACAGAGCCCATCTTCGAACTTGACCTGTACTTTGACCCATCGGGCCAAATTTGAACAAAATATCTCAACCCTTCGAGAGTTATCGTGCTAACAGACGGACGGACGAACGGACAACTTTTGCGATGTCATAGGTATCCCTCGACTTACGTTTTGGGATCCCAAAAAACAGTAAGAGATATTTAGGAAGGCGTCTTCCCCATTAAAATTACATATTTGGTATTCACCATGAGACCCTGCCTTGTTGGTCCTAATATGTCTATGTGGCTCCGATGATGGAGTCCTACACTTCTAAACTGAAAATTCGAAAAAACTGTTTCTGGTTTATTGGTCACGGTACAGAAACACGATTGTGTGCCACACACTCGAGCCACCAGTTGACTCACGGAAAAACCGTTTTAACTATTTTTTTAGGAGGTAATATCAAATCACTGGACAAAAAATTAAAAATAAAATCCCAACAAATAGAACTTAAGGCTTTCGTCCTTACCAATTTGTACAAAAAAGATGTTTAGTTTTATGTCTAAATGCTTCGAAAAGTAGTAATTTTATTGTTTTGACATTATTTTTGCCGCTAAATTTGAATTTGACGCCAGAAACGAGCCACAAAATCGAAAATCACGTTGGCAGTTGTTTGTTGAATCCGAGCCACAAAATTCTTGTTGGTCGAGAAAACACACTTGTCGGCCGCAAGGCACAAACTGTGTGGGAGCACGGAAAACGCTTTTAAAAACAGTCTATTTTTCTGAAGACAATTGGTTCGTTCGTTTTCACCAGGGAATAAAAACCTAGCACGATGGTCAAAGAGCTCCAATCCTTGATTGAGAACTGTCGCTCTGGCCTCTGTATGATGATGCTGCAGCTGCAAAGAGTGAGAAGCACGAGTGGATCCTAATTATCTCTGTACATTTCCTCTGAATTTATGAAAAATGATACACCTTCTGGGAAGAGGCGTTACTAGCCAAAATGTTTGGGGGGGGGGGGGGACGAGGCATTTACCGACTGGCTGGTAATTTTTACCGACTTTTCTGCAGAAAAACGACTGTTTTCAACAACAAAAATAACATTTAAAAAAAAAATCGACTGATTTTCAGAAAAAACAACTATTTTGACAAATCGACAAATTTTCAGAAAACCGACTGTTTTCATGAAAAAAGCAACGATTTTTCGACAGCATTGGGGGGGGGGCGTCCCCCTCCCCTCCCCCCAGTCGTGACGCCCCTGCTTCTGGGCTGTATCATTTTTTTTTTCATGATTAAAATCAATGTTACTAGATCTAGTAAAGTTTTATTGCCGATGGTAACACTGCCTGTCACAGTACAATTTCTTCTCCAACGGAAAACTTTACTTCTGGTGCCTTTCTATAGGGGCGCAGGCAACACTGAACGATTAAACTATTCTTTTACATAAGCTGCGTTCGTTTTCGTCTTTCTAGTGCAACCGTTTTCTTTACAACGCCGTTGAACTGCCGAGAATAAGAAGTTTTCTCAGCGTTTCCACTTAGACGGATTTGTCCATCAAAAACGGATTTCTTGGGTCTATGACGGATGAGAATTTCTTTGACGGATTTCCGGATTTTTGACGGATTCCGAAGGTCTTGCAGAAAATCCGAATTTCTACTTGATGTTTCTGAATTTCCTTTAGCATTCGTGAAAGACCATCAGATCAGTGCTGCCAGATGCTTGACATAAAACCGCGCAGCAAACGAAGCACATTTTCGCTAATTATTTTCTTTGACGAAATGGGATTGGGGCCCATGTTGTCGACCAGTCGGTCAAAAAAAATCTGAGTTGTCGAAAAGCGCTGCAATACTTCTGAAAATAGTAGACTTTTCATAAAACAGTAGATTTTGATCAACATATTAAAACGAAAAGACAATATATCAGTTAGCTCGGGCTGAAGGACTATCGAAAAGACATTTCTCAAATTTTCATTTGTTTTAAGTTATGAGTTACGACTTTTCGTGTAAAAGCAGTCGATATCTTCAATACAATCATGTGTTTTAAAAACGGTCGGTACAAATGACCAAGCAGTCGATAAATATCCCTCCCCCCTTCCCCCCATACATTTTTGGATAGTATGCACCGTCAAATACGATTTGCAGTCACATTTGGCTGAAGCAATATCTATTTATGGAAAGTAATGCATCTGGTCCTGTGATGTGCAAACCTATAGCTTTTGTGAGAAAAAATATATTTTTTTTTCTTAAGACGATTTAAAAACAATTTTTATATTTTTTTATATCAGCCTTTTTTCTGATACAACTTTCTACTTCTCATATAAAGCTAACTTCTCGTGCCCCAAAATCCTAAACCTGCCCTTCAAGTAAAAAAAAAACTACACCATGAAAGGCCCCTTAAGAAATTTTTGTGAGCAGAGCTTTTTTTTATCCCAAAGAAAAGTAAGGACCAATTTAAGGGCTACATATAATATCACATTATCGCCATATTTACGAGACAAATCAAATGACACATAAAAACAGTGGCAGCAGGTCAGGCAGCGATAGGTTAAATCACTGTGATCGAGACAAATTAACCTGAGTGCCACAGGCGATTTTTTTTTCAAATTCGCTTTTTCATGGCAAACCTCAACCTGCTTCCATACAAGCTTTTTATGTGATTAAGACAGTCTAACCCCAGGCACTACATAAATGACGCGTACTTCTAGTTTTATTTGACCCTTCCACCAAATGAAGACAACTACTAAAGGGACCGCATGAAATTTTTTTTCAAAAGCATTTATGTATGTGAGAGCTCCATTTGAGGATTCCAGACGACCCCTGCCACCTAACGAAATACAAAACACCGAACCACGAATAAAACCTTTCAGAGGAGTTTTATGAAAAATCTAGAATTAAATACATCAATTAGATACATTTTACATTAATTTCAGCAGTGGAGTAAAAAAGAGGATAAATCCTGAAATCATGAGACTGGAAAAAAAAAATAATGAGATTGGAAAAAAACATGAGATCTCATGCGAAATCATGAGAATTGGAAACACTGCTTTACGTATGAAGCCAGTACCTGTATTAGCATCTACAGAAAGTACCAGGAAAACACTTATATGAATTATCTTTTTGTTCATTTAAACAACAAACTCCGTACCGACAAGTCCGACAACGACCAAATAAACGAGGCTATAGCAGTGTTGCCACCCGACCAAAATTATCTTTTTTTTTTCTAATAAAATTTACTAACTCGAAAACAATTTCGTGCTATCGCCGCGGCACGTGCTATCGGCACGACACGTCCTATCGGCGCGACACGTTCTATCGGCGCGACACGTTCTATCGGCGCGAGACGTGCTATCGGCGCGACACGTACTATCGGCGCGACACGTGCTATCGCCGCGACACGTGCTATCGCCGCGACACGTGCTATCGCCGCGACACGTGCCTTGAAAAAATTTACCAACTCGAAAAAAAATTTACTAAAAATTTACTAAAAAATTTACTAACCCGAAAAAAATTTCGTGCTATCGCCGCGACACGTGCCTTCACTTAGGGAACCCATAGTACATTTCAACAATAAACAAAACACATCGAAAGACAGTTAAATTTGAGGCACTGATTTTGTATAATATTGTCGGCCGTCCGCCAAATGCCAATTGGTAAATAAAATTTCAATCGGCACGAAGCAGTCGATTTTTTCTTTAAACAGGTCAGATTCTCTTGAAAACAGCCGATTTTTCTGAAAAAAGTTGGTTCGCTCTTTTTCATCGGGTACTAAGACCTCGCAAACACCTCTGATGCTTGGGTTGGTGAACAGACGAAATTGAGAACTGTCGCTCTGGCCTCTGAATCAGTGCTGCCACCCGACCAAAATTAAGTTTACTAGATTCGAGATAATTTTTTTTACTAGATTCTAATAAAATTTACTAACTCGAAACGCCGCGACACGTGCATTGACTTAGGGAACCCATAGTACTTTTCAACAATAAATAAATATATCGAAAGACAGTTAAATTTTGAGGCACTGATTTTGTATAATAATGTCCGCCAATTGTTAAAGAAAATTTCTATCTGCGCGAAGCGCCGCGATTTTTGTAGAGACAGTCGATGTTTTCTTTAAACAGGTCAGATTCTCTTAAAAACAGCCGGTTTTTCTGAAAATAGTTCGTTCGCTCTTTTTCATCAGGTACGAAAGACCTAGCAAACACCTCTGATGCTTGGGTCATTTCACCTCTGACGGCAAATGATTCTCATTGTTTTATATAAATAACATAAAAATAAGTTAAATTAGAAAAGATGCTACGGAAAAAAAAAAAAGAAAAAAAAGATACTTGGGTTGATTAACAGACGAAATTGAGAACTGTCGCTCTTGGCCTCTGAATGTGCATGGGGCCAGCTGCAGAGAGTGAGGAGCAAGAATGGATCCTAATATTTCTGTTCATTTCCTCAGAATTTGTGAAAAACGACACAACTTCCTGTGAGATCATTTTTTTGGGATCCCAAAACGTAGGTGGAGGGATACCTATGACTTCGTAAAAGTTGTCCGTCCGTCTGTAAGAACGATAACTCTCGAAGGGAATGAGATATTTTGATGAAACTTTGTGTGAGGATTGTTTGGGTCAAGGGTAAGGTCGAGATCGTAGATGGGCTCTGTAGCCCTATATTGGGGGGTGGGGGTTCAAATTAAGGGACACACACAATATTTTTAAACAGCTAATGTGATAGTCGATTATGGGGTAAGAAGACATGCTAGCACGATGGTGAAAGTAGTTTGGACAAGTAGTTCGTCCGGAATCCGGTAAAAACCGGAAAGCTTGTTAAAAGTAAAAGTTTCATTTGAAGTTGAATAAATATTGGATTTAGGGGTAAGAAGACATGCTGAGCACGATGGGGAAAATAATTTTCTCGCTGGACAAGTAGTTCGTCCAGAATCCGGTAAAAACCGGAAAGTTTGTTAAAAGTAAAAGTTTCATTTGAAGTTGATTGAATGTTTAATTTAAGGGTAAGAAGACATACTGAGTAAGATGGTGAAAATCATTTTCTCGCCGGACAAGTAGTTCGTCCGGAATCCGGTAAAAACCGGAAAGTTTGTTAAAAGTAAAAGTTTCCTCTGAGGTTGATTAAATGTCTGATTTACGTGTAAGAAGACATGCTGAACACGATGGTGAAAACCATTTTCTCGCTGGACAAGTAGTTCGTCCGGAATCCGGTAAAAACCGGAAAGTTTGTTAAAAGTAAAAGTTTCATTTGAAGTTGATTGAATGTTTGATTTAAGCGTAAGAAGACATGCTGAGTAAGATGGTGAACATCATTTTCTCGCCGGACAAGTAGTTCGTCCGGAATCCAGTAAAAACCGGGTGTCGATGAGATCCCAAAAATCTAAGATTTGATCCGGAAAATTGGGTCTTGTCTTCGCCAGGCTAATCATCAAAGAAAACCGAGTTCAGATATTCCATCTATCTATCAATCTATACCTCTATAGGCTATATCTATTTTGACGATACTGACCGAAACTTCCTGCTTTACTTCTGCCAAATTTGCGGTCTCGCCTGAATTCCGAGCGAACTACTAGTCCAGCAAAAAAAGAAAATCCAGAAACGAATCCAGCGTATCTCCTTATCCCTATAAGAACATCTAATCAACATTAAATATAACTTTGACTTAAAGCGCAATGGACACTTATAATGCTTTACTTTGTATTAAATGCTTCACAAATAAACATTTCCGACTTCCTTTAGAAGGCGCTACGAAAATCGGCCGTTTTCTTGTGACCCCCTGTCTTTACCTCTCTGGCATTTCGGCTATCCAAATCTTAGGAGCTGGGATATCGTGGCAGGAAATTCAAAAGCTCCCAGCAATGCTTGATAGAAAAGGATATATACGAGATGTCACCAAAGTCAAGCCGCAGATGCAGTTTACCTGATTGTTCTAGTGCTTCGTCAGAAGTTCCATGGCTTAAAGTGCCTATTAAAAGTTTTTCTTTCTGGAATAGTGTTGTGAAGCTTGATTAACTTTCTTTATAAAATGCACCAGAATATGCAATAAGCTTATAAAAAATAATATAGCTACAGAAATCATCCAAAAACAAATAACCTATTCAAATCTGGATTATATAAGCTGATTTATGCTTTTAATACAGATCTACTAAGTATTATAAGAAACAGCACTCTTGTCTTTGTCCAAGCTAGTAAATTGAGCATGTACTGTCCCAAAAATTACGCTTTGAAATATCACAGAGAGGAACTGTTGAAAAAGCTGCTGATCTAGGGGGTAAGCATTGTTTCTAGGTTGTTACAGAGTGAGATTGGAGTAGTTTGATGTACCCATTGAACTTTAAAAAAATGCGGGTACAACCGTATTCCGGACTAATTATATTTCCGGGTAAATAATGATTGTCATATACAGACTCAGCGTATCTTTTTACCCCTAAATCTAACATCTAATCAACATCAGATAAAACTTTTGCTTTTGATATATTTTCCGGTTTTGGCCGGATTTCAGGCGAACTAGTTGTCCGGCTAGTTGTCTAGGTTGTTACAGAGTGAGATTGGAGTAGTTTGATGTGCCCATTGAACTTTAAAAAAATGCGGGTACAACCGTATTCCGGACTAATTATATTTCCGGGTAAATGATGATTGTCATATACAGACTCAGCGTATCTTCTTACCCCTAAATCTAACATCTAATCAACATCAGATAAAACTTTTGCTTTTGACATATTTTCCGGTTTTGGCCGGATTCCAGGCGAACTAGGTTTCCAGCGAGAAAATGGTTTTCACCATCGTGTTCAGCATGTCTTCTTACACGTAAATCAGACATTTAATCAACTTCAGATGAAACTTTTACTTTTAACAAACTTTCCGGTTTTTAAATATTCTTTGAGCCCAAGCTGACTTTGAAACATTTATTCAAACAATGTTTACACGCATTTTTTTAAAGTTCAATGGGTACATCAAACTACTCCAATCTCACTCTGTAACAACCTAGAAACAATGCTTACCCCCTAGATCAGCAGCTTTTTCAACAGTTCCTCTCTGTGATATTTCAAAGCGTAATTTTTGGGACAGTACATGCTCAATTTACTAGCTTGGACAAAGACAAGAGTGCTGTTTCTTATAATACTTAGTAGATCTGTATTAAAAGCATAAATCAGCTTATATAATCCAGATTTGAATAGGTTATTTGTTTTTGGATGATTTCTGTAGCTATATTATTTTTTATAAGCTTATTGCATATTCTGGTGCATTTTATAAAGAAAGTTAATCAAGCTTCACAACACTATTCCAGAAAGAAAAACTTTTAATAGGCACTTTAAGCCATGGAACTTCTGACGAAGCACTAGAACAATCAGGTAAACTGCATCTGCGGCTTGACTTTGGTGACATCTCGTATATATCCTTTTCTATCAAGCATTGCTGGGAGCTTTTGAATTTCCTGCCACGATATCCCAGCTCCTAAGATTTGGATAGCCGAAATGCCAGAGAGGTAAAGACAGGGGGTCACAAGAAAACGGCCGATTTTCGTAGCGCCTTCTAAAGGAAGTCGGAAATGTTTATTTGTGAAGCATTTAATACAAAGTAAAGCATTATAAGTGTCCATTGCGCTTTAAGTCAAAGTTATATTTAATGTTGATTAGATGTTCTTATAGGGATAAGGAGATACGCTGGATTCGTTTCTGGATTTTCTTTTTTTGCTGGACTAGTAGTTCGCTCGGAATTCAGGCGAGACCGCAAATTTGGCAGAAGTAAAGCAGGAAGTTTCGGTCAGTATCGTCAAAATAGATATAGCCTATAGAGGTATAGATTGATAGATAGATGGAATATCTGAACTCGGTTTTCTTTGATGATTAGCCTGGCGAAGACAAGACCCAATTTTCCGGATCAAATCTTAGATTTTTGGGATCTCATCGACACCTTGGGTCTTGTTTTACTAGAAACTGGGACGTTTTACTAGATTAGAAGGAGTTTCACTAGATCCTCTATATTCACTAGCTTTTTTTTTTTTTTACTAGATCTATTAAAATTTTAGAGCATGGCAACGCTGCTCTGAATGTGTATGGGGCCAGCTGCAGAGAGCGAGGAGCAAGAATGGATTTTAATATCTCTGTTCATTTCCTCCAAATTTGCGAAAAATGACACAACTTCTAGTTGGACCATTATTTTTTACTAGAAATTGGGGACCAGTGCTTCCACTTGCTCCACTTCGAAAATTCTTCCGGGAACCCGGAAAATCCTGCTTGGAAAGTCCAAAACTCCTGCAAAGAAATCCTGCCAAAAAAAAAAAAACGTGTCCGTACTAGTTGAAGCTATAGGCGTTTTTCCATGCTCCCACACACAGTTTGTGAGTCGAATGTGGCTGGAAAAAAGTGTTTCCGCGGTCTATTACCCACAAGTGTGTGTCCGCGACCAACAAGACTTTTGTGGAAAAACAACAGGCGAGTTGATTGTCGATTTTGTGGCTCGATTCTGGTGGGAAATTCAAATTAAGCAGCAAAACAGTGTCTAAACAATAAAGTTAACTACTTGTTCAAGCATATAGACCTAAAACGGAGGATGCTTTTTGTACTGAATGGTATGGAAATAAGCCTGGAGTTCTATTTATTGAGATTTTACATGAAATTTATTTTTATTTTCAAATATTTGAAATTACCGCCAAAAAATAAGACAATACGGCGTTTCAAGTAGTGGCTCGACCGTGTGGCACACAATCGTGTTTCCGCGACAAACACTCAGAAGATTCGAGTGTGGCCCACAATTGTGTCGCGGAAAAAGGCCTTATACATAGCTGGAAGATTTGAGCAAAAGCAGCTGAATTTTCCGTCTCTATCGTTTGAGAGGACTAGAAGGTTTTTGCCGTAAGAACTAAATGAATATTAACGACTAAATACCACAAATACCAACACTACCATTAAAGAGGGCGTCACTAGACGGGACTTGAAAAAGTAGAGACAATAGGCGCAGCGGCAACGACTCTGCCCAGGACAAATTATACTATGCGCCACAGGCAAACATTTTTAAATGCGCCTTTTTTCTGGCAAAATTTAACTTAAATTCTAGCTTTTAGTGTGGTTTAAACTCTCAATTATTCCAAGCCTTCAACGCCTACTATAAGTGACACATCCTTCTTCTAAATAGGGAATATATACTACAAAATGCACCGCAGGCGAAATTTTGTGGAAAAACTGATGATCAGAGTGTCTTTTTGCTATCCAAAATGAAGACAAGATCAGATGATACAAACAAAAGAAATAAAGCGCATTTCTTCGTTTTTTTGGGATCACAAAACGTAAGTGGAGGGATACCCATGACATCGCAAAAGTTGTCCGTCTGTGCGCACTATAACTCTCGAAGGGAATGAGATATTTTGATGAAACTTCATGTGAGGATTCTTTGGCAGAGTACAGGTCAAGTTCGGGGCTCTGTAGCTTCTCTGTAGGGGTGGGGGTGCAAATTAAGGGGCAAAAACAAGTATTTTTTTTTTAAAGCTACTAAGATAGTTGATTTAGGGCAAGGAGACATGCTGAATCCGAATATGCAAGTTATTTTCTTGCAGGACAAGTAGTTCTCCCGGAGTCCGGCGAAAACCGGACACAAAATTTGTCGACCAGTTTTCGGCTATAGCAGCCCATATCCCTTTATTCTCAAACTAGTATAGGTCTGCGCGTGGATGCCGACATTCATTTGTTTATTCTGTCAATTCTTTGTGACATCGAAGACATATAGTCTAATCGAAGGTCGAAGGGGTTGATATATAATGTTAATGTTGTTCAGGCGAGGATGTTGTTCAATGAGGATTCACTGGTAAAGTACAGGTCAAGTTCGTAGATGGGTCCTTTAGTCCTATCTTATTATTATTATTTATTTATAACCCATCAACTGGCCGAGGCCAAACAAGACGGAGTATGAAAAAAATAAAAAAAAAATAAATGAATAAGTAAACAGTGCAAACTGAAGCACAAAATAAAAAAAAAATCCAAACAAGCTTGAGTCACGTCCGTTTCAAGGAGCTCCGCATTAGTAGTTCATAGACTTCGTAAACTCAATCACTTTCGGACAGAGTAGGCTGTACACAGTCCTATCTTTAGAGGCAGAGGTTTTTTTTCGGGTTTTTGCCAATCGACCTTGTGTCCAAGGCTTGACCCTATTCATTTTGATTTTAAACAGAAGTGCAAATTAAACCTGGTTAACTATTAACGCTTGGTTAACAGACGAAATTTAGAACTGTTGCTCTGGCCTCTGCATGTGTATGGGGCCAGCTGCAGAGAAAAATGACACAGCTTCTGGGTTGGACAATTTTTTTTTACTAAAAATAGGGATTTTATTCTAGAATATAATGAATTTGACTAAATCCTCTGTATTTACTAGATCTACTAAAATTTAACTGCCGAATGATACACTACTCCAGTGTTGCCACCCGACCAAAATTAAGTTTACTAGATTCCGAGATATTTTTTTACTAGATTCTAACAAAATTTAACAAAAATAAAATTCGCGCGACACGTGCATTGACTTTGGGAACCAATACTACATTTCAACGATAAGGAAATACATTGAAAGACAGTTAAATTTTGAGGCACTGATTGACCACTTCTGACCCGTAAAGAAAGCATCAAAAATATATCCGACTACGGACTTGGTCATGAAGAGCAGAAACGTCATAAATGGAGGGCGCGCCCACTCATAATATTGTCTGCCAATCGGTTAAGAAAATATGAATCGGCGCGAAGTGCCGACATTTTTCTAAAGACAGTCGATTTTTTTTCTTTAAACAGGTCAAATTCTCTTAAAAACTGTCAATTTTTCTGAAAATAGTTGGCTCGTTCGTTTCTCATCAGACTTAAAGACCGAGCACAATGGTCTATAGAGCTCTGATCCTTGGGTTGGTTAACAGACGAAATTTAGAACTATCGCTCTGGCCTCTGCATGTGTATGGGGCCAGCTGCAGAGAGTGGATGCTAATATCTCTGTACATTTCCTTAGAATTTGTGAAAAATGACTCAACAGGGTCTTTCTACTAGTTTTTATTTGTTTTACTAGATCTAGTAAAATTTTACTGCCGGTGGCAACACTTCACTACTCGTTATATAGTGTTGGGCGATATTTGATATCGGTATATAGGACCAAATATCGATATCGAAAACGATATTTTTTCATTCATAATTATTGTAAACAATCCGACATAACCTACATTTATATATCCGAAATTGGAGCATTATGTCTTCGTAATTCAGTTCTTATTAATCAGAGTTTGAGATGATCAGTGCTTCCACTTTACAGGATTTATCCTGAAATTCAGGATTTTTGGGTCCCTGCAGGATTTTTTTCAGGATTTTTGAGATTCCAGGATTTTACAGGATTTCCGGACTTATTCAGGATTTATCAGGAATTTGCTGATATTTTTAACAGACTGCAGTAAGAGTTAGGGAATTTGAGAAAACGCAACCATAAATCTATTTTAGCTATAAAAACGAAGGGATGCGGCTTATTTCTTTCGTTTTAATCGTCTGATCGTGTCTCCATTTCGGATGGCAAAAAGACACTTTGATCACCAGTGTTTTCACAAAATTTCGCCTGCGGCGCATTTTGTAGTTTATATTCCCGATTTAGAAGAAGGGTGCGTCATTTATAGTAGGCGTTGAAGGCTTGGAATATTTTGAGTATAAACCACACTAAAAGCTAGAATTTAAGTTAAATTTTGCCAGAAAAAAAGGCGTGTTTAAAAAAGTTTGCCTGCGGCGCTTAGTATAATTTGTCCTGGGTACAGACGTTGCCACTGCTCCTGTTGTTTGTACATTTTCAAGTCCCGTCTAGAGACGCCCTCTTTAATGGTAGTGTTACTAGCCTTGGCTAGCGTTACTAGCCAAAATGTTTGGGGGGGGGGGGGGGAGGGCAAGGCATTTACCGACTGGCTGGTAATTTTTACCGGCTGTTTTGGTAGAAAAAAACGACTGTTTTCAAGAAAAAAACGACCGTTTTGAAAAAAAGTCGACTGATTTTCAGAAAAACCGACTGTTCCCTTGAAAAAAAATCAACTGTTTTGACAAAAAATCGCGGCGCTTCGCGCGGACTCGGTAATTTTCTACTGACTGGCCAACAACATTGGGGACGGAGGTGTCCCCCCCCCCCCTCGTTACCCTGGTGTTTGTATTTAGTCGTTTAATATTCATTTAGTTCTTACGGCAAAAACGTTCTAGTCCTCCCAAACGATAGAGACGAAAAATTCAGATACGTTTGCTCAAATCCTCCAGCTATATATACTCTTAACAACTATCCCTTTAATTAGTACGGACACGTTTATTTTTTTCGGCAGGATTTTTGAACTTTCCGAGCAGGATTTTTGGGGTTCCCAGCAGGATTTTCGAAGTGGAAGCACTGGAGATGATGCTAATTAACGACAATTTCGTTAGTAAATTTTGGCGAAACGAGACGAATCCTATAGCGAAACATACCAAAGAAATATCGAAAGTGAAAATACCGTTAAATCCAAATATCGCCCAACACTTTCGTTATAAATCTTCTGTTCTCTTGAATTCCTGATTTTAATATGCCAGCTACGGATTTTCATTATTCTTGAGTGAATGCACTAAGTCTGGACTGTAGTAATTCACAAATTTTCCAGAACCACTCGGAATACGACGTCCTCCTCCATGTGACCACGAATGGCCACGCGGAACGGTCCTCAATGACCATGATTCCAATTTCTCGGATCCAAGATCTTTTTCCCGCTCAAAGGACGACGTTTCCACTCATCATCGTGGTTTACGGAAGTGGCAATTTTCATGCGAAAACTTACCAATCACACTACAAAAATGATCCTGTGAAGTATGATCTTATCTAAAGTAAGTTTCCGAGGGAGTTTATACTCTGAGATTTCGAATAAGGCAAAAAGATCAACCCGCTTCCTCAGGCACGTTAGCGATTTTAGGATACGAGTACATGGGTCAAACCTCCACCGATACGAGAAAAGGCAAAGCGAGAATTTTTTAGGACTTCTTAGTATTTTCGTAAATAATTATAATTACTAGCAAACAGCAAACTAAACTTAAAGGCTTGCCTTCAAATAGGCGCCTGAGACCTGAGTTCCACTGGCAGTACTGGCCGCAGGATTACCACACCACTGAAAAATTTTCGTGCTGTTGAAGACTGGAAAAAGTGTTCTTTTCTACAAAAAAGTACTACTTCAATTTTTTTTTTTTTAGCGTGCACGCATTCCCCAACCTGTGTCTGACCCAAGTGACCCAACCATGCAACTCACATTTTGTTATCTTATTGTTTCCCTCAATTTTGCAATACAGAATATATACATAGGCTACTTTGTTTGTTTAAATTTTAATCTTCTACCTAAAAAGCAGTAGCTTTATCCTACACTGACTTACCAGGATGCAGGAGCCTGATAGGCTAAGCAGTTTTTTCCTACGAGAACTTCAATTAAAGGTTATCAGTAAGCTATCTAGATTATTTTGCATTTATAGTTATAAACAACTGAACGCTGGCAAATGATAATTGTCACAAACCCAAGCTCGTCAAAGTGAATCTGTTTCTTCTCACCAGTCCAACTGAAAGTGCAACAAACGGACGAAGCCATGGTATAAATACGTATCAGTAGAAGATATTTGTCGTGGAATGCGACCACAGTTCACTCTAATTCTACTTCCATCACTTCACGGGAGGACTTTTTCAAACTAATTGTGTGCCTCTAAACGGAATAGTAGTTGAAGAGAACAAAAGTGTTATTTCTAAGGAAACAAGACCAAAGGTTTCGATGAGATCCCACAAATTCAGTATCTGATCCAGACAACTGGGTCTTGTCTTAGCCAGATCCATTCATCGCCAGACTCCTAGAACATTTTTACAATTAAAATTCAGAAACAGATTGAGGCCAAATAGCTAGTCATCTGAGATGTGGATTCAGCATGTGTGTTTACCCCTATAAGTCATATCTGTTTTGACGAAAACTTCCTGCCACTTCTGCCCGCTTCTGCCAATTTCCTTGTTTCAGCCAAACTCTAGAACTACTTGTCCGGCGAAAAAAGAAAGCTCAAAAACGAACTCAGGGTATCTTCTTTCCCCAATAATGAACATCTAATCAACTTCAAATAAAAATTTAACTTATAACACCGACTCCAGCCGGATTCCGGTCGAACTAAATTTCCGGGTAAAATATGATTGTCAAACACGGATTCAGTATCTCTTCTTGCCCTTAAATCGGTTATCTAATCAACTAGAAATAAAACTTAAGCTTCAAACAATTTTCCGGTTTTGGCCGGATTAGGGGGGAACTACATGTCCAGGTAGAAATTGTTTTCACATAAGTGTTCAGCATGTCTTCTTGCCCTAAATCGAACATCTAATCAACTCCAAATAAAACTTTTAATTTTAACAAACTTTCCGGTTTGGGCCGGATTCCGGGCGAACTACTTGTCCGTCGAGAAAACGGTTTTCACCCTCGTCCTCAGCCTGTCTTCCTACCCCTAAATCGAACATTTAATCAACTTCAAATAAAACTTTTACTTTTAACAAACTTTCCGGTTTTGGCCGGATTCCGGGCGAACTACTTGTCCGATGACAAAATGGTTTTCACCACCATAATCGACTATCAAATTAGATGTTTCAAAATATTTTGTTTGCCCCTTAATTAAAACCCCCTCCCCCACCCCTAAATGTAGGGCTACAAAGCCCATCTACGAACTTGACTGGTCCGACGACCCAACGAATCTTCACACCAAGTTTCATCAAAATATCTCATTCCCTTCCTTCGAGAGTTATCGTGCTTACAGACGGACGGACGGACGGACAACTTTCTAAAAAGTGCTACAATAGTGCTACGTTTTCTTGATAGTGCTACTTTTAGAAAAAAGTGTTAAAAGTAGTACTTTCGTGCTACCCCTGGCAACCTTGACTGGCCAGTGTTTATTGTTTTCAAGTCCGCCTGCCTATCCGCTTCACGATGACAGGTTTTCCGTACTGGTATTCCAACAATCCGCAAAAGTCCGACGATCGAGAACGAGAAATCCGACAATTTTCCGTCAAACAAGAGCTATAAGCTCATATGGCACTTGCAAGCATATGTAGTAAGAAATACCCCACAAGAAAAAATGAAGGGGGCTTCAAATTCATCCTATGGTTTGACTTTAAATATAAAAATAGGACACAGAAAGCAAAAGCAAACAAGAAGGAAAACAAAAACCGGCAAGGCCGGAAGTATTCGGTTAAGATGCGCCAAACTTGCAAGGCTGGGTCAGAGGATGGAAATGATGGTCAAAAGTTTTTTTTTCACTTTTCGGTTAGAATACTCGGTTTCGGAAGATGTACACTTTAAGGGGTGCTAAAAATTAATTTCTAAGCAAAACCCTTGAGGCAAAAAGGTTCATGTACTCATGGCGATCTTGAAAAAGTAAATTTTGCTTAAAAGTATTTGTTGTATTTTGCGGTTAAGATGAGTTCTTTAAGGCATGGTCGGATCGGAGAAGTGACTATGTCTAACCCAATGATGCCAAGGTTCTAATGCTCCAGCAAAGTTTTATCGTCCTATCACATCTGGGAATACCTTAACTAACGATCACCGGAATTCCGGACACCCCCCTACAGATAAATATTCTTTGAGCCCAAGCTGACTTTGAAACATTGTTTGAATAAAAAAAAAAACCTACAGCCCCCCCCCCCGCCTCGGTAGTCCGATCCGATTCCGTCACTGGTTCACCTAGGACTTGTGCCTGTACTTCCCACCAAGTTTCATCCTGATCGCTCCACTCTATGCGTATCACAAGATTTTCGGTTCTCCCCTCCACCCCCCCCCCCCCCCTCCGGTTCATTGGATCCGATCCGCACTTGAAACGGGATATCTGAGACATGAGTTCTTTCAAGATATCAAGTTTCATTAAGATGCGATAATCCGTTCGAAAGTTATGCATGCCACTAATTTCCGGATTTCGCCGTCTCCCACTCCCCCCACGACGGTCGGATCGGGCGAGTGACTGTTTCCAAGTTAATCTGGTCGGGTCTCTGATATGCCTGCCAAGTTTTATCGTCATAGCCCACCTGGAAGTACATCAACTACGGATCGCCGGAATTCCGGAACCCCCCTCCGACTCCCCCACAGTGTCCGAATCCGGTCCAGTTCTGTCAGTTATTTATCTAAAGCTTGTGCTAGTTCTTCCCACCAAGTTTCATCCCGATCGCTCCACTCCGAGAGTTTCACACGATTTCCGGCTCCCCCTCCGACTCCCCCTCAGATTCATCGGGTCCGGTCCGGACTAGAGATGAGACATCTGAGACACGAGATCTTCCCAGGTATCAAGTTTCGTTAAGACCCGATCACCCATTCGAAAGTTATGCATGCCCCTATTTTCTGGATTCCGCAACCTCCCCCTCCTCCCACGGTGGTCGGATCGGGCAAGTGACTATTTCCAAGTTAGTTTGGTCGGGTCCCTAATATGCCTGCCAAGTTTCATCGTCCTAGCATATATATATATCAAGTTTCATTAAGATCCGATCATCCATTCGCAAGTTAATAATACCTCACTTCCCGATTCCCCCTCCCTCCTCCGCCGGATGGTCGGATCGCAGAAACGACTATTCTCGAGTTCGGGTCCCTGACACGCCTGTCAAGTTTCATCGTCCTAGCACACCAGGAAGTACCGAACTCGCGGGATCACTAGAATTTCGACCCCCCCCTCCCCAACTCCCTCACAGTGAACGGACCCGGTCCGTTACGTCCTTGACATGCCAGTCAATTTTCATCGTCCTCGCACATCAGGAAGCACCGAACTCGCGGGATCACAAGAAAGTCGGACCCCCCCCCCCCCAAAGTGAGCGGATCCGGTCCCGTTATGTCAATGACGTACCTAGGACTTGTGCTTGTTCTTTCCACCAAGTTTCATCCCAATGTCCCCACTCTAAGCGTTTTCCAAGATTTCCGGTAGGGAGATTTTTGGAGAAATGGGAGATCTGAGACACAAGGTCTTTCCATATATTAAGTTTCATTAAGATCCGACCACCCGTTTGTAAGTTAAAAATACTTCATTTTTCCTGATTCCCCCTTCCTCCACTCCCCCCCAGATGGTCGGATCGGGGAAGTGACTATTTCTGCCAACTTTCATCTTCCTATCTTATCTGGAAGTGCACGAACTGGCAAACCGGGAAAGACAAACCGACGGACGGACAGAAAGTGGGATCGCTATATGGCACTTGGCCTAAGGGCAAGTGCCATAAGAACGGTTATGTAAATTGTTTCCCTGCTTTTTGCTACAACTCAACGGGTCTGGAAAAAGGCTTAAAACAGCCGAAACCGTGGGTTATTTATCGACAGCACAGCATAGTTTTAAAGTATTCAAATATTTTAAAATCCTTTAAGTTGAAAAGTAAATAGTACGAGGGGTCCTTTAGTGGTTTTGTGTCTGGTGGAATTATTTTTCATATGTAGCCTAGTGATTTGGTTAGGATTGGAATTCTTGTGATTGGGTGTGATGAATGTGATGATTTGCGGACCTTGCGGACAAGAATGTTTACAAGTAAGAAAATGTATACAACTTATTGATTAAAATAAGAATTATTAGAAACGAAAGAAATTTGTTGGAAGGAAACTGAAAATGTAAAGAATCGTTTGATTTTGTATGAATATTTTGTTTTTGAAAGAACGGGTGATCTCAAGGAGTTCATGGAAATATTACTCACATCGAGTGGGAATATTAACTTCTCCGAGTGGAGCTCAAAAAGTAAACAGATGACTTTTTAAGCAAAGAGGTATTACGCGAGCTAAAATAAAATAAAAGAAAAAACAAAAGAAAAAACAAGAACATGAAAGTCGTTTACTGTCAAGGGATTTTTTATTTTTTATTTTTCACTATTTAATCTATTATGAATATCTACGGCTGTCCTCACACCGAGTAATTCTGGTCAAACTACTACTGCAAGTGGAAAGAAGGCATGGAATTTTTAAACATAACAGACAAGCCATCAGAATTCAAATGACAGGAAACCCGCGAAACAAGTGTACCAAGGACAGCGGAAAAATGTCGATCACAAAGGTGGGTAAAACACTTGAAAAAGAAGATTTCTATATAGTTCTGCAGATGCTGGAATAGCTCATTCATGTCGGGGGGGGGGGGGTAAAGTTTTGGCTTCTATGTTAATGTTAAGGCACATCTGAAAAGCATTCGTAAAATCCCACAGTCTCTCATACGAAAATATCAGGACACTCCTACTACTCGAAAATGATCTGTTTTTGGGACCCCAAAACGTAAGTGGACGTAAGTACGACTTCGTAAAAGTTAATCCATCTGTCACGATAACTCTCGAATGGAATGAGATATTTTCATGAAACTTGGTCTGAGGATTCTTTGGGTCAAGGGACAGGTGTTAGTAAAGGATTTTCAGGCCTATTTAAGTGAATAGGTGATTAGTAACTAGACTGTCTTATCTCAGCCCTATTCAGTTAAACTCATAACTGTATGTTTTATGGCGACTTGACTTCCATTTTTGCAAAGACGAAAGCCGAGACCTAAAAAGTCCCGCTGAGCCATTTCATCTTCAGAGCCAACCCGTCTTTCCGTCTCAAGATTAAATCAGGCAGCCAATTATTCATCCACGTCATGCAAAATTCGGTTATACAAAAATGCAGAATACAAGAAGCAACGATGAAGGCTGCGCAATCCATGACAAGCTTCTTTTCCAAGGGAAAATAGGGAAAATGAACTTTAACGTCATTAAAACTGATTTCCACAGAAGGGTCGGGTAGGCGAGGGCGGCTATCTGCTTTACGACAGCTACTCCTCAGTGTGTCAATAAACTGATCTTATAGACAATAACAAAAGTCAACTATGGAAGGAGTTTATCCCAACGTCACAAATAAAACAAAACAGTCAACGAATACCTAGGCCTCCCGTTAGATTTTCGGACGTCTATATAGCTTCACACATATAGCCTACAAGCATTTACGGTTGAAAAGGAGGCACATGCGTTCAGAGTAAAGTCACAAAATCATGCTTTCGGAAGGGAATCACTGTAAAAAGTTCGTCCGAATAAGGATTAAAGTTAACTGCAGTATTTGCTCCTGGGATTAATCTTAAGGTGTGGTTCAACGGAGCGTCACCGATTTTCGTAACATAGTTTCCACACCACTCTCGCGTCAAAAACGTGATCTTAAAAAAGTTTGGTCGCAACCGGAGGAGGAGTGCTCAGGTGGGATCACGGCGCTAAATTTTGGATTCACGATTGCACCGTAGTTCGGCCGTGTCGAGTTTTGCCAGCCACGCTACGCAAACTTAAATTGACCGAAAGCTTCAAGGTTTGCCGATTCTCTTTCACACGTGAGGACATGGGAAGCTTCAAAATGTTGTTTTTCGATCTGAAAGACTGCTTTCCGCCACGTCTGAAAGCAGGAAGGCTGGACAGAGTCGACACGCGCTTACAAGAAATTGCTAATTCCACGTGGCAAATAATGGCATTTTCGAAAACCAATATTTCAGGGGCCATCTCATCGTGAAAAGAACATTTCTAGTAAAAAGTTGTGCTTCATTCAACTATTTCAACTGTGAAATTGAGCCAATAAGATTTCCATACTTAGTTCGTAATTCAGCCAATTTTAACTGTGATATATTTTGGCCCTTGGGGCGGCACGGGTCCGCCGTCCAACTGAGATAGGAATCCTCAAAACTCAGGAAACGATATTTGTATTACCATTATCGTATAAGCCTTGTAAAAGCGTCCGAAACTTCGCGAAGTTATGGCTTTTATTTTTTTCCTTTAAGGTCATTTGCATGGCGGAAATCAAGAAAAGAATTATAGAATAAAAATTCGAAAATAAGCGGACTGATCAATGAACTGTTATTGCGAAGGAAAATAAAATAATAGCAACAGGCTCCAGTTGTGCTTTAAGCCACCATTTCCGGAATTTATTCCGGGCATATTAGTAATCAGCGGGGTCGGTTTGGTCGAAGTCCTTTTTTCTACCTACTGTACCTTTTGGGTTAGGGAGCGTCACATTTTCAAGACCTGGCGGTCTGACTAGACTGTACTTCCTTGCTTAAAGGACGCCTCGCACTATTTACTCTTCAACTTACAGTATTTTAAAATATTTGAATACTTTAAAATAGGCTGTGCTTTGAACAAATAACCCACCGTTTTGGCTGTTTTAAGCCTTTTCCAAGACCCGTTGACTTGTAGCGAAAACAGGGACACAATTTACATAGAGCTTCGGCTCATGTGGAAGAAACTTCTCGCGAACAACGGCCGACAGCGTGATACACATCGAAGGTAGCGAAACACGGCAAGTGAGAAAATTAGCGTGGTTTTGTTAGAGGGGTTAGAATGTACCGTACGAAATTGGGGTCTCCGGCTTTAGAAACATATGGAGTGATTATGGAAGTATGTTGCGTTAGTATTATAGGTAAGACAGGTCCTTTAAATCAAGGCGGGAAGTTCAAAAACTCACCCAATGCCTCCTGTATCTCCGACGCGCTACTCTTCCCCTTATGTCCGTCTGACCGTCGAGGCAGTGTAACACCGGAAAAGCTGGCACTCATCAGATTTGTAGTGCTTCCACCCAAGCTTGGGCCAATCGACGAGCTTCGGCTCCTACAGGAGTTCTCGGTCCCTCGCTCGTCCTGGCAGGGGGCATCGAGTCGCTCGGCAACTAAGAGCCGCTCTGTCGAGTCGTCGTCGACACCGAGGCCTAGCCAACGACCGCACTGAAACCTGGAAGATGTAAATACTGAAGACGACCACTGAAGTAGTATTATCAAGTAGCATCGAGTCTTGCTAATAGTAGCATAAAGTAGAATGCAGTAGCACGGTAGCCTTGACAAAGAAGCATGTAGTAGCATCACTTACTGCATGCTGCTTTTTCGTACAACTTCTTACTACTATTTTGAGATAAATTTTCACCGAGTTCTGACTCCAGATCCACACCAAGACCAAAGGCTTCGATCGTCTCTCAAAGGATAATGTTTACTAGATACCGACAACCGGGTCTTGTAGGTTTCCAGCCTTTGTCAGACCTCGTAAGCATGTTCTTTATCCTTAATCAACCGCTGAAAACTAACACATATGATACAATAGTGAGTCACTTCCCCCATCCGAGCACCGTGGGGGCAGTGGAGGGAGGGGGAATCCGGAATCTTGAGTTATTTATAACTTTTGAACGGGTGATCGGAACTGGATGAAACTTGATATTTGGAACGACCTCATGCCTCAGACGACCCACTTAAAATCCGGACCGGATCCGGTGACTTTTGGGGGGAGCTGGAGGGGGTAACCGGAAATCTTGGGAAACACTATGAGTGGAGGGATCGAGATGAAACTTGGTGGGAAGACACCCAGCAAACACTAGATACATCCTTGCCGAGCCGATTCGGGAACTGTGAGGGGAGTGGAGGGAGGGGGAATCCGGAATCTTGAGGTATTTATAACTTTTGAACGGGTGATCGGATTTTCGATGGAACTTGATATTTGGAAAGACCTCATGCCTCGGACGACCCACTTAAAATCCGGACCGGATACAACCTATGAAGAGTTGCTAGGTAAATTTTAAATCGCCCCTTACATGAACGAAGGCTGAAACTCTTCACGGAGTTTGGTCTCAAATCTCTCCATAGATGTATTTTCCCTTCTGAAAAGCTGGAGAAAAGCTCCCTCCCAAGAGCTGCTGCGGTTTAAAAGCTGCAACCAATCAACTGCGCCCACCAGCGGTTCGTAAAGAGTTGTCCTTTCTTTTTTTTAATTCGTATAAAGAAACGTACGCTGAGATTCCTGACCCCTTAGTTCAAGTTACGACGTTATATTTATGGTTGCTGCATATACGTGGTAGGAATTTTATTTTTTATGTGTGCGCTTTTGAGTTATATCTATGACGTTAACAAATAAATCTGGTGTAAGCTATGATAGATTTTTGGTTAGTAAAACAGGTTTATCTACCTAACTTCCGTGGAAGGGAAAGGTTAAATATTCCTTCAGCCCAAGCTGACTGCGAATCATATTTGATGGTGCAAAACGGATACGTCACCTAAATTTTATTGGAGCTATATTTCGGCCCTTCTCGGCAAGGGTCCTCTTCAGGCTCAAAACCGTTCAAGTTGACTAAACGAACGTGTGGGAACCTTGTGGTGTTTCCCACAAGTTCATTTTTGATTTTCGTTCGAATTTTTCCAACTTGGGCGGTTTTGAGCCTGAAGAGGACCCTTGCCAAGAAGGGCCGAAATATAGCTCCAATAAAATTCAGCTGACGTATCCGTTTTGCACCATCAAATATAAGGGAAAGGTTAAAGGTGTCACAAAGTACGCAGATGGTTTTGAGACCCTCTTTACCGCCGCCAAAACAGCTAATGTTACATTTGCTTGGATAACCACTTAACTGGGACTACACAGTACAAACAAATCTTGAAGTATTTGCTACTGGGATTAATCTTGTCTCTAATAAGCTAATCTTATCTCTAATTCGGATTAATCTTATCTCAGTAGACATAAGATTAATCCCAGTATAGCAAATACTGCAGTTAACTTTAATACTTACTCCGAGAAACTTTTTACATTGTAGTTAATAAGCAGTCGAAGCTACTTTCGTAGCACTCTGTGCCCAAAGCTTTTAGATTTATTCACAGTTTCTATATTCTGTTAGCAAAAGATCAATATGCAAATTGTATGATCTTAGGCAGAAAGAATTATTCTAATAGACATATCCATCGACTGATTGGCTTTTACTGCACTACCGCGTCAGAGCACTATTTGAAACTGAAATCCCCCTCCCTCAATACCACCGGTAAGAAGGAAACAATTTCAGATTAGAAGATTCGTTAACTTTTAACTTCCCGACGACAATGCGAACATTTAGAGACACGACTAAGGAATTCCAAATTTCCTAATCTGGTTACTTTTAGTCAAGACCGAGGAGACAAGGAAGTGTAGAAGCTATAACGACCGAGCGGTGACTAGGCAGTTTGCAGAGAATTTAGTGCAAAATTTGTAATTTCAACCTATTACAGAAGAACGATTTTAACTAAAAGCACAGGTTTGAGATTTTCTCAGGTAAGGTGAAGTTTATTAGAATATGAACATCGAAAAACGGTACAAATTTACCAGTCGTTTTGTACACTGTCAAATGTCACAAAAGATGACACAAGGATGCGTAGTTTCAACAGATTATGACACAAGGATGCGTGGTTTCAACAGACAGGCCCCCCCCCACACACACTCGAAGAAAGAAAAAAGCTAAAGTGGGCGCTCGCAGAGTGCCTAGTCAAAATAAATAAGCTAAACTGGGTGCTCGCACAGCGCTCAGTCAAAATAAGCTAGTGTTACCTGTTGAAATTACTCATCCTTGTGTTATCTCTTATGATACTTCTGACAGTGTAATGATAGAGTGAACGGTTCAAATTAATTCGCTCGAGATTATTACAGAAACACTGTGTGAGCCTTTAAAGTTTAACCGAACAGGGTTAAGATCCGACAGTCTAGTTACCCTTCACTTAAATAGGCTTGATGAAAATGCGTTTTGTTATCGTAGATTATCTGAAGGGGGAAAGCTAATTCTTCAGCAAATGCTTTAACGAGAACAACTGGAACATCAAAAGGAGCAACGGAAGTTCTTTTTGGGATCCCAAAACGTAAGTGGAGGGATACCTATGACATCGCAAAAGTTGTCCGTCTGTCCGTCCGTCTGTAAGCACGATAACTCTCGAAGGAAGGGAATGAGATATTTTGATGAAACTTGGTCTGAGCATTCGTTGGGTCGTCGGACCAATCAAGTTGGTAGATGGGCTTTGTGGTCCTACATTTAGGGGTGGGGGAGGGGGTTGAAGTTAAGGGGCAAACAAAAATATTTTAAAACAGCTATGAAACATGCTGAAGACTATGGTGAAAACTATTTTGTCATCGGACAAATAGTTCGTCCGGAATCCGGTCAAAACCGAAAAGTTTGTCAAAAGTAAAAGTTTTGTTTAAAGTTGATTAGATGTTTGATTTAGGGGTAGGAAGACAAGATGAACACGATGGTGGAAACCATTTTCTCGACGGACAAGTAGTTCGCCCGGAATCCGGTCCAAACCGGAAGTTTTATTTGGAGTTGATTAGATGTTCATTTTAGGGCAAGAAGACATGCTGAACACTTATGTGAAAACAATTTTCTACCCGGACATTTGGTTCACCCGGAATCCGGCCAAAACCGGAAAATCGTTAAAAGTTATAGTTTTATTTGTAGTTGATTAGATTTCGGATTTAGGGGTAAGACGAGATGCTGAATCCGCGTGTGACAATCATTTTTTACCCGGACATATAGTTCGACCGGAATCCGGCTGGAGTCGGAAAATTTGTTCTAAGTTATATTTTTACTTGAAGTTGATTAGATGTTAATATCGGGGATAGAAGATACCCTTGAGCTTTCTTTTTTCGCCGGACAAGTAGTTCTGAAGTTCGACCGAAACCGGGAAATTGGCAGAAGTGGAACGAAGCTTTCGTCAAAACAGATATGACTTATAAGGGTAAACACACAGGCTGAATCCATATCTGAACTTGGTTTTCTCAGATGATTAGCTATTTGGCGTTAATCTGTTTCTGAATTTTAATAGTAAAAACGTTCAAGGAGTCTGGCGAAGACTGGATCTGGCGAACACAAGATCAGATGTTGATTTTTTGGGATCCCATCGAAACCTTTGGTCTTGTTCGTAATGTGTTTGTAAAATATAACACTTGAAAGGTCATAACAAGATACTCTTTAACGTCAATGGATATTACGTCATCTCATGCCTGTACCATGTAATTACGGAAACATTTCATAACGATTTCAGATAACATCCAAAGTGTTATCTGTTGAAACTCCGCATTCCTTGTATCAGACTTCTGCCAGTGCAGTTAGGATACACAACTGAGTCCACTTTTTCCTTTTCACTATTTTTTTTATTTTCTATATTTTTGGGTAAAAAAACACTTACCGATAGGAATGTCCGGTAACTTCGTTTCGTGCTAAGACGCAATCGATAAGCCACCTAGGAGCCATACCAGAGTTGTCATGACCAATCGTCAATGTGGTTAGTAGCCCCAGATTTTTGTGCTGAAAAGAATATAAAGTTCTACTTTCGGGCAACAACTAAAGCCTGCTGCTAATTCACCACGCCTTTTGAGACCCTAACCCCTGGTTCTCACTGCTGCGCCTGTGGTTTCAGCTACGAGCGAACTGCCTGCCAGTACGTGGTCGGAGTAATTGGGATTTTAAGATCCCAAATAGTAAGCGACAATGCCCCCTGTGTTTTAATACAGAGGAAGAGGGCCATTTTCTGGTTGAATGCGAGCAACTCTCAGACCTCAGGAGACACTTTCTTAATGGGTATACTATCAAGTTCCCCGATATTTTTGAAACAAAAAATAAAGCTAAGATACTTAAAATATGCCAATTCTTAAAGAGTGTACTAGTTAAATAAAGATAAGTATTGAGTGATGTAAAGTGTATTGTAACTTATGTATTTTGTACGGCCAATTGGCTATTAAATATATTCATATTCATATTCATAAGGTTTGTCTTTTTTTTTTTCGACAGAATCGCATGGACGTTCATATTGCAACACAGACGCAATGAGAAACTGAATTTGTTGTCGCAATCTGTATCTCTCACGAAACCCTCGTGAAATGGCCTCTGAAGAAGACCCAGGAAACAGTCCACTACCTGGGAAGTTTCAGTCAAACTTCATATCTCATCTATTTTAAATCGGGTTAAATGAAGTATTTTGTGCTACAACCAATTGTGCTTGCAGTACTTTTCAAAAAGGTATAATAACTCCTAGCCTTGAAAAATAAACTAATCTTTGTTTGTTCTTTTGTTTCACCAAGAAAAACTCATGGTTTTAGGACCAACTGAACGCGCCCTTCATAAAATTCCTTCCAGATTAGTTCTTTTTTCGCCGCTAGATGCGCTAGCATAAAGTAACAATGAAACATTACGAGCGTGTTCCACCCTTCTAAAAATAGTTACTAATAGTTACTATTTCCGTTCCATCCTCACGAAAAGTTACTACGCTGACCGTTCCAACCTTCTCGAAATAGTATCTAATAGTTACTTTTTGCTTACCATGCTCGGGAGCGTGGTAAGCGTAGTAACTACGCATCTCTGCAACGTGATTGGTCGGATTCGCCCGTGGCATGATATTCTGCTGGAAAATTTAAAAATCGTTCCAGCCTTGACGGCAGAAAGCCAGAATTTGTGACGTCATGCGTAGTAACTACGGTAAGTAGGGTGGAACACGCTCTACATCTTGATGTACGTTTATCCAGATTTGTTTCGCTATTTTCAAATCATCTTAGGCATGGCCATGTTTATTGGGCGAAATCTCACGTGTGATTGTTATTGTTTCTCTAGCGCACATGGCGACAATCCGTCACTAGATTTTATGAGGAACGTATATTTCAACGCATCTGACTCTACGAGAAAACGCATAGTTTTACGTTGCTTGTCAGAAAGTTTTTGCTGTGTGTCGAAAAACACAAAACTGTGCGCGGGGGCTGGGGGCTAAGATACCTACAATACTTCCAGGGCTTACTTAAAATTCAAAATTCAAGATGCAAGTGTTACTCTTTTCGATGTTTCTTCGTCGCTATAAAAAATCATTGACAACAGAACCCAGCCAGCGCACGACCTTCTACACTGCTTCCTGGCCGACGATTGAAATTAAGTGTCTTTTTGTGTATGTTTATGTGTTTAATTTACTTTCTTCATTTACTCCGCTTTCTGAAAAGGGCGGGTTATAAATAAATTACTTACTTACTTACTCATACCGACTACAACGGTGACACGAGATATAGTCGACGATTTGTTTTTAACTGTTCATCTTATCCCCTTGGGGCGAGTATTAGCCGAGTGAAAGCTTCTATGACTTTCAAATCTTTCTTTCTATTTCGTTCTCCTCCTATGTAAACGGTGACTCCGTACGTGTGCAGCAGCCCCCGAATAAGCCAGAAGTCCCAAATTGGACCTGAACACAGTATCTGGAACAAAGAGTCACCTGATGCTTTTCTCTGGAAATAAACATCAGTGGCTTTTGTTAATGGTCAAGTATTCAATACCAAATTATTCCTCTTCTATGACTTTATCCCGGATAATGTGGTGCTGACTGCTGCTGGCTGCAGCTTAGAAAGGAGTGATTCTTCGGAGTGGTCTCGATTTCGTTAAGGATCTGCGGTTATTGAATTTCGGAACAATTATAAAGATCTTTTTTTAACAAGATCTATCAGTGCGTTCTTCGAAAAATTAAACAAACAAGAGCTACGAGCTCATATGGCACTTGTTACGAGTAGGCGGTGCAAGAAAGTAGATGAGAACGTCATAAAATACACCCGCCATCCAAAAATGCGATTCGGAAATACAAATAGGATGTTTAGTTTCACTCAATTCTGACCGGTTCTGGCATCGTCTCGGATCATCTGTATCAAATGCGCACGACTGTTCAAACTTCTAAGTTTCAGGCCAATAAATCCACTCGTTTGATCCCTAGACATGCTACACGATTTCCAGTACTCCCTCCATCTATTGACAAATAATATTGTACTGAAAAATTGATTTGAGTGTTTAGTTATGTTTGGATGTTGGTAGAAGTCAAATTCGGCGTTCACGCTGTGAAAGTTACTTTTTAGAATTAAAATCTACTCTACTCTACTCTACATCTCCCCCTACCGTGGCCGAACCTGGTTCACGTATCTAGAACTTGTGCTTGGATTCCACCAAGTTTCATCCGGATCTCTTCACTCTAAGCGTTTTTCAAGATTTCCTGTTTCCCCCTCCAACTCCCCCCCCCCCCCCCATGTCACCGGATCCGGTCTGGATTTAAAATGGAACGTCTGAGACACGAGGTCCTTCCATATACCAAGTTTCATTAAGGTTCGATCCCCCGTTCGTAACCTAAAAATATATAATTTTTCCGAATTCCCCCTCCCTCCACTCCCCTACAGATGGTCGGATCGGGGAAGCGACTATTTCTAATTTTATCTGGTCCGGTCCCTGATAAGCCTGCCAAGTTTCATCGTTCTAGCTTATCTGGACGTGCTCGAACTAGCAAAACCGGGACCGACAGACCGACGGACGGACAGATATTACAATCGCTATAAAAATCATCTTTTGGCCGAATATCTCGGTATTAATTTGCCCAGCATTACTGTTTAACTGGTACATGTATATTATATACGTTTTTTTTTATTTATTATTTATGTGTCGATTAAAAGCTAGTTGTGCCTTCAGCTCAGGCAACAGCCTAGTTGAAATTTTTTCTATTGGTTGTTGAGTTTGTTATCGCGTGAGCAAGTATACGAGCTGCGGTATTTGGTATTTGTATGACGGAGGAAGGATTCGTTCGTTTATATTTTTTTTATTGTAATTCTTTAATATGGGTCCGACCTAATGACCTAATATCATTGACTGATATTTATTGTTGTAAAGTGTATGCCTATTGTTGATTAACTGAACCTGAACTGGAAGTAAAATTGGACAAGTGGCAACAGTTTTCCTGCAAGTGCGGAGTAGCTCGGCCTATACCTCCAATTGGAAAGGCGAGAGTGCTTTAAGCTCGACTTTGTGTAATGTTACGCAGCGTAATGTTTCAGTGTGTTTTCTACGTTTCTTGCGTTTCTTACGTTTTTTGCGTTGCCAGTAGTCTGATTTTCTTTTTTTTTCTTTGTTTTCTCTTCTTTATTTGATTACTCCCACTTTTTTGCACATGTCTGCACTATGATGGGCAATAAATTAATAATAATAAATAGTTCGCTCATTCAAACTCGCATAGGCTCTATTGTTATGTCTTTGTTACATGACAAAGGAAAAACAGCGGCGGAAAGAGTATATCAGTAGTCCCACGCGAGGGTATTCAAGGGAATAACAAAGATGCACAACAATGGCTTTCGCATCTTTAATATTTTTAAGGACTTTTGTCAAATTATGTGGTATAAATTCGTGAGAATATCCATTTGGGCCCTCGGCTGGATGTCAAAGGAGAACTTCGCGATTTCAAAGTGACCCGTCGGAGTTCATCTGCTCTGTTGCCTTCAACATATCCACAGTCGACCAGAAATCCTACCAACACACTGTATCCCATTCCAACAGCAATCCCACCAGGAGGCAATTTCTGGTTTTCGATTCTGGCCGATCATTTCAGAAGCATCCTCAACCACTAAAAGGCTAATAGCAAATGTTTTAAACCACCGTATTCGAGTCAGCTCCCGGATACGGTAGCCGCATTGTTGCTCTGATAAACACTTAGGGAGAAGAATAAACAAAGGCAGAGGGGAATTTTCGGGAATTTTAACGCTAGAGATAACACGTCCGAATCCACGTGATTGCAAGCTAAATCAAGAGGAGAAAGACAGACAGCTTGTCGGAAATTCAGTAAGACAGATCCGTTTCGTGTGGTGAAATCAAGTGGCAAATCGTGCCCGGGGACGCAATCGACTGCAACCAGATACACTGTATGGGCGGCGGAATGACGATGACAGGGTCCTTGGGTTGATTCCTCACCTGAGGACTTGGCTAGTACCCAGCCACGCACTTAATTGATGCTGAGAGCGCCAGTTACTTAACTTTGAACGGTTTTGGCAGTTAGTTTTGGTGGATGTGATTTTATCTACTGGGCTTGGTTCAAAACTATTCAATTAAAATATTCCTCAATATTCCCTAAAGTAATCTTGTTGGCTAGATTCGTGACGACTTGGTGTACTATATTATTAATAAGCCCTGCGGTTAGGTCACCAACCGTGCACTTCATTCAGGACGCGAGATTTTTTTACATCATATGAGCAAACAAGAGCTACAAGCTCATATGGCAGTTTTACGAGTAGGTGGTACAAGAAAGGAGATCAGAATGTCACAAAATCCCCCCTTCACCCCCCCCCCCCCCTAGGACCGGACCTAGAAATAAGGTATCTAATTTCACGAGAGCCTGAGCATTTTCGGCATTGCCTCGGATAATCTAGGGCAAATGTTTCACCATACTAGTTTGATTCCTAGTAGTGCCGTACTATTGCCGGCATGCCTCGCCCTCAAAATTCCGTACCAGGGCTCAGATCCGTGTTTGGACCCTAAAACATGTCATCTAGGAGTTCTAGGACACATGTCTCCATTCTTTCCAAGTTTTATTCAAATCAATCTGTCCGTTTGACCCCTACGCGAGCTACAAAATCCTCCCCCCCCCCCAACTCTTCCCGCTGTGGTCGAATACTACTAGGACACATAAACTTCGCATCTCTGACAACTTCTCTTCTTTTCATATTTGCAAATTTCCGGTTCCCGCCTGATCCTTCTCCCATACTGTGGCCGGGTCCGGTCCGGACGCCAAATAACAAACTAGGCAGCATAAACTCGGTACTGTCTAACTTGCATTTCAGTAGATGATAATTTCGTAAACCACATTGGCCTGATATATCATAAAAACGTTTGACTTGACAAACTTTAAAACCCCATTTTCGTTGGTTTCTTCGTTGATTTTTTCTGACTGCATCCCAGTCGGCCCCCACCGTGCCCCTCATCGTGTTTCGACCATGTCACAAAGTTTACTGTCCCTCCCTCCCCCTCTCCAGCTACCCCAGCCAATGCCGCATGTGGCTCGGAAACATTTTTTGGATATCTAGCTCTGCATTACTTCTTATCACCCATAAAGCTTCACTCCAATCGGACCCTCCGTTCGCAAACTACGCAAGTCAGTAATATCCGGATTCCCCTTCCGTTAACTCCCCGAAAATGGTCGGATCCAGAACCAGAAAACTTCCTAGGGCATTGTGTCAGGTCTTTACGCCTATTTAGTCCAGTCGCTAATATGCCTGCCTAGTTTCATTGTCCTTAGCACATCAGCCGTACCCTAGCTTGCGGTCACCGGAATTCCCGGAACCCCCCTCCGACTCCCCCTAAAAAGCCCCGATATGATGTGGTTCTGTCAAGAATCTATTTACGGCTTATGCTTGTTCTTCCCACCAAATTCCATCCCGATCCCTCGGCACTAGGCGTTTCAAGAATATTCCAGTGTCCCCCTCCCCCCCCCCCAACGTATCAGATCTGTTCCAGGCTTGATACGGAACATCTGAGATAACACCTCTTTCCACTTGCCAAGTTTCATTCAAATCCGATCGCCCGTTCGACAGTTATGACTGCCACAAGATTCTGGATTCCCCATCCCTCCACTCCCTCACGATGATCGGATCACGCAAACGGCTATTGTCAAGTCTGTTTGTTTGAGTCCCTGATATGCTAGCCCAGTTGCATCGTCCTAGTACATCAGGAAGTACCGAACTGACGGATAATCGGAAATCCGGACCCTCTTCCTCCCCCATAGTGCCTGAATCCGGTTCGGTTATGTCAGTGATGTATCTAGGACGTGTGCTTGCTCTTCCCACCAAGTTTCATCCTGACCCCCCCCCCCCCCCTCTAAGCGTTTGACAAGATTTCCGGTTCCCCTCTCTAGCCCCCCCCCCCCGAAGTCACCGGATACGGTCCGGATTTTTTGTGGATCATCCGAGACTCGAGGTCTTTCCAAATACCAAGCTTCATTAAGATCCGATCACCCGTTCAAGAGTTATAAAAATATCAAGATTACGGATTCCTCGCCCCTCCACTCCCCCCATGATGATCGGATCATGCAAACGACTGCTGTCAAGTCAGCTTATTCAAGTCTCTGATATGCCATTCCAGTTGCATCGCCCTAGTACAAATGAAGTAGCGAACTCACGGATAATCAGAAATCCGCCCCCGCCCCGAAACTCCCCCCATAGTGCCCGAATCCGGTCGGGTTATGTCAATGATGTACCTAGGACATGTGCTTGTCTTCCCACCAGGTTTCATCCTGACCCCCCCCCCCTCTAAGCGTTTGCCAAGATTTCCGGTTCCCCTCTCCAACTCCCCCCCCCCCCCGAAGTCACCGGATCCGGTCCGGATTTTATGTGGATCATCTGAGACACGAGGTCTTTCCAAATACCGTGTTTAATTCAGATCCGATATAAATACCTCAAGATTCCGGATTCCCCTCTCTCCACTCCGGATTCCCTTCTCTCCACTCCGGATTCCCCTCTCTCCACTTCCCCCACGGTGCTCGGATCGAAAGTGACTATTTTCAACTTAATCATTTGCGTCCGTGATACGCCTGCTAAGTTTCACCGTCCTAGCTTATGTGGAAGTGCCCAAACAGGCAAAACCCGAACCGACAGAAAACTGCGATCGCTACATGGCACTTGGTCGAAGGGCAAGGGCCATAAAAATCGTTATTCGGGAATTGCGGAGCAACGAACTAATGCGTCTGCATCAGGTTTCAAGTCTATTTAGGTGAACAAAATGATTTTTAAAGTTTAACGGAATAGGGCTGAGATCCCAATCTAGTAAAACACAACTTATTCACTTAACAGGCCTGAAAACCTGATAAAAATGCATTACTTCGTGTGTCCGTTATCCACGGATAATTGATTCATCGAACAAATTGTTTTTTTTTCAGATTTGTGGTACCTTTATGTGCTTTCCCTCTATGCTTGAAATATTTGTCAACTATAAATGTAAGCGATTACCGAAAACAAGAATGTCAGATTCGTTGCATCCTAAACCTAAAATCATTTTCCTACTTTTCTACAGGCGTAACGTATGCCTGTAGTAACTCATATAGGTAACTTGTGCCGTAACTTGTAACTTACGCCAAGTACAGGCCTTTGTTGAAATTCAAATTCTCCGCGTCTTGATGAATTTTAGTTTGTCATGCAAGCAGCACCCGCTCTGAATGTTATTACGGAGCCCCCGGCGAAAAAAAAATACAAATCAGACAAGTCAAAATTTGTCGGTGTATTAAATATCAGATGTAACAAGACCAAAGGTTTCGATGGGATCCCAACATTTTAATATATGCTCCCAACAATTAGGTCTTGTAGATATTCGGTCTTCAACAGACTTCTAAAAAACTTTTACTTTTAACCTTTACAAGCAGGTTAAGGCCAATGGTAATAATCGGAGAAGACCAAGTTCGCATTTGACAGTGCAAGCTGGATACGCCTGCAACTGAATTTCAACAAGTTCAGATATATTCAGATATCCGTTTTGCGCTGTCAAATATTCGAATATTGGATTCAGCATATGGTTTACCCTATAACCTACGTCGTATCTCCTTCCTTCCTTGCTTCTGCCCAACTTCCGGTTTCAGCCGGATCCCGGACAAACTACTTGTCTGGCAAAAAACTAAAGCTCGAAAACGAATTCAGCATGTCCCCTTACCCCTACATCCAACCTCTAATCAACTTCAGATTAAACTTTTACTTTTAACAAATTTTCCGGTTTCAACCGGATTCCGAGCGATCTATACATCCGGTGAGAAAATGATTGTCATATGCGAATTCAGCATGTCTTCTTACCCGCAAATCTAACATCTTATCAAATTTAAATGAAACTTTTACTTTTGACAAATTCTCCGGTTTGGCCAGATTCCGGCGGGAAAATAAATCGCATATTCAAACTCAGCACGTCTCCTTGCCCCTAAATCGACCCTTAAATCAACTTCATACTAACCTTTTCTTTTCAAAAATTTTCCGGTTTTCGCTGGATTCCGGGTGAACTATATGTCCGGCGAGAAAATAAATTTCATATTCGAATTCAGCATGTCTCTTTACCCATAAATCACCTATCTCAATAGCTTTCTAAAAATATTTTGTTTGCCCCTTAATTTGAAACCCCTCTCCCACCCTCAAATATAGGGCTACAGAGCCCATCTTCGAACTTGACCTGTACTTTGACCCAAAGGATCCTCCCACCAAGTTTCATCAAAATAACTCAATCCCTTCGAGAGTTATCGTGCGAACAGACGGACAACTTTTGCGATGTCATAGGTATCCCTCAACTTACGTTTTGGGATCCCAAAAATAAGCTTCCTTGTCAGTTAAACTTTAACAACATTTTCGATTTCAGCTCTATTTTGGTGAGCCTTTAAATATTTAAAACTACTAACTACTTTATTTTTATATTACCTACCTTAAACACAACCTCCAGTTGTCCCTTCGGGACGTTAAGCTCAGTGCTCACTCCGAGAGTCCCTGACAGACGAATCCAGACGCTAGCACTGGTAGATGAGGCGTTGAACTTCCGTGAGGGTACTATCAATATCCGATAGGGCATCACTAAAAGAAAATGATAATTAGTCAACTATCTAGTTAATAGGTTTAGAGACCCGGAACCTGTCACGACCGCGGAAGATCTCCACGCGATTCAAAGGGTGGATAAAATTTTCATTCATTAATTCCCTGGAAACTAGACATAAGTTGTCTGGGCAACGTGAAGTGTTGCGGCAACCTTTGTCCGGCTTCGCCGACTAAAGTGTTCAGATCAGTGTTCAGTGCGAGATCAACACTTCGGTTTTGTTCCTTCGCTGTCGGTTAAATGCTGAAGTTTTCAACTTATCGACGCTTTTGAAACGGTATGTTCTAAAAAGAATAACCACAACGCTGAACAATAGCTTCAAGGTTGAAGGTTCAAGGTTTTTTTATTCTTACTTGATATAATACATAAATATTAACAATACTATACTCTGCACTTACAATTATTTCAGGGTTTGAACCGGAGAGAAGAAAAACATCGAATGGTTCAGACCCTTTTGATCATGTGATGATTCTTTTTAGAACATACCGTTTTAAAAGCTTCTATAAGTTAACAACTTCAGCATTTAACCGACAGCGAAGAAACAAAACCAAGGTGTTTTAGTCGGCGAAATCGGACAAAAGTTGCCACAACACTTCACGTTGCCCAGGCAACGTAGGTCTAGTTTAAACTGAAATTGACGAGTATGAACTTACCGGTGTTTGTGAACGTATGCGTGAAGCAGTAGTAGTCTACTGCGTTCAGTGAAAGTAGGTGATAAATAAATTGTTCTCTTTCATCATCAGAGCGGAGGAAGGCGTGCCGTTTGTACAAGTCTCTAAAAAGATATAAAAAATTAAACTGAGCAAGAATGAGAACCCGTAATGTTGTTTTCAACCTGGAAGGATCTACCACTACACACCCATTGTCAGCAATTCCCAGCTGGAGGACTATTTATTTTTCTTCACACCAGATGTCAGTCGAAACAAGACCTGCGGTTTCAACTGGATCACGAAGGGGAGTGTTTACTGAAATACAACATTAGACGATGGCTACCGATCTCAAAAACGCCCTCCACACCACGGAAGCGCCATCTCCATCGTAGGTCCCTGAGGGAAAGACTCTTTTGGAATTCCTACAAGTGCCTCCCCCCCCCCCCCACCGGCTACTATAAAGTATACCTATTGCAGCGCAGTCCGTTTGATGCTTAGCTTACTAACTAAAACGCACCCCTAAGCTGCATAGAACATACGGAATTCCGTATTTTAGTCGGCGAGCAGGAGGCTAATGACTTTACACTCCTCGATGCCAATCCTCAATCCAGAAAGATGCGTCTGTTGACAAAGTATCCTTAATTCGCAAACAAATCTGAGCTTATAAATGATAGGCCCGATGTCAGGAGATTCATATCAGTGCCCTCCGTCACGACTCCCTCCCTCCGGACTGTAACCCTGCCACACCAATTGAAGCTGACTTACAAATAGTGCCTTTGAACTCTGTCAGGACCCCTTCCCTCCAGACTGTAACCCTGCCACACTAACTAAAGCTGACTTGCAAATAGTGCTCTTGGCCCTGGAGACTTCATCCCAACAACACAGAACGACTTCCAGCGGCATAATCAAGAAAATTGTTTTCTAAGGTAATTGAACCAATGTTTTGATTGGAGCTATTAATCTTCGTTCTGAACATAACAGCAAAGGTTTTTCATACATTAGCTGTCAAGCGCCGTTTGCTATATGGAAATACACGGGAGTCAGGATCCCCGATATTCGCCCATGCACAAACCGGAAAGGCTAAGAGTCAGCGAGCCAGGAATATGCTCCATGTTTTCCGGATTTTCGGAAATACGCTTTTACATCCGATGGTATCAAACGGTTGGGTCAGCTAAGATTTTTTCTAGCAAAGTGTTGCGGTGGCACCCTATACATCCCGCACTTGCACGGCACGGCACGACATAGTGTAGTAGGCACGAATACTATAATGAGGCAGGAAATCTAAAAAGGCCCTTTCAGGCTTCAGAGTGAGGGAGGGGAACAATGTTCTAACGTGCCATCTTTTAGGCTCTGGATTAGATAGATAAATCCTTTTATTCGCCAAAAACTGATCGTGGCTCACGCCAAATTTGTTCAGTATGGTCATGGATATAAATGAGCACACAACTAATAGGCCTACGCATATACGGCTACAACGGTCATAAATAACATGATAAACTAGCAGCTCAGCTTATACTTCGTTAATACATCTTTAAAAATGAAGGGACAAAACTCTCTGAAAACTTCTGGTGGGCACATTTAATTGGCTGCAACTTTTCAACCGTAGTAGCTACCTTGCGAGGGAGCCTTTTGACAGCTTTTCAGAAGGGAAAATATTTTTGTGGATCGGGTGATTCAGAAATTTGACACCAAACTCCATGCAGAGTTTCAGCCTTCGTTCATGTAAGGAGGTGATATCGAATTTATGTAGTAACTCTTCATAGGACCTCTCGGCCACCTTTGACGCTATACGTAGAGCTCGTTTTTGAATCTTCTCAGTTTCTTCTACAATTTACGGATTTACGAACCCTCACTTACTTGTCTGCTTCTACTACTTGCTAATCTAAATTTATTACTCGTGCCTCCTACGCCATGCCATGCCGTGCCCTGCCTCTCTTTAATCGATCCCGACTCCGACCGGTTTGTGCTTGTAATAGGCAAATGTTGATAGTCCTTACTCCCGTGTATTTCCTTCTGACAAACGGCAAAAACCTCTACTGTTTCCCGATGAAAAATTTGTAGCCGGCGTAGTAGTATGGTAGTAGTACGAAAACGTTGCATGTAATACTATATAATAGCAAAGAATACTATCATTTAATGTGCCTCAGACTGGTCCAGTCTTATGTAGTAGTGTCAAGTAGCATCCTGTCTTGCCATAGTAGCATACAGTCTTGCTAATAGTAGCATTTAGTAGTATGCAGTAACACGGTAGCCTTGAAGTAGAAGCATGTACTAGCATCGTTAGTACTGCATGCTTTTTTTTCGTACTACTTCATAGTACTATTTTGAGATAAATTTTTCATCGGGTTTCTTTCAGAACGAAGATTATTAACCCCATTAAAAGAGTGGTGCTCATTCAATTGCCTTTAGTGCCAATAAATACAAAAGCGTATCCCAAGCAAAACATTCCAGGTTGAAGATTCTACCGTTTTCTAGCAAAACCAGTAAAATTCAAATCAAGTGCACCAGCGAAACACCTGTAAGTTTAAACAAGAGCTACGAGCTCATATGGCACTTGTTACGAGTAGGCACGGCTCGGTTATGTCAATGATATATCTAGTGTTTGCTAGGTGTCTTCCCACCAAGTTTCATCTCGATCCCTCCACTCATAGCGTTTTCCAATATTTCCGGTTCTCCCCTCCAGCTCCCCCCAAAAATCACCGGATCCGGTTCGGATTTTAAGTGGGTCGTCTGAGGCATGAGGTCTTTCCAAATATCAAGTTTCATCGAGATCCGGTCACCCGTTCAAAAGTTATAAATACCTCAAGATTCCGGATTCCCCCTCCCTCCACTCCCCCAACAGTGCCCGAATCGGCTCGGTCATGTCAATGATGTATCTAGTGTTTGCTAGGTGTCTTCCCACCAAGTTTCATCTCGATCCCTCCACTCATAGCGTTTCCCAAGATTTCCGGTTAACCCCTCCAGCTCCCCCAAAAGTCACCGGATCCGGTCCGGATTTTAAGTGGGTCGTCTGAGGCATGAGGTCTTTCCAAATATCAAGTTCCATCGAGATCCGATCACCCGTTCAAAAGTTATAAATACCTCAAGATTCCGGATTCCCCCTCCCTCCACTCCCCCCACAGTGCCCGAATTGGCTCGGTTATGTCAATGATGTATCTTCACACCAAGTTTCATCTCGATCCCTCCACTCACAGCGTTTCCCAAGATTTCCGGTTGCCCCCTCCAGCTCCCCCCAAAAGTCACCGGATCCGGTCCGGATTTTAAGTGGGTCGTCTGAGGCATGAGGTCGTTCCAAATATCAAGTTTCATCGAGATCCGGTCACCCGTTAAAAAGTTATAAAGACCTCAAGATTCCGGATTCCCCTCCCTCCACTCCCCCGACAGTGCCCGAATCGGCTCGGTCATGTCAATGATGTATCTAGTGTTTACTAGGTGTCTTCCCACCAAGTTTCATCTCGACCCCTCCACTCATAGCGTTTCCCAAGATTTCCGGTTGCCTCCTCCAGCTCCCCCCAAAAGTCACCGGATCCGGTCCGGATTTTAAGTGGGTCGTCTGAGGCATGAGGTCTTTCCAAATATCAAGTTCCATCGAGATCCGATCACCCGTTCAAAAGTTATAAATACCTCAAGATTCCGGATTCCCCCTCCCTCCACTCCCCCCCCCCCACAGTACCCGAATCGGCTCGGTTATGTCAATGATGTATCTAGTGTTTGCTAGGTGTCTTCCCACCAAGTTTCATCTCGATCCCTCCACTCATAGCGTTTCCCAAGATTTCCGGTTGCCCCCTCCAGCTCCCCCCAAAAGTCATCGGATCCGGTCCGGATTTTAAGTGGGTCGTCTGAGGCATGATGTCGTTCCAAATATCAAGTTTCATCGAGATCCGATCACCCGTTCAAAAGTTATAAATACCTCAAGATTCCGGATTCCCCCTCCCTCCACTCCCCCCACAGTACCCGAATCGGCTCGGTTATGTCAATGATGTATCTAGTGTTTGCTAGGTGTCTTCCCACCAAGTTTCATCTCGATCCCTCCACTCATAGCGTTTCCCAAGATTTCCGGTTGCCCCCTCCAGCTCCCCCCAAAAGTCACCGGATCCGGTCCGGATTTTAAGTGGGTCGTCTGAGGCATGAGGTCGTTCCAAATATCAAGTTTCATCGAGATCCGATCACCCGTTCAAAAGTTATAAATACCTCAAGATTCCGGATTCCCCCTCCCTCCACTCCCCCCACAGTACCCGAATCGGCTCGGTTATGTCAATGATGTATCTAGTGTTTGCTAGGTGTCTTCCCACCAAGTTTCATCTCGATCCCTCCACTCATAGCGTTTCCCAAGATTTCCGGTTGCCCCCTCCAGCTCCCCCCAAAAGTCACCGGATCCAGTCCGGATTTTAAGTACGTCGTCTGAGGCATGAGGTCTTTCCAAATATCAAGTTCCATCGAGATCCGATCACCCGTTCAGAAGTTATAAATACCTCAAGGTTCCGGATTCCCCTCCCTCAACTCCCCCCCACAGTGCCCGAATCGGCTCGGTTATGTCAATGATGTATCTAGTGTTTGCTAGGTGTCTTCCCACCAAGTTTCATCTCGATCCCTCCACTCATAGCGTTTCCCAAGATTTCCGGTTGCCCCCTCCAGCTCCCCCCAAAAGTCACCGGATCCGGTCCGGATTTTAAGTGGGTCGTCTGAGGCATGAGGTCGTTCCAAATATCAAGTTTCATCGAGATCCGATCACCCGTTCAAAAGTTAAAAATACCACAAGATTCCGGATTCCCCCTCCCTCCACTCCCCCCACGGTGCTCGGATGGTGGAAGTGACTATTTCCAACTTAATCATTTGGGGTCCCTGATATGCTTGCCAAGTTTTATCGTCCTAGCTTATCTGGAAGTGCCCGAACTAGCAAAACCTGGACAGACCGACAGACCGACAGACCGACAGACCGACAGACCGACGGACGGACAGAAATTGCGATCGCTATATGGCACTTGGCCGAAGGGCAAGTGCCATAAAAAGGACTGGATCGCGCAGCCGTGAAGAGAGGACTGATGCGCCCCAGAACCAGTAGCCAGGAAATAGCACCATCATCAGATGCAAGCAGGATGTTGTTGGTTTACTGTGAACAAGGTCTGGAAAGATAGGGGGGACCTTGAGTGCAAAAAAACAAAGGGAAAATCAAACCCGTACTAGACAACTTACCGGATAAGTTTTGGTTCGGAGAACAACGATCGCATATGCTTTGAGAGCATCTTTTTCTCAAGGGAAAGTCTCACGAGCGCTCTTGCGTATCCGATGTGACTTTTAACGTCCGTCATATTTTGAACACTCCTGAAAACAGAATCAATGTGAAACTGTCGACAATTTCAAAACTTATTTTCATAAAGAAATATAGTACAGAACAGAACTTAATAAACAAGACCAAAGGTGTCGATGGGATCCCAAAAATCTAGTATTTGATTCAGAGAATAGGGTCTTGTCTTCGCCAGATCCAGTCTTCACCAGGCTAATCATCAGAGAAAACCAAGTTCAGATATACCTCTATAAGCCATATCTACTTTGACGATACTGACCGAGCTTCCTGCTTTACTTCTGCCAAGTTTCCGGTTTCGACCGAATTCCAAGCAAACTACTAGTCCAGCAAAAAAAGAAAATTCAGAAACAAATCCAGCGTCAAATCCCTATAAAGAACATCTATGAACTTTGAATAAAAGTTTGACTTAAAAAAAACTCGGGAATTCCGGACTAATTATATGTCCGGGTAATGTTTGTCATAAACAGACTCAGCCTCTCTTCTTACCCCTTAGTCTGTCATCTAATCAAACTTTTGCTTTGAACAAAATTTCCGGTTTTGGCCGGATTCCGGGCGAACTAGTTGTCCGGCGGGAAAATGGTTTTCATCATCGTGCTCAGCATATCTTTTTACCCCTAAATCGAACATTTAATCAACTTCAAATGAAACTTTTACTTTTAACCAACTTTCCGGTTTTCGCCGGATTCCGGACGAACTACTAGTTCGGCAAAAAAAATGGTTGTCACAGTCGTGTTCAGGATGTCTTCTTACCCCAAAATCAACCATTTAATCAACTTCAAATAAAACTTTTACTTTTAACCAACTTTCCTGTTTTTGCCGGATGCCGGACGAACTACTTGTCCGGCGAGAAAATGGTTTTCACTATCGTGCTCAGCATGCCTTCTTACACCATAATCGACTATCACATTAGCTGTTTAAAAATATTTTGTGTGTCCCTTAATCTGAACCCCCTCCCCCACTCCTAAATGTAGGGCTACAGGGCCCATCTACGAATTTGACCTTACCCTTGACCCAATGAATCATCACACCAAGTTTCATCAAAATATCTCATTCCCTTCGAGAGTTATAGCGCGCACAGCCGGGCAGACGGACAACTTTGGCGATGTCATAGGTATTACTTGCTACCACTTACGTTTTGGGATCCCAAAAACGACTTTTGTAAATTTGTCATAAAAGAAAACTGAAGAAAGGCTTAAAAACAAGGTACAACATTCAAATTCTTTCATTTTTATAAACAGAAAAGGAGGCAATATGCCGAAATCTTTTCTCGTCAAAACTCAGATAGTTCCGAGGCCCAGGATTGGCCGATGGATTTGAATTGGCTCCTCCTTTGGGAGGTGTCAAACGGTGACAAGTATGGCAGCTAGGTTTCCGGCCTGGCTTCAGGTATAGCCAAGCTGATTATATAGCCCGAGTAGCCAGGAACAGGGGTCCTGTACAGCTCCCACTCGTCAGATAAAAAAACAGAGACGTTCTTAATAAATAATAACAACTGATCCTGGGAATTGTACTATTGAACGAAAGAAGGCACAAAATCGCGTTCGTAATGCGCGCGAAGTGGTATAACCGGCTGTAATTTTGGGACAGGACCAGCCGTCGTGCGAGGGGTTCAGATATCGCAGAGGACTAGATGTTTCCAGGAACGATTTAACAGGTCTACTCGTGTCTCATAAAATAAGGCTTGTTGTTACTGATCTACTCTGGATCATAACAGCGAAGGAATTCGCCATATTCCAGTTCAACGCTTCCAAGCGAACTAATTTCTGTTAATCCCCCCAAGCCTCACCATCAGCCCTTTTCACAGACATTGTAAAATAGATTCACAGGTTGATGAGTAGACACTCTGCAATATATTTCCCAGGTTATGGAGGTTTTGCATGTTTCGATTTAGTAGAGAGTGGAAGTTACCCACTACCTTATGGCTAGACTTTTTACTATGCCTACACAAGTGTTGAATATGAGGCAATGGGGGATTAACCGTAACTAGTCCACTTGGAGCGCAGAATTCGAATAATAGTGCGAACACACGGTCAGGATTTCCCGGCCGGATTTCCTGCGCTTTCATCAAGTTGAAAAAACTTAGACTTCCGTATAGAAGTGGTGATGGTGCCGGAAATCCGGGCAGGAATTCCGTTCCGGGAGATCCCGATTCTGATCGTGTGTTCGCACTAGAAGGTGAACTCATTTTAAAACCCATCTTGTCTATGCAAGTGTTTGGCGCGCCCCAAGCCGGAAGCAAGAATTTTGCTTTGCCCCGCAGCCCCAAATACCCACTGGACCCGTGTTCGAAAACCAATCCTTCCGGACATACATAAATACATCTGCATAGCAACGTAATAATCTTAGCTTCGGTTTTGAGGATACCATGGTATCTCATACTAAGGTTGCTTGACGAAACGAGAATTGCCGAATTTGCTAATCTAGAAGTCACTCCAAAGAAAAACTTATACCTAAATTGGAAAGGAAAAACTTATACTCTAAATACCGAGTGCATAACTTCTTTCCCAAGGCTTTGGACAAAAATCTAAGCTCTTGTATTGCTGATGATGAAAATGTGTCTTCTTCCGATACCAAGGTAACTGGCAAGATACTCAGTAGCTGCAAAACTGCTTTATGACCGTAATATTTCGGGTTTTTGGGATCCCAAAACGTAAGTGGAGGGATACCTATGACATCGCAAAAATATCCGTCTGTCTCCGTCGGGTTTTTGGGATCCCAAAACGTAAGTGGAGGGATACCTATGACATCGCAAAAATATCCGTCTGCCCGTCTGTCTGTGAGCACGATAACTCTCGAAGGGAATGAGATATTTTGATGAAAGTCGGTGTGAGGATTCATTGGGTAAAGGGCAAGGTCAAGTTCGTAGATGGGCTCTATAGCCCTACATTTAGGTCTTGTATTGCGGAGAGGGTGGAGGGAAAAGTAGGTGGAGGGATAAGTGGAGGGAAACCTATGACATCGCAAAAATGTCCGTCTGTCTGTCTGTGAGCACGATAACTCTCGAAGGGAATGAGATATTTTGATGAAACTTGGTGTGAGGATTCATTGGGTCAATGGTAAGGTCAAGTTCGTAGATAGGCTCTATAGCCCTACAATTTAGGGGTGGGGGAGGGGGTTTAAATTAGGGACAACAAAATATTTTTAAACAGCTAATGTGATAGTCGATTATGGGGTAAGAAGGCATGCTGAGCACGATAGTGAAAACCATTTTCTCGCCGGACAAGTAGCTCGACCGGAATCCGGCGAAAGCCGGAAAGTTGGTTAAAAGTAAACGTTTTATTTCAAGTTGATTAAATGTTCGATTTAGGGGTAAAAAAAACATGCTGAACACGACGGTGAAAACAATTTTTTGCCGAACAACTAGTTCTCCCGGAATCCGGCCAAAACCGGAAAATTTTTTAAAAGAAAAAGTTGATTAGATGACAGATTCAGGGGTAAGAAGAGAGGCTGAGTCTGTATATGACAATCATTTTTTATCCGGACATATAATTAGTCCGGAAACCGGTTGTAACCGGAATTTTTTCTTTGTCAAAGTTTTATTTAAAGTTGATTAGATGTTCTTTACAGGGATAAGGAGATACGCTGGATTCGCTTCTGAATAATCTTTTTTTTTGCTGAACTAGTAGTTCGCTCGGAATTCGGGTGAAACCGGAGACTTGGCAGAAGTAAAGCAGGAAGTCTCGGTCAGTATCGTCAAAATAGATATGGCTTATAGAGGTATATCTGAACTTGGTTTTCTCTGATGATTAGCCTGGCGAAGACTGGATCTGTCGAAGACAAGACCCAATTGTCTGAATCAAATATTAGATTTTTGGATCCCATCGACACCTCTGGTCTTGTTTTTCTTAATCAGCTAATTACCCCTCTAAAATGATCTAAAGCTTACCTCATATCGTAGACTAGGCTATCAGGTAGCGGCCTCATTCCGACTCGCTCAGGACTAGACCTTCTTGAGTATCTGGTAGGAGATTGTGCACGACTTCCGTTATTAGACCCACTCATAGGAGAAGGTCCTTCGCTCCTGTACATCGCTCTGGACCTTGAGGGCTGCTGTCGGGTGAGTGTGTGCGTCGGAGAGGCAGGGGTAGAGGAAACCCTACCGTTTCGGGGTGAGTCCTTGGTCTCAGTTTCAGAGGTAGAAAGATCTGTGGGAAATAGAATGAAATCAGTGCGCAGAAAATATAAACTTTCAAGCGAGGTGAACACAGAGTCGGAAGCACTTAAAGTAGGCTACTACTTGGTCTAAGTTGAAATTCGACGTACTTGAGTTTTATTAAGTACAACTTTCCTGGATTACTTTTGGATAATACTTATTACTTAAGAAAAATAACTAGCTACTTGAAGCCTTAAGAGCCGTACCAGTAAATTTGCAGGTACTGACTCATGTACTTTCTGCTTTTACAGATCATATCGATTTGTGCATTAAAATGTTTTTTTTGTTGTCAGCATTTGTCCAACAGAAACAGCTGATGAAATTCGGGCGGCCTGTGAAGTACACTGCACCCTTGGGAAGCATACTAGTAGATGGCGGTTGTTATGCTGCAAAGACTACGTTCTCAACGAGCAGTACTTCAACGTGAAAAACATGAAGTACTACTTGAGTAAAAGTCGTATACTTGAACTCAAATACTATTTAAGTATATTTGTTGTCAGATACTTCCTACTTGATACTTGAAATTGAACTGAAATGCCAACTTATTTTTGTATCATTTAACTGAATACACTGCATTATGTGATTTGTGTTAAAAAATTTTTTTTTTACTATTTGAACTGGAATGACATTGAGAATATCTACGGTCGTCCTCGCAATGCAATTTCTACTATGACGCAGAAAAACTGAATCTCAATACATACGCGGCTTTTCAGTGGCCAGTCATCAGCTTACGCATGGTAGCTCCCTGCGTGAAGACTTATTTTTCGTAAATTGTTTTCGTCAAGCATACAACACAAACTCAAGCGCATAGAGCATACAAATCAAACAAGGAAATTCCACTGTTTGAAAATCGATTATTCGTGAATAGCAGGGCAACGAAGTAACGCATTTTCGTCGAGTTTTCAAGCTTCTTTTAAGAGAATAAGTGATGGGTAACTAGATTGTCCTATCTATCCAAGCCTTTTTCAGTTAAACTTTAAGTACAAATTTAAGTTCAAAGAAAGCCTTTTTCAGTTAAACTTTAAGTACAAATTTAAGTACAAAGAGGGTACAGAAGAGGGAAACAAACCTAAAAGGTGGTTCAGCTTATTAATCAATAAGTGATCCTGTATTTAGCGGACGCCCTTTTGGTTCACCCAAGAAAGAAAAAGCTCGAAGACGTGGTGCTAGAAATTTGTGCGAGAATTTAACCCACTAACCCTATTGTCTATGGTAACTTCCTTACCATTTATATAACACGGGTAGATGCTCTGTTGTATTTATGGTTGTGTGCTACGTTCACTTCTTTCTCTTTATCTTATTTCTTTATGTACCCCGTGTTTTTGGGATCCGAAAACGTAAGTGGGGGGATACCCATGACATCGCAAAAATGTCCGTCTGTCCATCTGTCTGTAAGCACGGTAACTTTCGGAGGGAATCAGATATTTTGATGATACTTGGTATGAGTATTCATTGGTTCAAGGGTAAGTTCAAGTTCGTAGATGGGCTCCGTAGCCCTACATTTAGGGGTGGGGGAGGGGGTTCAAATTAAGGGACAAACAAAAATATTCTTAAACAGCTTATGTGATAGTCGAATATGGGGTAAGAAGGCATTCTGAACACGACAGTGAAAACCATTTTCTTGCCGGACAAGTAGTTCGTCCGGAATCCGGTAAAAAACGGAAAGTTGGTTAAAAGTTAAAGATTTATTTGAAGTTGATTAAATGTTCGGTGTGCGGGTAAGAAGACATGCTGAACAGTATGGTGAAAACCATTTTCTTGCCGAACAAGCAGTTCGTCCGGAATCCGGCAAAAACCGGAAGTTGGCTAAAAGTAAAAGTTTCATTTGAAGTTGATTAAATGTTCGATTTAGGGGTAAAAGGACATGCTGAAGACGATGGTGAAAACCGTTTTCTCGCCGAACAACTAGTTCGCCCGGAATACGGCAAAAACCGGAAAAATTGTTAAAAGCAACAGTTTGATTAGATGACAGATTAAGAGGTAAGAAGTGAGGCTGAGTCTATATATGACAACCGTTTTTTACCCGGACATATAATTAGTCCGGAATCCGGTTGTAACCGGAATTTTTTTCTAATTCAAAGTTATATTCAAAGTTGATTAGATGTTCTTTATATGGATAAGGAGATACGCTGGATTCATTTCTGTATTTCCTTATTTGTTGGACTAGTAGTTCGCTCGGAATTCGGGAGAAACCGGAAACTTGGCAGAAGTAAAGCAGGAAGTCTTGGTTAGTGTCGTCAAAATAGATATGGCTTATAAAGATATATCTGAACTTGGCTTTCTCTGATGATTAGCCTGGCGAAGACTGGATCTGGCGAAGACATGACCCAATTGTCTGAGTCAAATATTAGATTTTTGGGATCCCATCGATACCTTTGGTCTTGTTCACTTTGCTGTTCACGGGCAAAAAAGTTAAATACATAACCATCAAAAGGGAAGAATGAGGTACATACGACCTCGTCTGTAGCGAAATATCAACTAGCTCTGAAAAAGCGAAACCAAAGCTACTACAACATACTCAAAAAAGAAAACAAAAACAAGAGCAAACAAAACATCTATCCGCTTGGTCCAACTCTTTCCAAAAACGACTCAGAAGTCCCCCCACTTCCATCTATCTCGTTACTTTCCGGAATCGAATGATCCGGTCCCCCTCCCATCAATTTATGAGAAACCTGTAAAAAAGAAAAGAAAAAAAAGGCAGTAGCATGCAAACTGAAATAGGCATCGAACTGAAGTGCCAAATTAACGAGAAAGCACCAAATATTACTTCTCGTGCAGAGGGCAATAAAATACCTACATTCCAGTCGTCTTCTTAGCGCAAACCATGCGAGAGCTATTTATAAAAATGTTGTTAGTTACAACACTCTGTTTGTCGTCACTCCGAGCACAGTTAACTCTACAGTACACGATACAAATTTTTCTCAAAATAGTAGTATTAAGTTGTACGAATCAGTAGCATGTAGTACCAACTGATGCTACTACAGCAAGACTGGATTCTATACTGGAGCAAGGAGGGATGCTACTGAATCCTACTGCTTAAGATTAAGATTAGCCCAGTGTGAGTAGGCAGTAGTAGAGAACTACCATACAACTACATAGGCTACAAATTTTTCATGGGGTAGAGGTATGCTTCTTTGAACGTTAGTTAACTTCGAACAGTGCAATGAGCTAAATGGTAAAGTGAAGAGCCGAAAGATCCATTCAGATGTTCTTAGGCGTCCTTAACTAACTACTTTGACAGACTGATAGTTGACTTTAGTCGCAGTCGGTAAATGAAAATGCCACTGTTCAATGTTAACGATGTTCAAAGAAGCGTTTCCTCCGAACCGAAAACGTCAAAAAAGAGCCTTTATAATTACTAATGGTGAAGGAAAGGTCACATACGTTTATCAATAAAACCAGTTCAACCTCACCACCTTGGAACAAAGAAGAGCTACTCTTTGCATGCGTTTTAGTATGAGAACCCTTTCATTCCACCGACTGCGTAATACCCTGCCCGAAAAATTCCCTATCCGTCTTAGACCAGAACGTAAAATTCCCCAAAAGTCCCAAATTTAACCTCAATTGCTCCAACACATGAAAAGTACAGAGAGAACTTTGTTCTGTCTTTTGTTGAGCTCTATACACTAAACTAGCAAACATACCCTAGTCACATATTTTATTTTTTGGAACAAAACCCGAACCACATGCATTGTGACTTCTACATAGGCCAATAAATAGTTTCGAGTCCTCTTAGCTGTCTATTCTTCAGAATCTGAATCTCCCACTCATGTATTTGAAGCTAAAAATGCATAAAATGCTCCACAGATTCGTAAGTAAATTGAAACAAAAAATGCTAGTGAGCACTTTTATGTTGACGACAAACTCAAATTCGGCGTTTTCATTGTGATAGTTAAATGTCGAGGCTGGATCGTTAATGGTGGTTTTTAGTATGTTGTTTATTGCACCTTTTAGAGTGTTTTCACCTCTGATTATTCAAACTATAGCCTAAACTCGCTTTGATCTTTTTAGGGTCGAATTCAAATCCTCCGAATAAAATGGTGGATGCGTAGCCTACCTAGCCCCGGATTCGGATACCTTATTGATAGGATTCACCCATCTCTGATTAAGATGAGATATAAAGGGGAAGAAGATAGCCTAAACATCATGCTTGGTTCCTTGTTGTACTGACGAAGTGTGAGCATCATGCTTCAATCTTACCTGGAGATAATGAATTAGGGTTCAGTATTTTGGGCTCCTCTTCCGATCCCACAACGTCCTGGTAGTGTAGTAAATGGGACCAAAGTGCTGATTTTCCCTGTTTCACTTGCAAACCATGACTCCAGATCCTTTCAAAGAGATCACACAGGCTAGCAATCATCGTGTTTTCTTCAACTCCCATTAGGGAGATATCGCCGTGTCCGAGGTCTGCGGCTTCTGCACCGAGTTTGGCGACAAGCATTCTTTTGGTCCTGACTTTTACTTCCTGAAATGGAAAAAAATTTATAAAATAAAAAACGTAATACAAAGTTGCAAAAATTACGTATCATACAAGTCATACCCCCCCCCCCCCCCCACACACACACACACCACCAACACTACAAAAACAAGACCAAAGTTTTCGATGGGATCCCAAAAATCTAATGTCTGATCCAGACAATTGCGAACGAACTACCATACTTGTCCAGAAAAAAAAAAAAAAGTTCAGAAGCGAATTCAGTGTATCTCCTTATCCGTATAAAGAACATCTAATCCGCTTCAAGTAAAACTTCTTCTAAAAAAAATCCGGTTTCAAACGGATTCCGAACGAACAATATGTCCCGGTAAAAAAAAGATTGTCATATACAGATTCAGCGTGTCTTCTTACCCTGTCATCTAATTTTCCGGTTTCGGCCTGATTCCAAGCGAACAAGTTGTCCGGGTGGAAAATACTTTTCATTCATGTATTCAACATGTCTTCTTACCCCTAAATCGAACATCTAATCAACTTCAAATAAAACTTTTACTTTCAACAAACTTTCCGGTTTTGACCGAATTCCAGACGAACTCTTGCCCTGCAAGAAAATAGTTTTCACCATCGTGTTCAGCATGTCTTTCTCCCTAAATCGAACATCTAATCAATTTCAACTAAAACTTTTACTTTTAAAAGACTTTCCGGTTTTGGCCGGATTTCGGGCTAACTACTTGTCTGGCGAGAAAATGATTTTCACCATCGTGTTCAGCATGTTTTCTTACCCCTATATCGAATATCTAATCAGCTTCAAATAAAACTTTTACTTTTAACAAACGAGCGAACTACTTGTCCGATGACAAAATGGTTTTCACCATCGTGTTCAGCATGTCTTCTTACCCCAAAATCGACTATCAAATCTTCTTTTTTTAAATATTTCAATTGCCCCTTAATTTAAACCCCCCTCCCCCACCCCTAAATGTAGGGCTACAGAGCCCATCTACGAACTCGACCTTACTCTTGACCCAAAGAGCCCTCACATCAAGTTTCATCAAAGTATCTCATTCCCTTCGTGAGTTATCGTGCTCACAGACAGACAGACGGACATTTTTGCGATGTCATAGGTTTCCCTCCACTCCACCGCGTCTAATCTATATTGTTTTCGGTCTCAAAATTTCGTAAAGAGCTTCACTTTAGGTAGATTTCTGTAGCCTATACTATCAATTTATCGATATATGTAAAAATTTTCCTTCCACCGACTTATCATAACCGATGACAACACTGTACATTCATAAATTCCTTTAGGTGGTACCTCTGAGTTAGGTCCCTATAACCTATCCCCCACCCCTAAATGTAGGGCTAAATAGCTCATCTACAAACTTGACCTTACTCTTGACCCAAAGAATCCTCACACCCAGTTCCCTCAAAATATCTCATTCCCTTCGAGAGTTACAGTGCGCACAGACGGACGGACGGACAGACGGACAACTTTTGCGATGTCATAGGTATCCCTCCACTTACGTTTTGGGATCCCAAAAATGATCAGGGGTTAAAGCCTATAGCAAACGATTATTTGTGTATGTTTCGGGGGGGGGGCACAAAGAGGTGCTTAGAGCAGGGCCGTATCCGGAGGGTGTGGGGTTCACCCCTACTCGGATACGGCACTGCTTTAAGTACCTCATTGGACGAGAAATACTTCACTTTACGTTAAATACTGTGTTCTTGATCCCATCAATGTCATTAACATCCTTAGGGAAAAGTTTCAGCAGTCCCTGGATCCCCAGCACAGCCTGTACCAGGCACTTCTGAAGCAGGCTATTTGTTCGATTTCTTTTTTTTTTAGTTTAGTGTGATTTTCGCTTGTTCTTTTTTTTCTTTTCTTGTTATAATCCATTCGCAACACTAAGTGTTTAAAATGAGTAAATAAAACCATTCATTCATTCATTTACAGGATCTCCGGGCCATTTTATAAGTAGTGAACTGAAAGACAAAAAATGCTCCTCAGCCGGGATTTGAACCCAGGACCCTCTGCTTTCTTTTCCTTTGCTGCCCTATTTTCTCCCGATTCCTCAACTACGGAACTCAGAAACTCCTTCCTGGATCATCTGTGAATAATCAACTGCGGTACATTCCAGAGCTTAGACGTCAACTTTCAAACAGTTAAGATTTGGGAATATTTTCAATGTCTTTGCTTTTTGTTTTCTTCCTTGCTTGAAATGTGTTGCTATGCATCACAAGAACGTTTGACACCCGAGATCTTGCCTTGCCCTCACAGTGGACCACAACAGACTGCGGTTTTGTAGGAAGCAAAAACTGGGCATCGGTTTAAATTAATAAGTACAGGTTTGGATACGGACTTTAAATACTTCCAGAAATCGGGTCTCGAAACCAGCATTCCCAGGACTGAAAGACAGTCACGTTCGAAGACATAAAGTAAAACATCTCAGTCAGTCTTATTTATTTCAAACCGCAAAATTAGCCGTAACCATTCTTTTAGCCTCAAACCCCTTAGCTAATAGGGTCAAAACGTTGCAACTCTGTAAATCATAGGAGAATGACTTCCCTCCAGAATGTTTTGGACCTGTACAAAGACTAATTAGCCTCTAAAAGTAGTGCGACCGGGGGACCAAGAAGACCTGACGAACGCAGAGATGGCATGGGAAACATCGACAAAGGTCAATCGTGAAGATCAGTTAAGGTTAAATTTTGGCAAGAAAGGAAACTAGAGGTCGACGATCGAACTAGTTGGCAATTTAGAAAGGCTTAGGATGATGACAGCTAGAATTCTTCTTAACACGCTAGTTGAAATCCCGACTAGCATGTCTTCCCAGCAGTGACCGTGCAAATCCTGGCCCTCTAGCTCCCTCCCTTTATTTCGCTAACTCGATTTCTGGCTCGTAACCAAAATTTTGCCAATATTTTATTTCTCACCTGCCAAAACGAATTAGCATAGACGGATTCAAAGAACAAGAAACAGAAGAGGCATGAAACGAATACACTCAGACATCATCTACTTACACCGACTAACCTACTACAAAAGAAATCGCTTTCATTCATGATTAACCTTATTACTAAAAATCCGTATGATCTTTTAGCGGGTCAGTTCTCAAATATACAGCAGCAAGAGCAACATCGGTCATGAGCAATCTTGCAAGGCTGATATTCCTGGGATTCTTCTGACCCTATTTTGCAGCAGGGACACAGCAGCGTCTTTAATTTTCTGTCCTTCGCTCTTTTACAGAGACGAAAACCATGTCCTCGAGTCCTCATGTGATTTTCGACACTGTCGGGACGTCGCTCACATTCTCAGTATCACTACGAGAAGCATTTTGTTTCAAAAGAAAAACATAAAACAAGAGCTACCAGCTGATATGGCACTTGTTACGAGTAGTTGGTGCAAGAAAGCAGAGGGTATTTCCGAAATCGCTCCGGATCACACAGTGCAAACAACTTTTCTACTTCCGAGTTCAGATTCATTCGATTGATCCCTAAACGTGTAAAACTATCTCCGGTACCCAACCTTCTCGCCCAATTCCCCCTACCGTGGCCAAATCTGGTTCGGACACATGTATGGATCATCTAAAGCATCTTCCCTTACCGCCTATTAAGTTTCCCTCGACTTTTAAAATTTTTCAGGAAATTCAGGTCTCCCCCCCCCCCACCCACAGACCGTTGTCGGATCCTATCCGGAACCTAAAAGATGTAATCTAGGGCGTATGACCTGTCTATACTTTCATTGTTTCATTTAAACGAGTACTTGACCCCTACAAAAGCAAAAAAAAAAAAAATCCGGTACTCCCACTGCGGCCGAATATGACTCGAACTGGAGCACATTTGCAAATTTCTGGTCCCCGCTTCATCCTCCTCATACCGCGGCGGATCGGGTCCGGACGCCGTATAACAAATCTGGGCCGCATAAACTCGGTGCTGTCAAACTTGCATCCCATGCGACCCGTTCCTTTGGTGAGTGTGCATGTCGCAAATTTTCAGGACCCCCCCCCCCCCCCTCCAACTCCCACAACCATGGCCGCATGTTGTTCCGACGCATGTTTTTCACACCCAGATCATCAGATCTTATCACCCACAAATTTCACTCGGATCGGACCAACCATTCGCAACCTACGGAAGTTAGTACGTTCCGGATTCCCCTTCCCCTAACTCCCCCCATATGTTCAAATCCAGGAAAGTCTATTTGGTCGGGTCACTAACATGCCTGCCATGTTTCATCGTCCTTAGCACATCTGGAAGTATCCTAACTCGCGATCATCGGAGCTCCGAGGAACCCTCTTCAGCTCCCCCCTAAGATCCCGATATGTTCTTTCAAGAACGTATCTAGGGCTTATGCTTGTTCTTTCCACCAAATTTAATCCCGATCCCACGACTCTAGGCGTTTCACAAAATATCCGTGCCCCCCCCCCCTTCACACCCCACCCATATGTATCGGATCCGGTCCAGACTTGACACGGAACATCTGACACGATAGTTCTTTCCACTTGCCAAGTTTCATTCAAATCCGATCACTCGTTCAGAAGTTACGCATGCCACTCGATTCCGGATTCCCCATCCCTACCCCCCCCCCCCACGATGGTCGGAGCGGAGAAACGACTAATCTCAAGTCATTCTGTTCTGGCCCTGATAAACCTGCCAAGTCGTCCTAGTACATCAGGAAATGCCGAACGCACGGGATCACCAGAATTCCGCCCCCAACTCCCACACAGTGCCTGAATACGGTCCACGTCAACGATGTATCTAGGACTTCTGCTTGTTCTTCCCACCAAGTTTTATCCCGATCCCTCCACTCTTAGCGTTTCCCAAGATTTCCGGTCTTCAAAGTTGATCTGGTTGGGTCCCTGATATGCCTGCCCAGTGTCATCGTCCGAGCTTATGTGGAAGTGCCCGAAAATAGCAAAGCCCGGACCGACCGACCGACGGACAGAAATTGCGAAACCTGAGAGTCAAAATGGTTCAGTGGATCTAGAAACGATATAAACAAAAAGTCTGACTTCTATATAAGTTAAACTTTAATCTAGAACATTTTCAGTTTCACTTTATTCATAAAATATACGACGGAAGAAGCAGACTATTGTTTCTTGGTGTCATAAATATAACAGTGTAGTCAGCTGAAATTTCGTTCAGTAATATGTACGTTTTTCATTGTGTTGCGAGAGCAACAC
>JAKZAP010000014.1:8918235-8968234 GCA_023053575.1 Branchinecta lynchi
CATCAATATCACAACCCTTATTATTCATTTTACAGGTTTCAATTTTATCAATTTGTCGTTTACTTAAAAGTAACTTAACTGGTTCTCGTTCATTTTGTCTACTATGATTAACACGTATCTGACATTTTTGTTTAGCACCAAAGCATTTCTTCAGCTTTCCTTTCTGAAGCTTTGACAAATAAACTGTATACTCCATTGTTTCAACCATTTATTATGGAATTAATTTATCTTATAAAATTTATTTACCAGCCATCATTTTTTCTATTCTGGTAACGAATGGTTTGTCAACAGGTTTTAGCTCTAGCTCTAGAAGCCTTTTTAAAATATTTACTACTGCTCTTTCAATATTATCGATACGAGTTTTTTGACCAGCAATCTTTCCTTCAATTATACCGTTATGGGTGTGTTGCCCAAGAAGCTTTTTGTCATAATCTAAAAGATTCATAGTTAACGTTGCTAAATTAACAGCATCATTTTTGTTTCTAGGGTTTTGAACATTTGTTATCAACTTGTTTTCAGCGTTAATCTCTTTATCATTAACTCGAACTATTTCTTTTACAAATAACCCTTTATCTTTGTTCCTTACCAACGAATTATCAGGAGAATCATCTATCGCAGTTAATCTGTTGATATCTTCGCTAAAGTATTGGTTTGCCCCCACTTGTTGTGCGGTAATTTCTTCTTTAAATTGATTCAAAATAATAGTCATAGATCTGAAACTAATAGCGTCCTGGTCAGCTTTCGCATCCCCTAACATAATAATTCTCTTATCTTGTAGGTTAATATTACCGTTGTCATCAGTAACTCTCTTTTCATTCGATTCGTTACTAACCTTTTTTCCAACACTACCAAATTTATTCATTTATTATAGAAATAAATTATCCGGTAAATTTTTCAAAGTTTTTCCTGTACTTCAGGGTTTTATCTTTTGTTTTTAAATCTATGAAGAAAAAACCGTAGCCCTTGGTTGCAGTCTCGAATTGTTTGAGAAATTTTTCATCGTCTATGCTGGATACATGGCTTTGTCTTATTAATTTTACTTCTTTTGGATTAGAACACTGAAATAATGCAAAATAATTGCACTGGAGCCTTACCACCTTTGGCGTTTTATGATAGCTTTGAGACAAGTAAATAATTGAGGCATTTTTCTTTCTTCCTCTTATGAATAAATCTTCTATTTTCTTCTGGTCTTTTTCAGTGACAAAATCGTCAAAGATAATCAAGTTTTGGTATTCAGGGTCTAAGTCGTCAACATCGACAATATCATCAAGATTGTTACTTACTGTTAAGACTTTCGATTTGCATTGTGACTCCAAAGTGGTTAAATTGGTTATAAGGTCTTGATATTTATCTTCTTCAAGATCTTTAGCATACAAGTATATTCGGTTGAAACAAAGATATTCATAAATTAAATTCAAAAGAAGGTTAGTTTTCCCTGTTCCAGAACTACCACAAATTAAGAGTCTAAATGGCCACTGAGGTGCAAGGTTGTGCTTATTCTGATAAGTGTTCTTTTCACTAAAATCATAGACTTTGATTGGAGCCTTTTCATTCATTTATTTAGGAAGAATCTTTCATTATAAGATTTACTTGAGTATTTTAAGTATATATTTGGATTTATTAAGTAGGTACTTGAAGTTTTTAAGTAGGTACTTGAAGTTTTGAAGTAGGTACTTGATTTTTTGAAGTAGGTACTTGATTTTTTTAAGTAGGTACTTGATTTTTTGAAGTAGGTACTTGATTTTTTTAAGTAGGTACTTGAAGTTTTGAAGTAGGTACTTGATTTTTTGAAGTAGGTACTTGATTTTTTTAAGTAGGTACTTGATTTTTTGAAGTAGGTACTTGATTTTTTTAAGTAGGTACTTGAATTTTTTAAGTAGGTACTTGAATTTTTTAAGTAGGTACTTGAATTTTTTAAGTAGGTACTTGAAGTTTTGAAGTAGGTACTTGAATTTTTTAAGTAGGTACTTGAAGTTTTGAAGTAGGTACTTGAATTTAATGTTTATAACCTAAAGGTAAAGTGTGTATTTTATCATTTGTTACTATCCTTTTATCATCCTTAGGATCTAACACTTTTTTATTCTGTTCTTCTAGAAACATATTGTGCTTGTATGATCTTAAGTTATACTGGGTTATAGAAAGGTTTTCCGTTTTACCAAATAGTACATCCTTATAGTTTTGAATCGTAATTTTATCTTTAACTATATTGGTTTTTATTCCTTTCAGTTTTTTGCTAGCTTTTGAAGGGTCTTGGTTGTCCTTTAAATAAGCATATACTTTTGATCGTAATCCAACAAACTCTGTCATAACCTGTCCACCTAATTCATCTTTCATCATTCCTATCACTTTCTTATTTACACTAGGAAACCCATATGGATTATCTTTCGCGTAATCAGATGTATCGAACCTCTCATTCAAATCCTGTTTGATATCCTCATAGAAATCTTCGGTTTGAATGTCGTATATGAAAGAATCAGTATCCATATAACATAAATCTATTTTATCTCCATATTTAGGCTTCATATAATCATAATGGAATTCATACATCAATAACTTGGATAGTTCTAATACAGCAAAACCGATGTACATTGGTTTGTCTAGTTTTATCTTTTCCTTCGACATTCTTGACACTGAAAAGTTTTCACTAAAAATTATTTCAGCTTTAAAGTTGGGCTTCTTTATTATTTTTTCTCTTGTTTCATTATCCGTTATTATTTCCATATCCGCTCGCTTCCTTACGTTTTCCATAGTTTTTCCAAAGCAAGCATTATTCATAAGCTTAAAGAAATCCTTTTCAAAATCATTTGTACCTTTAGTTCTAAGTGCTGTGTTGTGGTCTATATATCCTTTTAAGTAAGCACTTTCAGTGAATCCTAGTATTCTGTGTACTCTCTTCAATATCAAACCTTTCTGTAAATAAAATTCTAGATTCCTGTGGTGAACTACATAGTTGGTTTTATCTAATACTGTAGTACATAGCTTACCATTAAAATGTTCGGGTGCTAATGGTAAATCCTTGTGTAATTCGTGTAGTTCTTTTGGATATTCTAAATCTACCTCATATATAGCACCTACATTCTGTAATTTCATTATCGAATTGATGTGAGTTTTTAGATGATTGTAATAGTCGATTGATTCGTATTCATTCCTTTCTTTCAAATCATCCGGTATTGGAATGAATTGGAAATTATTCGCTGGTAATTGTTGTGACATAGCCCAACCATATAAATTATTAGCGTCTAAATACATTAAATAATTAGGTGGTTTATGCTTATTATAATCACTTGTATATTTATTATTTGCTTTTGCGTATCTTTTCATACATTGGGATACACCACCTCTTATTCCCTTTTCAATGAATGTATACATGTCTTCCTTCGAGAATAGTGGTAGTTCTACTTTTGAATGCTTTAAGAAAGAATCCCATGTCAACCCAGGAGCTGAGAAGTAATGAAGTGGATCCAAATCATAATTATGTATACAAACGTTCCTGAAATTCTCCACAACATCTGATAGAATTAACACATCACTTTTTAGGTACAACTTGGTATAATCAAGTAAAGTTTCACAGTTAAATTGCTTCCATATAGATACCGCTCTTTTATAATCACTTTTGTCAATACCTTTCCCCGTCAACCTAGAATAAAAGCTTTCTATTGGTGGTAACTTTGTACAATTCATTTTATCGAAACTGTCTACGAATTCATACGGATATACCCCTTTTTTAATTATTTCTTTGAATTCTTCATCGTTATTGAAACTATTCGATGTGTACTTGAAATTCTCTCTTAGATCATTACAGGGTACTTTGCAATCACATTTCGCTAAATTTGCTGATAGTTTGTCTAAAGATGAAGCCATAAATCTAATTGAATCTATAAACCGCATCTCATATTTTATTTCCGTATCCGCTTTTGTAATACTTATTGATTTCGAGAATGATATGAAACTTTCTGCACTTTCAAAAATTCCGTTATCAGGTATCAATTCTCTAACAAACAGATGGGAATCATATTTAGATAAATTATGCATTACTACCGGGATATGTCTAGGAATCCTGTATTTCATATTACATTCAGCATGAGCAAATCCCCTATCTTCTCCTGTCATGTGGTCGTGATCAAAGTGAGGATTTTCAGTAATTTCAGTTGTACAGATATGACAAGTCTTATTAGTTAGTTTATTCCATTTATTCACAATTTCTGCATTGGTATAAGTGTGGTTTCTTTGTCTGCTTTCATATTTGTTTGCAATTTCTGTGGATACTTTTGTAATGGTTTTAACAAAATGTTTTGCAGCGTCTTCACCGAAATAATCGTAGTATTTGTTCTGGTTTGTATCAAAGGAACAGCATACCTGAAATCCGTAAGCAAATGGTTTCTGTTTGGCCAATTTTATTGTTTTCTTCCCGTTTACCTGATTGTATTCTTCGTTATAAGACTCAAAGTCTGCTATTATGCAATAAGGTACTTTCATTTGTTTTGCAATATTTTTATATTGTATACTTGAACCTTCAGGAGGCATTATTATATCAGGATCTTCGCAATTATTTTTACTTTCATGTTTTTCAAAGCATTCTTCCTTCTTAAAATGCCTTCCGCAATAAGTGCAGAGGTATGTCTTTGTTTTCTTTTTAGATATTTGAGGACCAACTAATCTGCTCAGATCCTTTACCAGTACATAATGATTATCGAAATACAATAAATTAATAACATGTTTAGCTGTTTTGCCATTGATTGTACTTTTTAGTATATGACTTCTGATTATTTTCTCTTTATCAATTTGAAATAAACAAATTTTAATGTTGTATCTATTTTCAAATTTGTGTATATCTTTAGTATCCATTGGGAAGTTGGTAACCCCTTCGAAATCAAATTCGTTCTCATATTGTTTATATTTCGAAATTCTTTCCGGATGATCCTTAGCTGGATGTAGATTTGCTAAGATAGACCAAAGGAAACATTTCTGGTCGTTATTTTCAATATTCAAGCAAGCTCTTTTATTTTTTACGAAATCTGGCAGTATTTTAAACGTTCCTCCCATGTAAGATTCTATTCGCGTCATCCTATAATCAATTCCTTCATACCGACTAAATTGTAGCCCAGATCGAGGGGTATTACTTAAAGAACTAAGTCTCTTGTTATTATCATTCAAATGATTATGAGTAAGAATGCTATTTTTATTTAAAATCCAAGAAGTACTGTTGTAATACACTACTACTTCTTCATCATTCTCCTGTCGATGGAAAATAACACGAGTTACGAACTGAACTCTATATTGATAAAGTTCATTCATCCGCCGCTGTAAATCGGCGAAAGTAAAAGCAATAAGAGTATGTTCATCTCTTCCATTGCTTTCAACTGATACGTTTATAGTGAATATATTCTCACTTTCCCTAGAGATAGTAGGTTGTTGTTCTTCTTCAGTTCTAAATAAATGATCAGGAATTAATTTTTCTTCTTTGATTTTTTTCTTATTTATGAAGAGAGTTGATAAACCAATTGGTTTCTGTCTACTGTTATCACGTCTTTCTGTTTGATCTCTTATGATATCTCTATTTTTCTGTACGGAATCTTTATGTTTGGTAATAATATTATTATAGTATTCTCCAACTCTTTTTAGTACTTCTTCTCGGTTTCCGCGAGTTGATAGGTTCTTGTTTTTCAGAAATCTTTTTAATTCGCTTGTCTCTTTTTCTTTGTTATCATTGTATTCTTGTTTTAGTTTTGTAATGGTGATATTATTTTCTTTTATCTCATCTTCCAGAATGGTTCGTAATCTCGGTTCTGGTTTGTAGTCGGATGGTCTGTTCTTATTATGAGTTCTTTCGTTTCTGCGTTCAATTTTAATTTTATCTTCAGCTATCAAAATATACTTATTAAGATGGTTTATTATATTATTTGTTATTTCATGTTTCTTAGCTCCATTTGTTTTGATTTTATTAATTTTCGCATAAGTCCGCAGTTCATTATATGTGTATAGCGATAATCTTTGTATAACCGCTTTGTTGTTTGATATAACCTTTTTACAAAGCTGAATAACCTCTGCAGTATTCATCATTTAATAGGGGAACATTTTTATTAATGAATTTCCCAGTCTGCGTTTTCTCAGCCGTAAAGAAAAGCACTGGTTTTCCAAATCCTTTACTATGTATTTTCCGACGCCCTTATGGGTTTCGCACATGCTTTACTACTAGTCACGGGTTTCCTTTATTCTTTACTACTCTTGACGAAATCGGCATTTGGTTACTACTCTTAACGAAAATCCGCTTTTGGTTACTACTCTTGACGAAATCGGCATTTGGTTACTACTCTTTATTTTGTTAGAAATATTTTTCGAAACAATTTTATTATATTATAAATGGAAGAATTAGAAAAGAAAATGTATGTTTACCGTCGCAGTTACAAGTACTACAATCGTATAAGTAATAGCTTACTTGTATCCAAATTCCTCTTTTCAGCAGCAGGAATGTCTGCGTTTCTAGTGCTACCGCTAGCTTCTTTAAGTTTGGGTGCTGTTATCATCGAAATAATTGAAAAGCAATTAAGCATTGCTGATAGAAAAGCAGAATTTAGGACTATTTATGATTTTTATACTGAGTTGTTGTCAATGCTAAAATGCGGACAGTTAACAATTGAGGAGGTAATTCAGAGAGAAACAGAGATGCGTAAAACCTTTCGATTTTTTCCTCGCGAAAAATACATGAAACAAGTCCGTCTGAATGGCTATAAATATTGCAAGAATACATCAATAGTTCAGAAGAATGTTCCACCAGTGTGACTCTTCACACATAACCACCACCTAGCAACAAAATCTAGCTTATAACTCAATCAATGAAACACCAATTTATTGAGAAAACTTAATTCAACATTTATAGACTCAGATTATCAAAATCAATCAACACTTCATCGGATAAGAAAACTTGCGCAGGATGCTCCTTGAGTAATGAAGACAATATCTCATCCTCTTGGATCGCTTTGCGAATAGCTTTTTCATTTTCGACGATGCAATAGTACCCTTTCCCACAGAAAGCTATTCCAGGATATTCGCGGACTAATCCATACAACTGAAGATATCTTCTTATTGTTGATTTGCTTTCTCCATATTTCTTAAATCGTTCTTCAAGAAAACACTTGTATAGATTCTCAGGGTTGTCATTGAACAGTTTTTGCATGTACGCATACACTTCACCTTTTTTCTCTTTTAGTAACACTGATAAATAATCCAAATACACCTCCACTTTATTTAAATCAATAATTAAACGTTCTGCTTGTTCCAAACTGACTCCACATATTTTGCTGCTCAGCACCTTCTTGATGCTTACGTCCACTTTGAAGTTTCCAAACCTTCGCGAAGCATGTAAATTCGCTTTAATATCGGCTAAAAACTGCACGCTCTCCTCTTTTTTCTTGTCAACAGAGGAACACGCTGTCGTACGGTCTTCACCTTCGACTTCATCTGAGGCTGTCACTACCTTACTCCACAGCGAAAGGAATGTTTCTTGCTCCGATTTCTCCAGTTTGAACAACCCATTCATATACTTTTTCGGAATGGTTGCTGTTTTCTTCTGAATACCTTCGCTGTTCATCTGAAAATAAAAATCTTTTAACGACCTTGATGATTCCTTTACAGAATTTTTGAAGGCCATTTGATTCCTACTTCATCTCGTGTGACGCGCTTCGCAACATTATCTGACCCAGATAATTCCTTTACAGAATTTTTGAAGGCCATTTGATTCCTACTTCATCTCGTGTGACGCGCTTCGCAACATTATCTAACCCATTAAAAATTCTTTACAGAATCTGTCAAGGCCATCTGGTTCCTACGTCATCTCCTGTGATGCGCTTCGTCATCTGATAACTCGTGTGGTATATTTGATATTTGCGTAATTTTTTGTTTCAGATGCAGCTATTCCTATCTTGCTAGATATCTACCTGGATATCCTTGTTTTTATCGCTAGAAAACTAAAAATACTTACATTGGAAATTTTTTCTTTCTTCAACACCTTCTTAATCTCAACTTGTTTACAAATGTCTCCTTAACCAGATGCGCGACACTATATATATTCGCGAATCTTCTCCGCCGAGTCTTGTTATCTGCTGGAGGTGACGCATCTAAATATTCGAGAATATTCGAGAATATTTAGTGTGACGCATCTCTCACACCACAGGTGTTACGATCTGCCGGTAATTAGGAGCTTTGGATTTTTATTTAATAAAATCATCCCCTAATAAATGGAGTCCGCAAAGGAAGTCTTGAATACAATCAGAATGAATAAATACAATGAGACAATCAGGAAAGAAGAACTAGTTCTAGGATTGAAATATACTATCGTTAAAATGAGAATTGCTAAGACAAAATACGGTGATAAGTTGGTTGTAGTTATTAATCATAATGACAAACCCTGTGATTTGTTTATAACACAGAAATATAATGCCATTGCTAACGAATTACTTTTAAAGAAAAATCTAGTTTTGCAACCGATTGTACGCGAAAACAAGAACAAAGAAACATATGTGGATTTAGAACTGTTTACTCAGTAATATTTGAATAAAAAATGAAAAATGTAAAAAAAAAAGAAGTAGTAGTATATTGTAGTATTTTATATGTAGTAAAGGGTAATATTCTCATTTCTTGTATCCTTTATTTTGGAATTAAGAAAATAAAAATGTTCTTAAAAAGGGGGATAATTTGGTAAAAAGGATGTTAAAATTTAAGAAATTGATGTTAAAATGGGGTTTTGAAATTGGGGGGAGGGTGGAGTGGGAGCCCCTTTATATAACTACTAGTAACTAGTAGTTGCTAATTTGTAGAAGGGTGGAACACGCTCTGCGTCTTGACGGCCACCAGTGCATATTTTGACCAAAGGCATTACTAGCCAAAATGTTTGACGGGGACAAGGTATTTACCGACTGGCTGGCCATTTTTACCGACTGTTTTTGCAGATACAAACGATTATTCTTGAGAAGAAGCGACTGTGTTGACGAAAAATCGGCTGATTTTAGAAAAACTAATACTTTTAAGAAACAAGAGTTATAAACTCATATGGCACTTGCAAGCATACACGGTGGGTAATAGTGAAAGCTAAGATTCTTGCTGTGTTGGGGAACGACGATTATGGACCTTTAGGATTCATGAAAATGTATGGTTTAGTAAAAATATGCCATACAGATTTGCGGTCACAATGCGCAGTCTAAGAGGGCTAGTAATCCGGTTTGTAAGCAAATGCACTGGTACAGAAATGATTATGGGCCCTTGGCTCAAGAAAGCATATCATTCGCTCGCTTATTTCGCTTATTATTTGCTTATTTTTTTGCATTCTGCGGAGAAGATGCGCACTTTAAGGGGTTCGAGCAGAATTTAGAAGCAAAATACTTGGGGCACAGATGATCGTGGGCCGTTGGGGGTTCAGAAAATGTTTAATTTTAAAAAAATGTTTTTTCGAATTTGCGGTAACATTGGTGCGTTAAATATGTTGGAAAATCATTTGTAAGCAAAAGCCTTGAGGCAAAAGCTATCACGGGTCCTTGGGAATCAGGAAACTGGATGTTTTGGTCAAAAGTAGTTTTTGGGATCCCAAAACGTAAGTGGAGGAATACCTATGACATCGCAAAAATGTCCGTCTGTCCGTCTGTCTGTGAGCACGATAACTCTCGAAGGGAATGAGATATTTTAATGAAACTTGGTATGAGGATTTATTGGGTCAAGGGTAAGGTCATGTTCGTAGATGGGCTATGTAGCTTCACATTTAGGGGTGGGGGAGGGGATTCAAATTAAGGGACAAACAAAATATTTTTAAACAGCTAATGTGATAGTCGGTTATGGGTAAGAAGGCATGCTGAGCCCGATAGTGAAAACCATTTTCTCGCCGGACAAAGTAGTTCGTCCGGAATCCGGCAAAAACCGGAAGTTGTTTGAAAGTAAAAGTTTTATTTGAAGTTGATTAAATGGTCGGTTTTGGGATAAGAAGACATGCTGAACACGGTGGTGAAAAGAATGTTCTCACCGAACAATTAGTTAGTCCGGAATCCGGTGAAAACCGGAAAGTTGGTTAAAAGTAAAAGTTTAATTTGAAGTTGATTAAATGTTCGGTATATGGGTAAAAAGACATGCTGAACACGATGGCAAAAATCGTTTTCTCGCCGGACAACTAGTTCGCCCGGAATCCGGCCAAAACCGGAAAATTTGTTAAAAGCAGAAGTTGGATTAGATGACAGATTCAGGGGCAAGAACAGAGGCTGAGTCGGTATATGGCAACCGTTTTTTACGCGGACATATAATTAGTCCGTAATGCGGTCGAAACCCGGACATTTTATAAGTTAAAGTTTTATTTGAAGTTATTAGATGTTCTTTGTAGGGATCAGGAGTTACACTGAATTCGTTTCTGAATTGTCCTTTTTTTGCTGGACAAGTAGTTTGCTCGGAAATCAGGCGAAACCGGAAACTTGTCAGAAGTAAAGCAGGAAGTCTCGGTCAGTATCGGGTTTATAGAGGTATATCTGAACTTGGTTTTCTCTGATGATTAGCCTGTCCAAGACTGGATCTGACGAAGACAAGACCCGATTGTCTGAATCAGATGTTGGATTTTTGGGATCCTATCGACACCTTTGGTCTTGTTCACTTTGCAGTTAAAAAAGGCACTTTAAGGGGGCTAAAATTCATGTACAAACAATCATGGGCCCTTGGGGGGCTATGAATGTACTCGCGAGATCAGAAACACGTCCTTTTGTCAACTGTCAAGTTTCCTTCGCATCCAACCAACCGCGTTCAAAAGTTATGTATGAAATTCTGCTAGTCCGGATTCCAGTTCCTTCCACTCCCCCGAAGATAGTCGGATCTTCCACATATCAAGTTTCGTTTAGATCCAATCACCCTCTCGACAGTTATGCGTGCCTCAATATTCCAGATTCCCCCTCCTTCCACTCCCCCAAAACGGTCGAATCGGGGAAGTGACTATTTCCAAGTCAGTTGGATCGGATTCCTGATCCAGCTGACCCCGCAAATGCTGTATTCGGTCTGGACATATTTGGGACACATGACTATCCAAGTTTCATCCCAATTCCTCGATCTGTTTCGTCCCTACATATGATACAAATCTAGGGGCCCGCCTTCAACTCCCTCCCATAGTCGGTTGCAGTTCAAACATATTTACGGAGCATTTTAGGCAATTGCTCCACCCACCCATTACGTTTCATTTGAGTCGGATTCGCAACTTATCCCCATTCGCACCTTATCCGGGTCACAAAATCCCGCGGGCGGGACCCACTCCCAGGCGGAATCGCAAAATTCACTCCCACGCGGTGATTAGATTCGGGGGAAAAGTTCTCGTTGAGCCTCGGGTTGGGGCCTTCCTTTATAGGTATGCCAAATTTCAGCGTCCTAGCTTACCAAGCTTTCCTGAAAGTTCGCGATTTAGCAGAAGTGGGACAGTGAAACAAAGCGAAAGATTCCTATTTCCTAACTGAGTTTGCAATACTCTATATCAGTGGTTCCCAACCGGTGGTACGCGTACCCCAAGGGGTACGCGAGACCTTTGCAAGGGGTACGGGAAGGAACCAAAACTGATTTAAGTTGCGTTTTTTATGATTCACTTCTGTTTCGTCAAATTTTGTAGTTTGGCTCTTGTTTTGTCTTACTTGCGTGTTATTAGTTACGTGTTTGCAGATACAATGGTATCTGTTACCACGGTAACTGGATCTGCAATTAGTCCTTTTTGCAGTTATCGTGGTATCTGATATACGGTTGCTCTGCAAAAACGACTATTGCCGAAATTGCACTTTCGTATTCATCCCAAAAGAAAAACTGTTATCCAGTTACACCACTAAGTGCTAAAGTGCTCAGTGAAATAATGTTGATTCCAAAACAGTCAGCCTACTGCCTTAAAATCTGTTCCTGTGTCAAAGAATATTGTTTCAAGAAGAATCCAAGACATGGCAGTGATATTGTTATTCAGGTTGCGAATTGAGCCAACGAAAAACTTTACGATTCAGCTTGATGAAATGACGGAGAATATCAAAACCAAACATAGAATTGATTGCCTCATTGATGACTAAGTCCAAAACACACCAGTGATCCCCAGGAAGAAGGAGTAAGCGTGTCCTTACGAATAAAACTCAACGACTCAAATCTTCTGTCAATCAATCACCGCGATCTTTGGGCGAAGCTTTGACACCCCTTCTGCCTTTCTTCCGCTAGCTACCCGGAGAGGCCGGATATTTTGCATCAGCAAGGAGAGATCGTCATCAAGAGTATAAAGCATGTTGCAATTTGACATTCGTAACTCACTTTTCTTAATAATCGAAAAATGTAATTTTGCGAAATTAAAAATGGCGGTCTATTCGCTGCTTGGGTTTTGTTATGTCGATACCATATTAATACGCAACTAACAGAATGTGATTACGGAAAAACAAACAATCCCTCCACACATTCTAAATAATCAGTGTACTCAGGTGCAAAACAGAAAAAGCTGGCTTTCTAGCAGAACTGGCTTTAAACGAACGTGGTATGACGGGCCAAAAAGGCTCGAAATGGTTAACATAGGATTATTGAAATACTTGACAAAAAAATAATTATAGTATTCAATTAATAAAAACAATGGCGAAATTTGTCAAAATAACTAATATAAGAAGGTTCAAAATGTTGACATGAAATAATTGAAGTAAACCGATTGCCACCGGATGCACTAGAGCAGGCAATTTAATCATCTTTCAACGTGGATAAGACAAAGAGGAATCGAAAATAGCTAAACAAACATGGATAAACGTACACGAAGAAGTAGCGTCATTGTTTACTTTATGCTGGCGCATCTAGCGTCCAAAAAAGAACTAATTTAGAGGGAACTTTATGAAGGGCGCATTTAAGGGCTTGGTTACACTGCGTTCATTTCCTGGCTTTATGAATTGCAAAAGAAGAAAAAGAAAAATAGCAAGATGTAACTAATTATGAATGTTGTCGTTTTAAATTCAGAAGATCAATTAGAGCAAAACAGTGTGTACAATTATGTTACAGGTAGTTCTCGAAGCCGCGACGAAAATCGGCGGCGCCTCGCCGAAAATATCTCAGCGGGCCGCCGCCGAAAACATCTCGGCGCGCCGGCGCGCCGCCGTTCGGGTCGACGGCGGAGGCCCGCCGGTAAAGTTATGCCACCGAATCTATTTAGGTGAAATGTTTCAAGTTCTTTTTCTATTGAGTTTTATCTTCCAAACGCTGTTTTTGCCATCAGCAAGTAAGCAGTGGGTCGTCGGTTATGGCGGCAGTGCAGGACTATTATTTATTACCAAAAATTGTATGTTAGCTCCACACCGTGTAAACAAAGTGACCAATAGCGACCGAGCTGTCTGTCCAAAGTTTGCTAGTTCAGACACTTCCGGACAAGCTAGGGCCAGTGCCGTCTTTTACTTTTGGTGAACCCTAGGCCTTCCATGGGTCTTCCAGCTAATGTGTCATGGTAAAGTCATTGAAGAGCATTCCCATTTCTATCTACGTAGCATTTTGTCGGATCTGGCCCAGATCTCAAATGGCAAATCCCGTTCATGACTTTTGTACCGTCCAAGTTTCATCACTTTCTCCTTTTGGTCCCTACGCGTACCAGAGATTTCCGAAACCCCTCTTCACCGTGTTCACATGCGATTCGGACACATAAATATCAAATCTAGGGTATTTGCTCCCTATCAACCACCGAGTTTTACTCGAGTGGAAGCACTTCCCGATCTTGGACACATGACCAAATTTCATCCCATTCCCTCCATCCGTTTCGTCCCTATGCAGGATACGAAGCCTCCCCTCCATCCCACCAACGTTATCGGATGCGATTCGGACCCGCAAATTTTGTATCTACAGCTTATTACCGAACAAGTTTCCCTGGAATCGGAGAACATCTGTAAAATTTCGATGACACCCAGGCCGGATCCAGTCTGGACCTCAAAATAAAATCTCTAGTACCCATGACCTTTGTACCGTACAATTGGTATTTGCGCATGTGCAATGATTTCCGGGCCTCCCCCTCCACCCGGAGAATTTCGGAAAAATTAAATGTCTCATCTACGGCATTTCTTTATATGAGATGAGACATCAATCTTCCTTGAATCGGAGTACTTTCTATATATTTAACATACGCCTCCTCCAACTTCCCGTGTACCGAGGTTGGATCCGGTCTGGGCTTCAAAATCACACATCTGGGATCCCTGATTTTTGTATTGTGATGTTTGAACATGGTTTCGCTGGGCATTCAGCCGAGTCCTTCTGAAGCTTGTCAACTTTCATCGTCTTAGCTTACGTGGAAGTACCCGAACTAGCAAAAGTGAGACAGAGGGACCACCAATACTACCGCAATATGGCACTTGAACCCAAGGGTAATACCATAATACAATAATAACATAACAACGCTGACGATTTTGGGGGACTAGTTGCTGGAAAATTGCAAAAAATACCTTAAAAATGCTTAAAATAGAGCAAACGCCGATAAATTTTCGGCGCGCCGCCGCCGACCAAAATCCTCTCCGCCGCCGAATTTGAATTCGGCGCGGCTTCGGGGACTAGTTACAGGGACCCTAATTAACCCCCAATTGCAGTCTGCTCATTGAGTCATTATCCCCAAAACTGCCAAACAAACAATCAGATCTCACGCCCCCCAGGGATTTTCAGTTGTTTGTCGAATAGTCGGCTTTTTGAGCCCAGTGTGACCAAGGTCAACGTGGGTCTTCTCCCCTAATTTCTACCTCTATGTTCTGCAGATTCTGGCGGTAAGTTCAAAGTTAAAGGAGCACCTCTGTGTCAAGCCCAGTTTATGATAAGTGAATGTGGTGATAAAGTTGTTTCTTGGACCATTATCAGCTAAAGAGTGTCTAAGATTTAAGGATAGAAGACCCAGGTGACCTATTAGTCAAGAGGGGTTTTTCATTCGTTCATCATCATCACCATGATTGTTAATTTAGCTGAAACAGGAGCTCACAGAGTTTGAACCTTAAAACTTAAACTTAAGGTTTGAAACCTAAGGAATTGCATTCTCAGTCTCATGTTTCGATAGCCAGGCTATTTCTAGTTGTTCACAGGTTTTTAATCATATTTTGTCAGAATGAGAAGTAGGATTTTTAGATGTAAGCTTCATGACCAACAAAACACAGTTGTCAAATCATGATTTTCACCCTGCCATAGACTGAACATAATCTGTTGTGTATCTCTTGGTTCAAGTAAAAGTCAGGTTGGTTTTGGTGGTCAGGTTGCTTGTGGCGTACATTTCTAATAATTTGTTAGTTTCATGCAAAGATTCTTTTGTATTTTAGTAGAAAACCATTTAATGATAAGAATTTTTCTCCTGTCCAACGCTTAAAACTAAATCGGTTTTGTGATCAATGAGAGAAGATTTAATGAAGGGTCTGATTATTGCAACACGTCAATTGATTTTTATTTTCTGTTTAACTTTAAATTCAGAACAAGTCAACTCCATTTAAAAAAATTGTTCTAGATAATCAGTGGAAAGTCTCAGACTGAAGCACATTATCCAACTTACAGCTAAATGTCTCACATTTTTGTTGATTCGTCGTGAACAAAGATAGACGGACAGATCCTGCTAAGTGGCCCTTTCCTTCATTTGGGATCCGAAAAAGCGTTCTGATTATACAGGACTCCACAGAAATCCACAGAATTATCTAATGGAAAGTCGCGTCATTTCATTCGGATTTAGGCTTGGAATTCCAGGACTTGGGCTGCATTAAAAGCTATACAGATTTTGTTGCAGGGAAGTAGCGTTTTGCTCGAAAAAAGTTGTGACCTACTTCAAAAAATTTTCCAGGCAGCTCTCATTTTCAATCTGTCTGATATACAGTTTGGCGGAGATAGTGCTGTGTTTCTTGGCCATTGTTGGCCATTGCAGGGCGCCGGGAGGTGCCCTGCCACCCCCCCCCTCGAGTTGGGCTAGTGACACCCCTGGCCCTTGACATAAGATTATTGTTACAGATAGGCCTATTCCTGGAAAAGTATTTAATTTTTTACGAAAAACACGGTAGTGGTAGGTTACTTGAGACATCGCCTAACTTTGACTTTGTATGGGGCCAAGATAGGGCTGAAGAATATGACAACATTTTAAGCAAACTTATTAATATAGTTTTCGTAGAGTGTAGAGAGATTGCACCCACCCAACGAAAATGGATATTGATACACAATCATCATGAGAGCATAGAGCATAACAAACAAATTTAACATTAGCAGGTATAGGACTTCGGACTTTGAGAGTAAATTGTTGGCCTTTGATAACAATTCTGAGCCAGTGATTTGCTGGAAATGTTAATCTGGCTTCTTCTTGTTCGTACAATGAAACTTTTGCAAAAAAGTTTTCTTGATAATGAGAGTTTGAAGGCTTCAGAGTTGGTAAGCAAAGACAGAGTCTCACATTCCATTGGTCGGTTATGATGCGCTTTCTGAATTTCGACCAAAAGGAACCAAAATCGTTTTGGTAGGGGAAGTTTGAGGGCTTCAAACTCCCATTTCTGTTGTAACTTTTCTACAAAGCTGTAATTGCATGGTTAAGAAAGAGCCAGTGAACTGTTTCAAATCATTTACAGGCTCAGAATAGTTATCCAACATGGATAAATCAGTCTCAAGTTCAGAAAAAAAAACTCGCAGTGTTAAATTACTCCTTTTGTACCCTTTTCCATTTCCTTCGTGCAGGCTGCAATCTCTCTTTAAGGAGCAGAGGTATGCTTCTTTGAATGTTAGTTAAATTTAAACTGTGAAGTCTTCTGGTAAAGGGAATGACACAATACACTTTTCATAATTTTATTGATTTGCATGTATAGGTGGTTATCGTCACTCAGTTTGATAAGCAATGTACAAAATTGGATACATAATTTACTCGTGAATCAACAACTGTGTCAAACAACAACAGTCATTATTTTGGGCATTGGTGTTAAACATAATCTTGCAGTGCACTGTTTAGCACAAGTAATCAATGTGGTTGTGTGTAGGATATAGACTAAAATTGGTTATTGTATATTTCCAGGTGCCAGAAGGAGAGGCTTTTCAGTATGGTAGGCTAGTTGTGGATCCTGGGATTGCAAGATGGGACAGTGTCTTGGACAGTGCTATCATTCTGAAAATTCGGTTGTTGGAAATGAATTTAGTAATCAAGAAAGCGAAGTGACAGAAAGTTTGTTTCTTTCCCATATTGTCCCACCATCTGAAGTTGAGAAAATGAAAAGACTGTACCCATTTCTGAAAACTTGGATTCTGGATGTTCTGTGCACCATAGAGACGAGCATTGAAAGGTAAGCTTTACATACTAACCCTAATCCAATTTTAAGCTTCTGCTTGACAAAAACCTACAGCAAAGATATCTGGCATGAAATATCCCTGTCCTACATAGCAACCAATTTCGAGCAAGAACAGAAGAGATGAACCTTTTTACATGCTGATATTTGAAGTTAGATATTGCACTACCAATTACTCTTGCTGATTGTTCAGTGATTCATTATGCTCGTGGAAAGAAATTAAGAATCCCGGCTTCTTCTGACGGCATGCATATGCTGAGTAAAGGGGCTAGCCACTTGCCTGTTAACGACGTGGATGTATTTGCTCTTTGTTTTAGTGTTAATGGCTCTTACACTGAAGGAAAATCTTGCATGCATCACATTATACAGAGAGGAGTTGATTTTGAAACAGGAACAGCGTATTTGAGCTCCTTTTTTTTAACCTCTGTAGCATCTTTTGATAGCATACTCTTTAAGCATTAATGTTAATAATATTTTAAGGTAATTCTGTATCCCTAGGAGGTTAGGTAAGGTTAATCACCTTTGGTTGGGGTGATTCCGAAAAGAATGACGTGGTCAGGACACATTTTTTTTTCGTTATCGAGGCTATGACTAAAATAGTGAAAACTAGATTTCCAGACAATCATATACCAAAACCAATACCTCAGGAATCTATGGGGTGTCACACAACATATGAAATAGCATAAGATAGAATTAGGACAGCACCCTACCCCACGAAAACGGATCCCAGTCAAAATTGGCCGTACGATAGTCTCTGAGAAAGTCTCAAGCTACGATACTGAGAAAGTCTCAAGCTTGAAGCCACTCGAAAGGTGCAAAACCCGACCAATAGGATGTGAGATTCTTTCTGCGAGAACATACGTTCAAGTTCTTGAGGTATAACTAGTTTATGAAAGGGAGATCGGAACTTGATATTTGGAAAGATCTCGTGTGTCAGATTTCCCATTTCAAATCCGGACCGGATCTGGTCACCTTGGGGGGAGTTGGAAGGGGGAATCGGAAATCGTGTGACGCGCTCAGTGGAGGGATTTGGATGAAAATTGATAGGAAGAACAAGCACAAGCCCTTGATACATAGTTGACAGGAGACAGAAAGCTGTGCACACTGGGGGGGGGGGGGTTGGAGGGGCTCCGATTATCAGGTGATCCCGAGATAAGGTACTTCCAGATGAGCTAGGACGATGAAATTTGGCAGGCTTATCAGGGACCGGACTAAATTGACTTAGTAATAGTTGTTTCCCCGATCCGACCATCGTGGGGGAGTGGAAGCAGGTAGAATACGGAAGCTTGAAGTATACATACCTATCGAACGGTTGATCGGATCTTTACGAAACTTGATATCTGGAAAAACCGCGTGTCTCAGAAGTCCCATTTCGAGTCTGGACCTGATCCGGTGACTTTGGGGGAGTTGAAGGGGGGGGGGTGTCCAGAAATCTGGTGAGCGTAAGTTTAGATACTTCCAGATTTGCTAGGACGATGAAGCTTTGCTGCCGCATTAGAGACCCGACAAGATTGACTTGGAATTGTCACTTCCGACCATCCTGGGGGGGGGGGGGGGAGATTGAGTGAGGGAAAATCCTGAAATTTGAGGCATGCATAACTTTCGAACTGGTGGCCAGATCTTAATGAAACGTGACATTCCTGAAGATTAGTCTCTGATGTTTTTCATTTGCACTTCAAGGGTTATACTTACAAATGAATTCCTAGTTTCCTTAAAATGCGCATCATAACTGCAAAGTGTAACAAAGACTATTATCCAAACGATAGATTTCTTGATCCCCAAGGGCCTATGGTCATTTTTTCCTCAAGGGTTTTGATTATAAACCAATTCCTTGAAGGACCTGTCTTACCTATAGGCTAATACTAACGCAACCTACTTCCATATCATATATCTCTAAACCCGGAGACCCCAATTTCGTACGGTCCATTCTAACCCCTTTAACGGAACCACGCTGATTTTCTCACTTGCCGTGGTTTTGCACTTCGATGTGTATCACGCTATCGACGGTTGTCTGCGAGAAGTGTTTCGACTCAGTACAAGACCAAAGATTTCGATGGGATCCCAAAAACGTAATATATGATCCAGACAAATGGGTCTTGTAGATATCCGGTCTTCGCCAGACTCTTTGAACATTTTTACTATTAAGATTTAGAAACAGAAGAGGACCAATGGCTAATCTGAAAAAAAAAGTTCAGATATTGATTCATCATGAGTATATTTACCCCTATGCTATACGTCACACCTACTTTGACAAAATTAATCAAATCTTCCTGCCTTACTTCTGCCAAATACCCGGTTTCGACTGGATTCCGGGCGAACTACCTGTCTTGCAAAAACTAAAGCTCAAACAAAAATTCAGCTTATATGCTTAGCCTTCTGTCGAACAGCTAATCAACTTCAGATAAAACTTTAAAGTTTTTTTTCCGGTTTTAACCGGATTCCGGGCGAACCCTGTCATAAGCGGATTTAGCATGTCTTCTTCCCCCTAAATCGGACATCTAATCACCTTCAGGTAAAACTTCTAATTTTAACAAAGCTTTCCTGTTTCGGCCGGATTCCGCACGAACTACTTGTCCGACGAGAAAATCATTTTCATATAAATGTTCAGCATGTCTTCTTACCGCGAAATCGAACATCTAATCAACTTTAAATACAACTTTGACTTGTAAGAAACTTTCCGGTTTGGCCGGGCTCCGGATGAACTACGTGTCCGGCGAGAAACGGTTTTCATATTCATGTTTAGCATGTATTATTACCCTTAAATCGACTATCTCATTATCTGGTAAAAAAAATGGTTCGCCCCCTAATTTGACCCCCCCCCCCCCACCCCTAAATGTTCAGCTACAGAGCCCATCTACGAACTCGACCTCTCCCTTCACCTAAAGACTCCTCACATCAAGTTTAATCAAAATATCTCTTTCCCTTCGAGAGTTATCATGCTGACAGACAGACAGACAGACGAACGGACGTACAACTTTTCGAACTCATAGGTATCCCTCCACTTACGTTTTAGATCCCAAAATCCAGTTATGTAATTTGTTTCTCTGTTTTCGCTGTAAGTCAACGGGTCTCAGAAAAGCCACAAAAAAGCCAAAACCGTGGGTTATTTGTTGAAAGTACAGACTAGTTTTAAAGTATTCAAATATTTTAAAATATTATACGTTGAGGAGTAAATAGTGCGAGGGGTCCTGGAAAGTTCTCGTTTTGACCGTGAAGCACAACATGTACTTTTGAGCCAACGATTGTCTTTTCCCCGATCCGACCATCGTGGTGGTAGTTTAGGGTCTTGTCTTTCAACTTTCGAACGGCTGATCGATTTTACAGAAACTGGATTTTTGGAAAGAACTCATGTCGCAGAAGTCTCATTTCAAGTCGATACCGGATCCGGTGACTTTTGGTGATTTGGGTTGATTGAGGTACCGGAAATCTCGTGACACGATCATAGTGGAGGGATCGGGATTTGACTTGGTGGAAAGAACAAGAACGAGCCCTGTATAAATCTTTCACAGAGCAGGACCGGATCGGGGCACTGTGGGGGGGGGGGTGGAAGGGGGGGGGGGGGGGATTTCGGTGATGGCGAGTGTTAAGGTACTTCGAGATGTTCTAGGACGATGAAACTTTGCTGGCACATTAGAGACCCGACAAGATTGACTTAGAAATAGTCACTCCTGAGTCCGACCAGCCTGGGAGGGTGGGGGGGGGGAGTGGATGAAGGGAGTGACAATCCGGAAACTTGAGGTATGCATAACTTTCGAAACGGTGATCAGCTCTTAATGAAACTTGATAATTGCAAAGATTACATGCCTCTGACGTTTTTCATTTGTGCATGAAGGGTTTTGCTTGCAAATGAATTTCTAGTGCGCATCTTAACCGCAAATTTGAAAAAAAAACAAAAACGGTTTGGGCCTTAAGATACACTTTCATTATCTACAAGGGCCATGGTAATCTTTACTTCAAGGGTTTTGCCTACCATGAATTCCCTTAAAGTACCCCTACTTATCTTACCACAATGCATTTTTTTTGTTTTGTTTTAGCAAGCAATACATTTTAATGATCCCCGAGGGCCCATGATCATTTCTGTCTCAAGGGTTTTGCTTACGAGTGAATTTCGAGCCTCCTTAAAGTGCGTATCATTACTGCAAAGTGCGAACAAAAACTTGCGACCCAAACGATACATTTTTATGATCCCAAAGATTCTGTGAGCATTCGTGCCTCAAGGGTTTTACAATGGATTATAATAGGCTAAACACGAGTTGACAAATTCCAAAAATCATCCTCTGACCCAACTTTGCAAGTGCCATATGAGCTTCTAGTTCTTGTTTTTATAGGCAGTATAGCATTGGCTATACCGTTTGTATAGGCTAAGCATAGCATTGGGTACCCACCGTTTGGTTTAGGATAGCCAATGCCGAACGGGTTCCCCTTACCCAGCCCTATTCCAATAAATTGTTTTTGATTTGAGTGATATTCTGCAAACAATCACTTACAGTTCTTTTCTAGTGGGCTAGAAACAGAGTATACTGCATTGTTGGGGAGTGGGGGCATGGTTTGGAGCATTCTTAAAAAAAAAACAAAAAAAATTGTCCACGGCTGAGCATAGGACAGTTCAGAATACCTAGGAATGCTACACAAACGGATCTAAGAGATTATCTTTCTAAGAAGCGACTGGCAAAGATTTTTAATAGTGTAGTTTTACCACATGTTCTACTGGGCTCTCCTTTTTTGCCATATTTTTCTAAAGGTAATTTAACTTCCCTGAACAACTTTTTTTAAATTTGGGAAATTCTTATGTCGTTTCTCGAAATTTGAATCTTCTTCTTTGATGATGAACGATTATAATATGAAAAATCCGGTTGAAATATTGAAGCAGAAACACGCTAAGTTCAGGATTAAGCTTGATAGCCTAAAGCATAACCTGGGTCAAGCTTTGAAATACATTGTGTCTGTTAGTATGGTATGTTCTTTTTTATTTGTTTTTCTCAAATTTGTTGGGTATTTGATTGCGCAAGTGTTGGGCCACGTTTAATGTATTTGTGTTGCGAGAGCAACACTTTGGTTTTGTCCTGTTTTTTTTTTTTTTTTTTTTTTTTTTTTTTTCCTATGACTCCGATTTCATTTTATTCCTGGTAACTGGGAAGGGTCTAACCTGTGCGGTTTTTACGGAAAGTGTGGACCTTAGGCCGGATTGATGAATATGACATTACATTTTGGAAAGCTCCGTAGAACTCTTGCCTGGGGCCAATAAGGATGGTTTTTGCTTGTCATCGAGCCAGAGCCTACGGTTTACGAAGTGAAGTGGAGTTGTATAGCCTATGTCGGAGAGGACCATCTCAAGTTGTGTAGCGAACCTTTCGTTTCATCAAACCATGTTTCTGCTTTCGAGTGGAAAGCTCCGTTCTAGCACGCTAGCAGGCAGGCACCAGTTTCAAATTGAAGATGGACTAAAATCTATAAGTGTTAAATATATGCGGCAGTTACCCGGCCCTACAGCCAACATATCTTCTTTGAGTGATAAATAGAAAAATCTACAGAGACAAAAAAGTGGCTTTTTCCCACGGGTCCGAAAGTGCTGCCATCTATTGTTTCTGTCCATGTCTGCGACGATTCCAGCTGAGTTTATAAAATTTTTTTTTTGCACTTGGGTTTGCGGTAGAGTAACGGTATCAGATGTGCCCCTTAAACTTTAAAAGTTCTCTCATTGCTAAAGAAACTAGAGCTTATCCTTTGCTCCTTTCTAAGTCGTGACGTTAGAAAGTTGGCCTACGGCAAAAAAGTCAACTTTTGAACTAAGACAGGTAGAATTTTTTTTTCGACCCCAATCGATAGCCATTGATGAGCTGATCAAAGTATATGTCATCCATTTTTTGGTACAAAAATTCCTTCATGAGATACACCAGTTTGAAAATTTCAAAGGGGTTGACAACTTCAGTAGTAAGGTACACGAAAACAAAAATAGGCGATACCTGTTATGAGACATGTAGGGGACTTTTAAGCAACAGTCGACTGTTGGCTCATAATCATCTTTGGTAATGAGGGGTTTGCCGCTTTTGCTAGTTGGTGTACCTGTTATTTGTTTCCGGTGTATTCGATGGTAAGAACAATTTGGTTCCCAATGGTAAGATATGCAAGGGACTTGTAAGTAATAATCGGCTGTTATGCTACAATCATCTTCTGCGATGATGGGTTTGCAACTTTTGCTAGCTGGTGTACCCATTATTTGTTTTCGTTTAAGGGTTAATATATATCACGGGAGAGGGACTTGTAAGTAGGAATCGGTTCACGAGTGGCTAGGAATTTTTGCAATTGGGTGCACATTGTATGCTACAATCATCTTCAGGGATGAGGGGTTTACAACTTCTGCTCGCTAGTGTACCCATTATTTTTATCCGGTGAACTTGATGTCTATCACGGGAGAGAGACTTGTAAGTAAGAATCGGTTCACGAGGGGCTAGAACTTTTGTAAATTGGTGCACATTGTAATCGATTTCTATAAACCTGACGGTAGAAAGTTTGTATCGATGGTCTATCGCTGTAACCTAGGATTAACTGTTTACGCAACTATCCATTTGTGTACGCGATTTCAGCTGAGTTTATCATTCGTTTTTTTGCACTTGGGTTTGCGGTAGAGAAATGGTATCAGATGAACTCTCATTACTAAAGAAACTAGAGCTTATCCTTTGCTCCTTTCTAAGTGGTGACGTTAGAAAGTTGGCCTACGGCAAACAAGTCAACTTTTGAACTAAGACAGGTAGAATTTTTTTGTCGACGGCAATCGATAGCCGCTGATGAGCTGATCAAAGTATATGTCATCCATTTTTTGGCACAAAAATTCCGTCATGAAATACACCAGTTTGAAAGTTTCAAGGGGTTGACAACTTCAGTAGTACGGTACACACCGAAACCGAAAATAGGCGATACCAGTTATGAGACATGTAGGGGACTTGTACGCGACAGTCGACTGTTACCTCATAATCATCTTCGGCATTGAGGGGTTTGCAGCTTTCGCTAGTTGTCGTACCTGTCATTTGATGGTAAGAACAGCTTGGTTCCCAATTGTAAGACATGCAAGGGACTTGTTAGTAATAATCGGCTGTTATGCTACAAAATCTTCAGCGATGAGGGGTTTGCAACTTTTGCTAGCCGGTGTACCCATTATTTTTATCCGGTGAGCTTGATGTCTATCACGGGAAAGGGACTTATCAGTAGAACCGGTGCACGAGGGGCTAGAAATTTGTGCAAATTGTTGCACATTGTATTCGATTTATATAAATCTGACGGTAAGAAAGTTTGTATGGATGGTCTATCTGTAACCTAGGATTTACTGTTTACGCAACGGGTACAAACGATACGGTAATGTAAAAAAATAAGGTAGTTTTGTAATAATTAATAGTGTCATCTATGGTATTTTAATCCTAAAAAGTTACGGATAGCTTTATAATACCAACTAGATTATATAGGATATTGTTCCAAGTTTTCCTCCGTCACGATGTCTAAGATTGAAAAGGATAAAGTTCAACCGACTGCAAAGACAATTTAGTACCTTTTTCCGATATTCTTTTGTTGTGGTTAGGGCAATCGATAGTCCTTGGTGAGCTGATCAAAGTATATGTCATCCATTTTTTTTTAACAAAAATCCTTCATGAAATAAACCAGAATGAAAGTTTCAAGGGGTTGACAACTTCAGGAGTTAGGTACACACTGAAACCAAAAATAGGCGATACCAGTTGTGAGACATGTAAGGGACTTCTAAGCAACAGTTGACTGTAAGCAACAGTCGACTGTTAGCTCATAATCATCTTCGGCAATGAGGAGTTTGCAGCTTTTGCTAGTTGGTATACCTGTTATTTGTTTCAGGTGTATTCGATGGTAAGAACAATTTTGTTCCTAATTGTAAGACTTGCATGGGACTTGTAAGTAGTAATCGGCTTTTATGCTATAATCATCTTCAGCGATGAGGGGTTAGCAACTTTTGCTAGCTGTTGTATCCATTATTTGTTTCCGGTGAATTTTATTTGTTTCCGGTGCAGTCGATGGTAAGAACAATTTGGTTCCCAATGGTAAGATATGCAAGGGACTTGTAACTAATAATCGGCTGTTATGCTACAATCATCTTCTGCGATGATGGGTTTGCAGCTTTTGCTAGCTGGTGTACCCATTATTTGTTTCCGGTTAACTTAATGTATATCACGGGAGAGGGACTTGTAAGTAGGAATCGGTTCACGAGGGGTTAGGAATTTTTGCAAATGGGTGCACATTGTATTCGATTTCTATAAATCTGACGGTAAGAAAGTTTGTGTCGATGGTCTATCAATGTAACCGAGGATTAACTGTTTACACAACGGATACAAACGAAAATGTAAAGCAATGAGGTAGTTTCATAATAATTAATAGTGTCATCTATGGTATTTTAATCCTGAAAAGTTACGGATAGCTTTCTATTACCAACTAGATTATATAAGTCACGATGTCTACGATTGAAAAGGATTAAGTACAATTGACTGCAAAGTTAATTTAGTCCCTTCTTCCTATATTATTTTGTTGTTGTTTTTACAACGCTGAAGAATACCTTTTGATCATATGATTAATTTTTTTAGAACATCCCGTTTAAAAAGCGTATGCTATAATCATCTTCAGCGATGAGGGGCTTGCAACTTTTGATAGCTGGTATATCCATTATTTGTTTCCGGTGAATTTGATGTCAATCACGGGAGACGGACTTGTAAGTAAGAATCGGTTCACGAGGGGCTAGAAATTTTTGAAAATTGGTGCACATTGTGACACAATATGACAGTAAGAAAGTTTGTATCGATGGTCTATCGCTATAACCTAGGATTAACTATTTACGCAACGGGTACAAACGATACGGTAATGTAAAACAATAAGGTAATTTTGTAATAATTAATAGTGTCATCTATGGTATTTTAATCCTGAAAAGTTACGGATAGCTTTATAATATCAACTAGATTATATAAGATATTGTTCCAAGTTTTCATCCGTCACGATATCTACGATTGAAAAGGATAAAGTTCGACTTCGACGGCAATCGATAGCCGCTGATGAGCTGATCAAAGTATATGACATCCATTTTTTGGTAAAAAAATTCCTTTATGAGATACACCAGTTTGAAAGTTTCAAGGGGTTGACAACTTCAGTAGTAAGATACACACTGAAACCAAAAATAGGCGATACCAGTTGTGAGACTTTTAGGGGACTTGTACGCGACAGGTGACTATTAGCTCATAATCATCTTCGGCAATGAGGGGTTTGCAGCTCTCGCTAGTTGGCGCACCTGTCATTTGATGAACAATTTGGTTCCCAAATGTAAAACTTGCAAGGGACTTTTAAGTAATAATCGGCTGTTATGCTACACAAATCTTCAGCGATTATGGGTTTGTAACTTTTGCTAGTCGGTGTACCCATTATTTTTATCCGGTGAACTTGATGTCTATCACGGGAAAGGGACTTGTCAGTAGAATCGGTGCACGAGGGGCTAGAATTTTGTGCAAATTGTTGCAAATTGTATTCGATTTATATAGATCTGACGGTAAGAAAGTTTGTATCGTTGGTCTATCGCTGTAACCTAGGATTTACTGTTAACGCAACGGGTACAAACGATACTCTAATGTAAAACAAGGTAGTTTCGTAATAATTAATAGTGTCATCTATGGTATTTTAATCCTAAAAAGTTACGGATAGCTTTATAATACCAACTAGATTATATAGGATATTATTCCAAGTTTTCATCCGTCACGATGTCTACGATTGAAAAGGATAAAGTTCAACTGACTGCAAAGTCAATTTAGTCCCTTTTTCCGATATGCTTTTGTTGTGGTTAGGGCAATCGATAGCCCTTGAAGAGCTGATCAAAATATATGCCATCCATTTTTTTGAACACAAATCCTTCATGAGATAAACCAGTTTGAAAGTTTCAGGGGGTTGACAACTTTAGGAGTAAGGTACACACTGAAACCAAAAATAGGCGATACCAGTTGTGAGACATGTAAGGGACTTGTAAGCAACAGTCGACTGTAAGCAACAGTCGACTGTTAGCTCATAATCATCTTCGGCAACGAGGAGTTTGCAGCTTTTGCTAGTTGGTATACCTGTTATTTGTCTCAGGTGTATTCGATGGTAAGAACAATTTTGTTCCCAATTGTAAGACATGCATGGGACTTGTAAGTAATAATCGGCTTTTATGCTATAATCATCTTCAGCGATGAGGGGTTTGCAACTTTTGATAGCTGGTGTATCCATTATTTGTTTCCGGTGAATGTGATGTCAATCACGGGAGAGGGACTTGTAAGTAAGCACGAGGGGCTAGACATTTTTGAAAATTGGTGCACATTGTATTCGATTTCTGTAAATATGACAGTAAGAAAGTTTGTATCGATGGTCTATCGCTATAACCTAGGATTAACTGTTTACGCAACGGGTACAAACGATACGGTAATGTAAAACAATAAAGTAGTTTTGTAATAATTAATAGTGTCATCTATGGTATTTTAATCCTGAAACGTTACGGATAGCCTTCTTCCGATATTGTTTTGTTGTTGGTTTTACAACGCTAAAGAACATCTTTTGATTATGTGATTATTCTTTTTAGAACATACCGTTTTAAAAGCTTCGATAAGTTGACAATTTCAGCATTTAACCGACAGCGAAGAAACAAAACCAAAGTGTTGCTCTCGCAACACTTTAGACGGCGAAGCCGGACAAAGGTTGCCGCAACACTTCACGTTGCCCGGGCAACGTAGGTCTAGTTTTATATTTATATTTTATAAGCAGGATTTTAAGTATATTTACATTCACATCAACAGAACACAATTTCAGCCGACTGTTCCGTTTAGAACAATGAGAACATCATTTGGTAATGCAATTTGGCATTAAGGTTGTGCCATCAAAAAATATTAAGAAGTAGCAAGGCCACGCCCTGTCGTCAGAACTCAACACACTGGGTGAAAACAACGCCCAGTATCGGTACCTTCCTCTTATAACGTGGATATTCTATCTCTGCGTAATTTTTCGGAGATAAATTGTTTCACAGTCCTGCGACTAGAATGAGCTTGTAACTCGCTCAAAATGACTAATGAAACTCTACTCTGTGTACGCGGGGGCGAGTCACCCTAATGGCAGGCTTGGGGACATCCCAAACCAGATCATTGTTGGGACCTAGTGATTGATACTGACTGGTTAGCTGCTAGCTAGGGGTTATTAATAAACTGGACAAAACCAGATATAAAAAAGAGAAGATATGGCGTTTAACGATGTGTCATCAACTTTAGTTCATGGCTAGTCTAACGTGGGTCTTGGTAGGATCACAGATATGCGAAGGATGAGGCCAATATTAAAGTTTAACCGAATAAGGTTGAGATACAGCAGTCTATTTTCTTCCAAATTTACTCTTAGCATTAACAAGTACCGATCTGAAGTTTTAACTTTTTCTGAAGTTTAACCGAAAAGGGCTGGGATAGGACAATCTAGTTACCCATTAGTTATTGAATTAAAATGGCTTGAAGATTCGCTGAAAATACGTTACTTCATTGTTCCGCTATTCACGAATAATCAATTTTCAAATAGTGGAATTTCCGTGTGATTTGTGGTACCTCTATGCGCTTGTATTTTTGTTACATGCTTTACGAGAATGATTTATGATTTTTTTTTTTCGGGCGCACTAAGCAATCTTCACCAATTTCACCACTGCCCACAGAAAAGCGCATTTGAGTTGAGATTAAAATTTTCCGCGTTACAATAGAATTTACGTTGTGGGGACGGCAGCAGATATTCTGAACGTCATAACTAGAGCAGATGGTGGAAAAAAAAATCTCTTTGCAGAATCCAAATAATTCAGTGTATTCAATTAAATGACCCAAAAGTAAGTTGGCTTTCCAGTTAAACTTTAATATCTTTGTCTTGATAAAGGTGTTTTCCCTGATATTCTCAAAGAGGCTCGCGTAATTCCTCTTCACAAAGGTGGTGAAAGAGATATTCCAAATAATTATAGACGGATTCTGATTTTTTCTGTTTTCAGTGAATCATTAGAGAAAGCTGTTCCCAACTTCCCAAGCAGTAACTTTTATTTAATAAAAAATACAATAATCCATGAAAATTAGTTTGAATTTCAGAAAGATCGGTCAACTGAGCATGTTATCCATATTCTTCTTTTATCAATGCTCTTGACACTAAGCAACACGCTTGAGCAGCCTTCCTTGATATTTCTAACACTTTCGAGAAAGGGGCTTGGCGTATGGGGGGGGGGGGGGGACGCCCTCCCCCAATGGTTGGGTCAGTTGGTAAAAGATTATCGAGTTGAAACGAAGCACCGAATTTTCCTCTGAAACAGTGGATGTTTTTTCTTTGAAACAAACCATTTTTCTTGGGAAAAGTCGTTTTTTCTTAAAAAACGACGGATTTTCTGAAAATCAGTCGGTTTTCGACAAATAATAGTTTTGATTTTAAAAAGTCGCTTTTTCCGCAGAAACATTCGGCAAAAAATGACCAGCAGTCGGTAAATAAATTGCTCCCCTCCCCACACAAAACAGAACGCCTCTGAATTGAGACAGTTTGGCATTGAACACCAGACATTTGGTGTTTTGTTCCTTATTCCTACTTGTAGGCAAGTTGGCGAAATATCTGATGAATATCCTAGTGCGTTTGGAGAACCACATGAATCTGTTAATGGGCCCGCTCTGTTCCTGCTTTATTAGTTACCTTCCAGGATTTATGGCTTTTGTACGACGACACTGTGATTTTTGGTTCGCGTTCATAATTCAGCTCTTTCGATTCTTTCTGACTGGTTTACATCTAATTTACTAGCTTTAAATGCGGACAAATGTCGTTATATACTTTTCTCCCGGTCTCTTTCAGTTTCAGTTTCCGGTAAACTTTTCCTTTCTGGTGCTGAAATTCCAAGATCTTCCACTTGGCTATCTTGGCTCTACCCTTGGTGAAAATCTTGGCCGTAATTTTGCTGTGCTCTCCTGCCTCAACCAGTTCATTCTTCAACCGATTTATTTCTCCCTGGTTCATTCTTACATTTCTTATTGTACTTCAGCTTGGGCTTCTACTTTTGCAATACATACTAATCGCATTCAAATCCTACAAAATAAATTAATCACAGTCATTTATGGTCTTCCGTTTTCGTCAACAGTTTCTCAAATTTTGCCTCGTCTTTGGGTTTTAGATGTCCGTCAAATCAGAGACTGGAATACTGATACGGAGTATCCAACCCATTCCACCGGAGGCGCGTCTTAACGCGTCATTCCACCATTCATTCATTTCGCCAGTGTTCATTTTGCCAGTTTTGTTAGGCAGTCAAGTTAGTAATAAACTAGTCTTCGACTCAGCAAGATCGGATCCTTTCACAGATACTGCAACTTTTGTTTACCGTTATCTACTAGCAATTTCACTACTTGCTGATTTTAAAAATCTCTTTCATACGAACAGGCAATCTCATGATTATGAAACGACACGGTGGTCTAATCTTTTTACCAATCGATCTCCGCTTTTCTAGATCTAGCTACTGGTCCAAAAATATGGAACTCACTGCGCGATACTATTGGAGTGTTCTGCAACTATATTTCTTCTGATTGATTTTTCTGATTAATTTTTGTTCGTGATTAAATGAAGATAAAACTACTGCCGCAAGCTTTTTTCTTTTTTTCTTTCATTGTACGTTTGTTGTCCTAAAATTCTTGGGTTGGTATTCGTATTTGTTTAGATGTTAATTATCTTGTCCTGAAATTCTCGTGTTGATGTTGCTAGTCTGTTTTTATATTTGTAACACCTTAGGGTAGGGTTTTTTTTTTTTTTCTTAAATCAGTGAGAATTAATGAAGCGTCATTTCTTATGCCACTATGTCTGACGTTCTTATGCAATTTGAGTTTCATAGTTGTTAATAAAATTGTACCTTACCTTACTTTACCTTAGTTACAATCGTTTATTCCCTTAAATAGGCTCGAATACTCAATGGAAATGCGTTACTTCGTTGCTCCCCTACTCATGTGATTGACTTTCATCTACGCTTGAAATATTTGGCAAATACAACGGTAAACGATTGCCGAAAAATAAATCTTTTTGAGGTCACAAATAATAGTGGCTTTTTTCAGAAATTACCTTATAATTTGGAACTGAACATTTCATGAGGTTCACTTTATTAGTCGTTGTAGGTTTCGATGGGATACCAAAAATCTAACATTTCATTCGAACAATTGGGTCATGTCTTCGCCATTCAGTCTTCGTCAGATTCCTTGAGTAATTTTACTGTTAAAATAGAGTTCAAAAATGGATGCAGCGTGTCTCCTTGCCCCGATACCGAATCTCCAATCGATTTGAGAAACAACTTTGAGCTTCAACCAAATTTCCAGTTTCAGCCGAATTCGTGATGAATCATTTGTCCAGCCAGAAAACTAAGTTCAGAAAAGGATTTAGTGAATATCTCCTCAGTGAATATCTCATTAGCTATAAAGCATACATGTTTTTACCGTAAATTTGAAACCCCTCCTCTGCCTCTAAGCCTAGGAATAAAGGACACATCTACGAACTTGACCTGTACTTTACCAGCGAATCCTCATTGAACAACATCCTCGCTTGAACAACATATTTCCTCGTTTGAACATTATATATCAACCTCTTCAACCTTCGATTACACTAGATCTCTCCTACATCCATAGAATAAACAAATGAATGCCTACATCATCCACGCGCAGAGCTATGCCAGTTTGAGAATAGAGGGGTAGGGAGTGCTATAGCCGAAAATTGGTCGACAAATTTTGTGCCCGGTTTTCACCGGATCCCCGGTGAACTACTTGTCCGACAAGAAAATAACTTTCATATTCGGATTCAGCATGTCTTCTTACCCATAGCCCCTATCACAAAGAGGACAGTACCTTTAGTAACTGTTCAATGAAGTTCCAGTTAGCACCGGCAGGTTGAAGCTGCATTTCTGTCCTGAGGTCGGTCACATCTACTCGAGCACATGGTTTGAGCTCCGGTGTTTCTTCCGCAACACCACGGCGCTTGCCAGCACTCCTCCTCTTCCTAGAATGTTCAAGGTATATTTCAACGACACAAATCATCACATAGCTGCGTTCTTTGTCACCGTGCTTTCTGGTTTTTGGGATCCCAAAACGTAAAACTTGTCCGCCAGTCCGTCTGTTAGCAGGATAACTCTCGAAGGGGTTGAGATATTTTGTCCAAACTTGGTATGGGGGCTCTTTGGGTCAAAGTACAGGTTAAGTTCGAAGATGAGCTCTGCAGCCTTATATTTAGGGGTGGGAAGGAGTTCCAAATTAAGGGGCAAAACAAATAATTTTAAAAGCTAATGAGATAGTCGATTTAGGGGTAAGGAAGCATGCTGAATCCGAGTATAAAAATTATTTTCTCGCCGGACGAGTAGTTCAACCGGAATCCAGAAAAAACGAAACATTTGTGAAAAGTAAAAGTTTAGTTGGAAGTTGATTAGAGGTTCGATTTAGGGTTAAGCAGACATGAATCCGAGTATGAAATTTATTTCTCGCCATACAAGTGTTTCACCCGCGAATCCGGCAAAACAGGAAAATTTGTGACATGTGAAAGTTTAATCTGAAGTTGATTAGAGGTTTGCTTCAGGGGTAAGGAGAAGTGCAGAACGTGAATATGAAAATTATTTTCTTGACAGGACAAGTATTTTCCCCGGAATCCGGTCAAATCACCGGAATTTAGCAGAAAGTTTTAAAACTCATTGATGTAGACGGTCTAGGGTGAGTAGACATGCTGCTGTAGCTTCCGAACATACTAAAGATCGATTAGAGATTCGGTATCGGGGTAAAGAGACATGCTGAACCCATCATTGAACTTTATTTCCTTGACGGACCCAACACTGAACTTTATTTCCTTGACGGATAAGCTGGCAATCAAAACCCGGAAATTTAGATCGAAAGGTTCGCCTCTCAATGTCACCAGCTATTTTTTGCTCTGCATGCAGTTCGGCCGTACTGCTAAAAGGAGGAGTTTGGACAAGTGGTCAAGTTGGTCTGAAGTCGACTAGAGACGAGATGTTGGAGTAAACATGCATGCTGAATCCATATCTGAACTTGGTTATTGGTTATAGTAAAATTTTAATGGGGTCTGGCGAAGACCGGAAATCTACAAGATCGCTTGTCTGGATCAAGTAGTCTAATAAATATTCAATATTTGGGATCCCATCGAAACATTTGTCCTTGTTCTTAATGAGCCATTTTAATGCATCAGTGACTGCTTCCTAGTGCTGTAAAGCATTTAGGACTGTTCATTCTAGGGATTATAACTTACCAATGCGGACGTACCAGAACCTTGTCGGTAGGCACAGGGGTGACCCGAAGGGGGGATGACTCCCCCCCCCCCCTGCCTTTGCTAAGTCGTATCGGTCGTTTATTTCGGCCTTTTGCGAAGTCGTATCCGTCGTTTGTTTTGGCTTCGCCGAGGTTCCGGGCATTCATTTTAATAAAAACAATCCGAGTCGTTTAAAAAAAAATTGGTAATTTTGTCTCTGCACAGCTTCAGTCGGAAGCCCGTCCCTAAAGACAAGTCGGATCGTTTAAACTAGGTTTTTGTATCCCCGATAGGTCCGAGACATGATTCATGGTGGCAGCAATGCGGCTACCTGTTCTACTTCCATGTGAATTGGATCTGCCTCACTCAGGTCTTTCAGATTTTAGCCTGTCAAAATGAACATTGATATACCTTTATAGACCAAAAGCGAGAGACAAGGTTATGTGCATTGATTGTTGGTCAAACTTTGGCTATAAGTGAAAAAAGAAAGATAGAATTTTTGAACAGAATGGAAAAGCCATCAGCAATCAAATGACAGGAGACCCGCGAAACAAGTGTGCCCAGAACAGATAGAAAAATGTCGATTACAGAGAGAGCTTGAGGTGGTAACAAAGCTTGAAAAGGACAACGAAGATTTTAATATACACCCGAAATTCGTTTCCCAGGACAGGAGGGGTTCTGCAGACGCTAGAATAGCTCATTCTAGACGGGAGGTAAATTTTTGGCTTCTATGCTATCAGAAGCGTTACTATCCAAAATGTGTTTTTTTTTTTGGGGGGGGGGGAGCAAAAATCTTCCTTCAGCCCAAGCTGACTGGGAATCATATTTATCACTGCTGACTGCGAATCATAGCACTATCAAGTATGGGAAGAGCACGGTATTTACCGACTGGCTGGTAATTTTTACCGGCATTTTTTTGCGGAAAAAACGACTGTTTGACAAAAAATCGACTGATTTAAAGAACAAGACCAAAGGTGTCGATGGGATCCCAAAACTCTAAGATTTGATCCAGACAATTCGGTCTTGTCTTCGCCAGGCTAATCATCAGAGAAAACGGAGTTCAGATATTCTATCTACCTATCTATACCTCTATAAGCCATATCTATTTTGACGATATTGACCGAAACTTCATGCTTTACTACTGCCGAATTTGCGGTTTCCCCCGAATTCCGAGCGAACTACAAGTCCAGCAAAAAAAGAAAAATTCAGAAACGAAGCCGGCGTATCTCCTTATCCCTATAAAGAAATCTAATCAACTTTAAATAAAATTTTGACTTAAAAAATGCGAGTACAATACAACCGGATTCCGGACTAATTATATGTCCGGGTAAAAAATGATCATTACATACAGACTCAGCGTCTCTTCTTACCCCTAAATATATCATATAATCAACTTCAGATAAAGCTTTTACTTTTAATATATTTTCCGGTTTTGGCCGGATTACAGGCTAACTAGTTGTCCGGCGAGAAAATGGTTTTCACCATCGGGTTCAGCATGTCTTCTTACCCATAAATCAAACATTTAATCAACTTCAAATGAAACTGTTACTTTTAACCAACTTTCCGGTTTTGGCCGGATTCCGGACGAACTGCTTTTCCGGCGACAAAATGATTTTCACCATCATGCTCTGTTTTCATACCCCTAAATCAAAAATTTAATCAACTTCAAATGAAACTTTTACTTTTAACCAACTTTCCGGTTTTTGCCGGATTCCGGACGAACTACTCGTCCGGCGAGAAAATGGTTTTCACCATCGTGCTCAGCATGTCTTCTTGCCCATAAATCAAACATTTAATCAACTTCAAATGAAACTGTTACTTTTAACCAACTTTCCGGTTTTGGCCGGATTCCGGACGAACTGCTTGTCCGGCGACAAAATGATTTTCACCATCATGCTCTGTTTTCATACCCCTAAATAAAAAATTTAATCAACTTCAAATGAAACTTTTACTTTTAACCAACTTTCCGGTTTTTGCCGGATTCCGGACGAACTACTTGTCCGGCGAGAAAATGATTCTCAACATCGTGCTCAGCATGTCTTCTTACTCCATAATCGACTATCACATTAGCTGTTTAAAAATATGTTGTGTGTCCCTTAAACTGAACCCCCTCCCCCACCCCCAAATATAGGGCTACAGAGCCCATCTACGAACTCGACCTTACCCAAACAATCCTCATACCAAGTTTCATCAAAATATCTTATTCCCTTCGAGAGTTATCGTGCTTACAGACGGACGGACGGACGGACGGACAACTTTTGCGATGTCATAGGTATCCCTCCACTTACTTTTTGGGATCCCAAAAACCGACCGTTTTTAAGAAAAATCGACTTACGAAAAACTCACTGTTTTGAAGAAAAATCGACTGTTTCCTCCCCAAAACGACTGTTTTTAAGAAAAAAAATTTTTTACCGGCTGGTTGACAACATGCGGGGGGGGGGGGGGGGGGGGGGGCGCCCACAACTCGAAAATGATCTACAAAAGCGATCTTACAAAAGCGAACTTCTTGTCTTCATTTGCTGTGTATAGCATCTTCTGTCGCGTAGAATCAAATTCTGAAAACCAGTTCTTAAGTTGCAATTTTTCAGATGTAGCTCACTGTAGCTTTACCTGCTTTAGTTTTCGACATGAAAGTATAGTGTGTCAAATGACAAATAAAACGGTACTTTCATAATGAAACAAAGTACGTCAAATCACCCGGAAAAAAAACGCAACTCCAGTCTCGTCGGCGAACCGGCGTCTATTTTCTATCTTTACTGTTTTCCTCATTTCATTTCTGAGGAAGTGTGTTTTGAACGTGAATCTAATTTCTTTTCTATGGGCTCTATTTTGTCCCTTTTTTCGATGGACAGAGTCGTGATTTCGTAGCGATTATTAACTTCTCACTGGGATCGCAAAAAGATGCTCTGCTCCTCGGTGTTTACGTCCATTAATCCGGATGATTTTTTTCCTTTTAGTGCACTGGCAAACTTCCTCGTGATGTTTCTGAATAAGCGTGTCTTTAACGTGAAAAATTACTTTTTTTTGCTTTAATTAGGAACAGATCTACTTTGTGTCTACATGGCCACTACTTTCTCACTTTTTTTCGACGGTCAGATTTGTGATTTCAAAGCTATTATTTCCTTTTCAATGTGATCGCAAAAAGACGGTCTGCTCCTCGGCGTTCCACAAAATTTCGCCTGCGGCGCATTCCATAGTATTCCCTATTTAGAGGAACGGTGTGTCATTTACTTGGCAATTAGGCTTGGAACTTTTTAGATCTGAAACACATTAGGCTGGCTAGAATCTTTCTAGACAAAGGCTGATTTTAAAAATTTCGCCTGCGGCGCTTGCTTTAATTTGTCCGGGGACAAGCGTTGAAAGCTTTCCTCTTTAACGAAAGTTCAAATGTAAAGCTGGGGCTATGAAGGTATATGTACAAAAATGTTAATTACACGAATAGTTTCATCTCATACGCTGCAGCTAGTTTTACCGGCTCTATTATTTGTTGGTGGGGAACGTGCGCCATTGCCGCGTAGTCGCAACAGGTAATTTTTGTTGGTACGTGCGAGTCGTATATTACGATCTCGGAGTCGGAGGGGTCTCACCCCCCCCCCCCCCCCTGGGCTGAGTGCATCGGGCCACCCCTGGGTAAGCAAGTTCTGGAGAGAAGTCACAAAAAGATACTGAGACCAAACAAATCCTTATAGAGGAAACACGAGAGACTGGAGTTAAAAAACAGAAACTACCGAGGACAAGACCGACCCGAAACCCAAGCTTGTTCCCCCGCCTAGGAAATCTTCAGGAAGATTCAATTAAATTAATTTGTTCCGTATTTCACTAACATTTTAACTGTACTTGATTTATATTGTTTGTTATAGTTTGTGTTTTATTTGTATTGTTAGTGAGTGTTTGTTTTTTCCAATTCCCGCCCGTGTTGGCCTAGTGCTATTAAGGTTGAAATAAAATTGATTGATTGATTGAGGGTACTAAAACCGAACCTGCATACGCTAGACATGCATTGCAGAAACAATCTTCGTATAAACAGTATATACCTCGTAATATTACAATACGAAATCTTAAAGAAAATAGTGGAGCGTTGGTCAGATTAAACTAGATTTGATGTGACCCTTCCAAGGAAAACAAGAGCTAGAAGCTCATATGGCCCTTGCAAGGCTGGGTCAGAGGATGAAAGTAGTACTTTGCCAATTCGTGGGTTTTGTTCCGATCATTTTGAAGGAAAACCCTTGAGATAAGAATGATCACGGGCCCTTGGAAATCATGAGAATTTTTCGCTTGGTAACTTGGCTGTGGTGATGCGCACTTTAAGGGCGCCAGAAATTCATCTGTAATCAAAACCCCTGAAGCAAAAATGATGATAGTCTCATCGACATCATAAAAATGTATATTTTTTTAAGGAATTTACTTGTATGCAAAAACCTTATGGCAAAAATGATCAGGGGCCCTTGGGGATCATGAATGTACTATAGCACACTTAAACTAAATAACAATATATTATATTGCTTGGTCAAAAGTATTTTCTTGACATTTCGATTAAGATACGCAATTTAAGTGTGCTAGAAATTCATTTTGAAGCAAAACCCTAGTGGCTCAAAGATCATGGGTCCTCGGAGATCATAAAATATTTTTTTTTTTTTTTTTTTTTTTTTTTTCATGGCTCAAAGATCATGGGTCCTCGGAGATCATAAAATATTTGTTTTTTGTTGTTGTTTTTTTTTCACTTTGTGGTTATGAGGCTAAAATTAACCTCTAAGCAAAGGCCTTGAGGCAACAATGAGCATGGGCTCATGGGGATCATGAGAATGTGTATTTCGCTTAAAAGTATTTTTGAACTTTGCGATTAACATACGTACTTTAAGGGATGGTTGGATCTGGGAAGTGACAATTTCTAAGCCAATGTTGACGAGTCGGATCTAGTCAAGTTTCATCGTCGTAGCACATCTGGAAGTATCTTAACTGGCGGTCACCGGAATTCCAGACCCCCCCCCTCCCCAACTCCCCCCACAGTGCCCGAATCCGGTCCAGTTCTGTCACGGATGTACCACGGACATATGCTTGTTCTTCTAAGCAAGTCTCATCCCTATCGCCCACTCTAAGCGGTGCACTCTCCACTTCGAGCTATAGAGGCGGTCCAATATATCTAATAATTTCATTTGCTCAACTGGTTTTACAAACGGGCACAAATCTCACCTGTGAGGTTCTTTGTTGAGTATCTTCGCATTCAACTGTGGAAACCGGATTCCCAGACCTTCCGATTTTCCGGTTGATAAGCTCGTTGCTAGGGCTTCCTCAGAGAGAATTTCCGTAATCGGTGGCGCTATTAGATCTATCGTGGCGATTCGCTTCTCCAGTGCTTTCTCCAGGTCTTCGATCGCGCTTGTCAAGTCATACGTTGTCATCCGTATCATAACGCTGTCCCGGTGGTGGCATCTAATGGGAAAATACAAGTTAACGTCGATTTTCACTGTTTTCCCAGGAAAATATTCTTGGTCGACCGTCCCCTTGGAAGTACCAAAATCTGGACATAAATACTGGGAGACGGATTTGGACGGAAGAAGAAAGGAGATCTCTCAAAAAGTATTTTCGGATGTAAAGTTGCTATAGAGATCTGACAGATTACAAAATTCGGAAATGACCCCCGAGCAGACTCTGGAGGCTTTTAATCAGTGTGATATGGGACAATGTAAGATTGTCACCGAAACAAAAAGTACATTCATTAGCAATGTAAAAAGTTTCTCAGAATGAGGATTAAAGTTAACTGCAGTATTTGCTACTGAATCTTACCTCTACTGAGATAAGATTAATCCGAATTAGAGATAAGATCATCTTTTAGAGACAAGATTAATCAGTAGCAAATACTGCAAGATTTTTTTTTTTACAGTGTAATTTTTACGATGATGATTGCAAAATGAAGAAAACGGAGCTAGTGGATGCGTTACGACGGTTAAATACTCGCGAAGGGTATCAAAGAGATGAGTTCCTATCAAAATATAAGCTGAAAAGAAAACAGTAAAAGGAAAAACATTACTGAGGGTAAAGAAACGAGAGTTTGATGGGAGAGTAAAATAAAACTGTTTTTACAGAAAATGTAAAGGGAGAGTTAAAAAGGAAAGAGACAAGTAAGACGTACCAGAACCAAATACCAAATATAGATACATGGACAGAGTATTTTGAAAAGTTGGAGTTAGGTTGTGACAGTTTAGTTGAGCTAAACCCTACATTAGAAGAGGTATCATGCTAGAAAATGATTATGATTTAATGAGTAGTGTATCTGGAGGGGAAGCTAAGAAAGCAATTAATAATATGAAAAGAGGATGAAATGAAATGATGAAATGATGGTTTAATCCGTAATATTTTTAAATACATAAAAATAGCTTTGGATATGTCAATACAAATAAAGACACTTCAAAGCGCCGAGTAGTGACGGGGTGCCAACTTCAGTTTATAAGACAGGTATCGACGTTTTATAGCGTTACAACGTTGACGTTGTACAAAAACGTCAGTGCTGCCACCGGTTTTGGTGTTTCTGTTTAATAAGATAGTCTCTAAGGTAAGGAACAATTTAATCGACAACTTTGAAACTGACACTGCATTAAATCGACAGACATGCCAGTGGCGCTTCATTAATACTGACAAATAAAAAAATAAATAAAAATAAATATTTAAACTCTAGCTTAAGGTGTTACACATACAAACAAACTAATAACATCAACACGAGAATTTTAGTACAAGATAATTAACAACTAAACAAACACAAATACCAACCCGAGAATTTTAGGACAACAATCATACAACGAAAAAAAAAGAAAAGAAGAAAGCAGGCGGCAGTATTTTATCTTCCTCCAACAACGAACAAAAATGAATCAGAAAATCAAACAGAAGAAATATAATTGGAAGGAAGGAAGGAATTTATTTCTTCAACATTTCTACAACATACTAAACATATTCTTAAACCAATAGCCCGTCTCAATATGTGACAACAGGTCACCTGTGCAAGACGGACATCAAATTATCAAGATCTATTGATCAATTTTTTTTAAATAATATATATATTACATATATTACAGTAGGTTCTGTTTACATACCGCCACAAAATAGCAAGTACGGGAAGGAAGACACGTGGTCTATATTAGAAAGCGAAGTGCAAGAATTGCGTATGCGAAACCCACAGGACCATTTCCTAATAATGGGTGACTTCAATGCATATACAGGAAATAAACCTGAAATAAATGATGTTTGTATTCCAGATATTCCATGTTTAGTCCCAGATGCCTACAAGATACCAAGAAACAGTATGGACGAAAATAGATCAATCAATGTTTGGGGTAGGAGACTCCTGGCACTCTGCGCTGAAGTTGGTTTGGTCATCGGAAACGGAAGGTTTGGTAATGATAAAGGCAGGGGTGAGTTTACGTGCTTGGCTGGGCTTCGAGGTAGCGTTATCGATTATGTACTGGTGGATGTTTCCCTCGCTAACTACGTGAAAGACGTGGAGGTCCTGCACTGGCCTGGATCTGATCACCTCCCGGTGAAAATTGAAATTGAGTTAGAACAGAGGACAAAGAATCAGTTAAGATATGACCCAAAACGCGAAAAGGCAAGAATAACCAGTACAGAGGTATCAGGTATGTTGCAGTTACGGGGGGAGTGGAGTAGGGAAGAAGAAACAGAATTAGAAAAAGCTTTAACAAAGAAAGAAGTGATAGATAGGTTAGAAGCTCTTAAAGATGATAAAAGAGAAGTGGATGTAATAATAGATGAGTTAAGTTCCCTGATACAGGTAGCGGCGGAGCCAGTGATAAGTAAACGTCAAAGTGTTAGAAAGGCAATTCTTTGACAATGAATGCCAAGGAAAAAAAGAAAAAGTGGTAAAAGCATTAGAGTTGGTTAATAGGATAGAAAATAGCCAGTCAGATAGAGAAGAACTAATGAAGAGTTATAGAATAAGAAGTTGATAAAACGAAAAAAACTAGATGAACAGAAGCAAGAGGAATTAGAGGTGGAGGCATCATATAAAAAATCTACAGGCCGAGAGTTTTGGAAGAAAGTAAGAGAATCAGCAAACAAAAATAAACGAAAAAATAAAGAGGGCCCTAGCCTGGATTCATGGCCGGAATATTTTGAAGAGTGTGAGGGAGAATGCGGAAATATAATGGAGTGTAAGGATGAAATGGAAAAAAGTAAAGAAGAGAACGTGTTCCCACAAAAAGAAAAAGATTATGAGATAATAGAAGAAATTAAAGAATATGATGTGAAAGAAGCGTTAAAACAGACAAAAGGAGGCAGTGCCCCGGGAGTAGATGGTATTCCATCACGAGTGTATAAAGCCTTTCCGTCAGTTTTTATAGCGTTGATTGTTTGTTTATTTAATCGGATTCTCAAAACCCAGGAGTGGCCCGCGACGTGGAAAATATCCATTGTTTTGCCTCTACTGAAGAAAGGAAATCCAATGATCCATAGTAATTACAGACCGATAGCGATAATGTCGGCATTAAGCAAGGTGTTTGAAAAGATAATAGATAAAAGACTAGGGAGATGGCTTGATTTTTATAAGGTAATACAAGAAGAACAAGGGGGATTTAGAAGAAGTTATAGTACGTCTGACCGGATGTTCGTTTTGAAAACATTAATAGAAAAATATGGAAAGGGAAATAAGAAACTGTTCGTAGCATTTTTAGATCTGCAAAAAGCTTTTGATACAGTAGATAGGCTATTGCTTGTAAGGGAATTATTAAAAATAGGGTTACCGGCAATTTTTGTGAATTTGTTAGTTAGTATGTATTCGTCAACAAAGGGGATAGTAAAAATAGTTGATAAAGGAATATCACGAAGTTTCGAGAACAGAAAAGGTGTGAAACAAGGAAGTATTTTATCCCCAAAGTTGTTCGGGATATTTATTAATGATCTGATAGAATTTTTGGAAAAAAGATGGGCCCCGACAGTAACCCTTGGCAAAAAGGCGTTTTCGGTGCTTCTATTCGCCGACGATACAGCCCTGGTGGCGAAATCAGCAAATGACCTACAGATCCTGTTAGATTTGGTGGCTGAATACATGGATATGAAAAAATTAGTCCTTAACAGTAGTAAAACAGAGATAGTTACTTTCACATCAAGGGTAAGTAAAGAGGAAATTCACGAATTTAAGTTTAAAGGAGAGAAACTAAAAACGACGAATAAATTTAAGTATCTTGGTTTTATACTGACCCCCAACGGAAGTTGGAGTACACATGTGAAGGAAATGGTGACACGGGGGCGAGTAGCTTCCGCAGCAATATTTCAAAATCCAACACTGATGGGAATAAAAACATTAAAGATACACAGACATATTTTTACTTCAAAAATAATGCCGGTATTCCATTATGGTGCTGAACTGTGGGGTTTTGAGACAGCTCCACAGATTGAAACCCTACAGCTACAGTACTATAAGAGAGTCTACAAGCTTCATCCAACAACCCATTCGCAAGCATTAAAAGGGGACCTTGGACTATTTACAATGCGAAAGCAAAGACTAGTCCAAATCCTACAATTTTGGCTAAAAATTATTCAGATGCCTGAGGATAGACTGCTAAAATCTGCTTATAATGAGCTTCTTCTAATGGGGAAAAAAAGGTCATGGCCATTCGAAGTTAAAGCCCTCCTAGATTCGGTGGGACTATCGTGTGCTTGGAGCAATGGATTTGGACCCACATCGGAACCAGGATCCCTGTTAAAAGAAGTGTTAAGAGTATTAGAAGATCAAGAAATACAGAAATGGGCAAGTATTGTTAGAGAATCGGCGACACTAACAAATTATAAACTGGTTAAAGAAAGTTTTGGACCAGAATTTTACATGAAGCTGAACCTACCAAAAACTTACCTCACGCTCTGGATCCAGTTGCGAGCGAACTGTCTGCCAGTACACGGGAAAAGTAAGTTCGATAAGAAAAAAAGTGTATCCGCCAGTACGAACAGCCCCTGCTCACTCTGCGGTGAAGGTGATGATGACCTAGCCCATTTGGTTGCACTGTGTCGCGAACTCTCGTTTTTAAGGGAATCTTGCTGGGGGGTAAGGGAGATACTGTTTCCTGATATATTGAAGAGCACATCTCCAGGAGCAATTAGTGCGTTATGTAGATTTGTGCTGCAAAGTGTTAAAGTAAAATTTGACCGGGCGAGTGCAGTTTAGTTTATGTAGTGATATATTAGAAGTAATTATGAAGTTTTTTGTTTTGTTGTATGTATATGGCCCTAAGGCTTTAAATACAATATTATTATTATTATTATTATACTGTTTTAGAGTATCTTTAAAAACTTTTCTGTCTTCAAGCACTAACAGTATCAGGCAATGATTTCCATATTTTTATACCTGTATGACGGATACATGATACAGGCAGGTACTTGGCCTGATTCGTCGAATGTGTCCATCGTTTTGCCATTTTTCAAAAAAGTTGATCCTAAACAACATGATAATCTAACTGCATCAATTTGTAAGATTTTAGAAAAGGTATTGGATACTAGGCTAGAAAGATGGTTGGATAATGATAGAGTCATCAGAGAAGAACGGGGGATACGATTTGGTTTATTGCACTTGTTATTACCTTGCTAATGGAAAAGAAGTTTAAAAGGTTGGACTGACCGTCCGAGAATTAGTAGTAGAATATGCTGGAACTCATGCTATTCGTGCAAGATCTTTCACACTTGTTTGGTTTCTGTTTGTTTAAATTTAAAGTGGGATGATAACAAGTTAGGTTATTTCAATACTTATTTGGTTATTTGTGATGCGAAATGTCTTGGTTCTAAAGCTGTTTGTATATAAAATGTGATAAACATTTTACTTTCACACTCCACGTCTGAGCGCTTGCGCACTTGTTATTATTATTATTATTATGAGGATTACGAAAAAAGCTTGGAGAAACTAAAGATCACGCGGTTAAGAGAAAGGAAGCATATGATTACTACAAGATTCGGCACGATAATATTAGCATACGACCTATACTGTCGAGGACCGTTACGTTTCTGCTCTTGACCATTTTTCCAGTTGCAATTGAGGGAGAAGATGTTTTAACCCGATTAGTCCTTTTTTTTTTCTTTCAGATCTCTGCTTAGCTATTCGCATCGTTATCGAAGATCACTGTAATTGTTTCGTTTTTCTTTTTTCTTACTGCACTATTGTGGCTATTGTTGTTTGGATGTTAATATTTGGGCGAGTCAATAGTTGCGTTTTTGCAGATACAATGGTATCTGTTACCATGGTAACTGAATCTGCAATTAGTGGTTTTTGCAGTTACCGAGGTATCTGATACGCGGTTGCTTTCCAAAATGACTATTGCCAAAATTGCACTTTTCGAAGTCATCCCAAAAGAAAACCAGTTACATCACACTGTGCTAAACTTCTTTCACACCAATTTGACACAATTTGATGATACGAGAGTGAGATGACTTTTCAGATACCCACTATCAGTTACCACGGTCGGACCGTGGTATCTGAATATCAGATACACGATATCTGTCCAGATACAACGAAAACTGCAAAAACGCCTTTTGACCCTGGTTTCAGATACCACAGTAACTGTGAAAACGACTTTAGACCGTGGTATCAGATACCAAGGTATCTGCAAAACGCAACTAATTTCCTCAATATTCGTATATAGTACTGCTTTTATCTACCGCACTATTTCATTTCGTCGTTCCAGTGCGCAATTTTTTTTTTCTTTTTTCTGTCATACCTTGTAAGTGTGCTAGTTAATTTGTTTCGTGTCTGTGTATTTCGTACATATTTTATTCCTCTTCTAGCTTTTTTTTATTTATTTTTTTTTCCCGTAGCATCTTTTCTAATTTAACTTTTTTTTTATATTATTTTTATAAAACAATGAAAATCATTTCCCGTAATTTTGTGGCTACTCCTCCATCCCTCAGTGACGTTAATTTTAATCTATTTTTACCCCCTTTTAAACTATTTACGTCACCTAACTTTTAAAATTAAAACCCATATTATATTCACTGTTCTTCCCCCTAATCACTAAATACAAAATATAAACTTATTCTAGCTTTAAGCTATATGGAAAATAAACTTGACTGACTGATTGATTGAAAAAAAGTGTAATCAAATTTCACAGATGGTTCTCCGCTTACCACTTATAAGCGCCAGACGGCGCCACGGTTCAATTAAGTTCACATCATCCTGGTGAATGCAAATTCGAAGAAACGGATTCAACGTTTACTTCTCAACTTCTACTTATTTGAAAAAGTCAAATTTCACAGAAGGATTGACACTATATATAATATTACTCAGCCGCATATAATTTTATAATAGATTATTGCGATTTCTCAGTATCTATGTCTTTCACTTCACCAACCGTACACTGTAAAAAGTTTTTCCGAGATAGGATTATAGTTAACTGCAGTATTTGCTACTGGGGTTAATAATATCTCTACTGGGATAAGATTAATCCGAATTAGAAGTAATCTATCTCATTAGACACAATATTAATCCCAGTAGCAAATACTGTAAGATTTTTTTTTTTACAGTGCAAGGTTCAGAAAAGTTGCTGAGCCTTGAAAAAAATGGCTTCTCATACGTTGAAAACAAAAGTTAAACTTACTTGTATTTTTGTATTCTTTGATCAAAAAGCTTGACGAGCAGATGGGTCTCTCCGAATCCAATCAATATTTTCTGGTCCACAAAGGTAGTGAACATCTGACTCTCGATGAACCGTGAGAGGAAAGGAAGATGCTGTCGAGGCTGATCTGACAAAAATGCAGCTTTATCGAAGTTGTGGTTCGAATCCTGACAGCTTATCCATGACTCTTTATTCTAAAAGAGTAAAGCAAACTATACAAATCATGGAGGTTTGACTTGGGACGCACCAGAATCTTTCAAAAGAAACTAATTAACCGGATATGCCACAATCCTTGCTTCACTCCAAGCTGTGACTAATGTATTTTTAAGGTAAACAGAGATTTTCAGCTACCCTAATTAGTCATTAGCAAAAGCGATAAGATCCTCGGAGACCAGACTATAATTCTTCTAACGAAACGAAGAGGAGAGGTAGGGTAGAGCCTATAGTCCTTAGCCTAGGCTCATTGCCATCAAGTGTGTGTGGCAAATCCAGAAACACAAAATGCAGTAGCAAACAAAGGAGGACCTTTTTCAAGGCTAAAATACAACAACCCTTAAAGAGGATTGATATGTGTGTGTAAATGACAGTTTTCTGGCACTGAGTTGTCTGAAACTGATATTACGTCGTTTGTACCTGGGAAAATTATACCAGTAAAACAAATAAAAGAAAGCGATAATAAGATCAGTATACTATTAATTAATTAAAGATTCTCTTTCTCATTGATGTCCCACGTTACATTCGTTGTCGTAAAAAAATGTATACTTATATCTATATACTAGTTATACAATTCCTCCCAAACCTCTACATGAATAGGTCGATTTACACTTTCAACATGTCGTAAAATTGCTAAGCGAGTAACAACTCTCCTGGTTAAAGCCAGAATCTGACAGAAGGCGCTCGAATTTCCATGACGAAAACCATCGCACACAACATAGCCTGGTTGGGGTCTCAGGTCAGAATGAAGAGAATTGAAAATTCAAACCAATCAATTGTTAAAGCACTCGCCGGACAGAATGAACAGGGACCAAATTTGAAAAGCTACAAATTCGTTGAGGCAAAAGTGAACATGGGCCCATGCGGACCAAGAAATGTATATTTTTCTTAAAGGACCTCTTGCACTACAGGAGTGCTGCGTGAAGCCGCCACCCTAAACTCCTATTTTTGGGAAATGACTTAAGGAAAAAGAGTAAAGGTTGAGATAAAATTCAGTGGAGTATCCTGAAAGGAAGCTTAGAACCTTCACTTTCTGCTGGTACCATAGTTTACTTGTAATTGTTCAAGGCTAAGCTGGAGAACACAAAAGAATATAGGCACCCACGTGATCATGAAGTCGCCCACTTTGCTAAAAATAGTATTTTGCTACATGGTGAAGTTAGAGGCCAGCTGTTTGGTCAGAGAGGTTCCTTGACCTTTTGCAAATAACAAAATTTGCTGTTTTCTTGGAATTTGCATGATTTTTCTGGGGGTGGCAGCTTCATGATCCAAGGTGGCAGGATCATGAACCATGGCCAATTGGGGGGTGGGCGGTGCCATAGTAAGGGCAGCTTCAAGCAACACTCCTGTATTTACTATTCAGCTTACAGCATTTTAAAATACTTGAATACTTTAAAACTAGGCTGCGCTTCCACCAATAGCCAGTTTTGGCTGTTTTACGCCTTTTCCGAGACCCGTTGACTTACAGCGAAAACATGGACCAAATTTACGTAACCGGTATTTTTGTTGGAAAAATTTCTCGCAGACAACCGTCGACACCGTGATACTCATCGAATGTAGCAAAACACGGCAAGTGAGAAAATCATCGTGGTTTTGTTAGAGGAGTTATAATGTAGGCCTACCGTACGAAATTGGGGTCTCCGGGTTTAGAAATATATGGAGTGATTATGGAAGTAGGTTGCGTTAGTATTATAGGTAAGACAGGTCCTTTAAAAGTATTTTTTTTACTTTGAGGTTAAGATGAGTACTTTAAGGGATGGTCAGATCTGGGAAGTGACAATTTATAAGCCAGTCTTGTTAAGTCTCCATTATTCAAGTCAAGTTTCATCGTCCTTGCACATCCGGAAGTACCTTGACTCGCGATCACCGGAATTCCGGAACCCTCTTCAACTCCTCCACAGTGCACAAATCCGGTTCGGTTTTCTCACTGACGTATCTAGTGCTTGTTCTTCCCACCAAATTTCATCCCGATCACTCCAATCTAAGCGCGTCACAATATTTCCGGTTTTCCCCTTCACCCCCACCCCACCCCACATTCATAGGCCGTCAGGTCAGAATGAACTGGGACCAAATCTATGCACCGACATACGAACGGCAAGCGTACTGTTTCTTAGACTCAAGCAGCACTTAAAAGATGAAAATGAATTAAAAGAAATAATGTTAAGGTATAACCAGAATTCAAAACTATATTTTTCTGTATTTTCAGATGTGGGCCATCCCGGTACAGTGAAACCGTTAAACGACAGAGGAGCCCTCAAATCGCGCCGGACAATATGATGAAATTCGAACCAGTCAATTGTTAAAGCACAGTACATATTACGTGTTATGAAATAGTATTAGTAACGCAAACAACAATTTAAGTTAAATAAAGTCCGATTAAACCCCCACTCTGAATGTTTGTTAATTTTTTCCTCAGTTGTTCAGCACCCTCTATCGGCCAGGTTACGGCGTTCGAAGTAATGCAACAGTTTTGCATTATTTTCATGGCCGTCCGAATATTCCAACAAAAGGAAAACAATACTAAACAACAGCTGGAAGCTCATATGGAACTTGCAAGGCTCAGTCTCGATCAGTCATTCATCGAGTGAACTTGTTTGACTAGTTTTACTGACGGTAGCCCAGTCTCTGTCATTTGGATACGCTTAGCAACTGAGTTGGATTACGGGAAATCATAATCCTGTGCATCATTTGGAAAGTGGGGGGTGTCAAAAGCCCCCCTTGCCAGTAAGTCTGCATTTGCTGATGTTTTTTATGGAGGCATAAATTTCACCTGAGAGCGGATTTTAAAGCAAAACAAATATGTCGTCAGTCAGCCAGAAAACGTTTGATGATGGAATGAAGGCACTGGGAAAGAAGCTAGATCTAATAATTAGCCAGCAAAAAGAGTTTGCTGTTACACTGTCGTCAATTTCGGACGAGGTTCAGATTTTGAAAAATGAATCGAAGTCTCGCGATTCGAAGATTGTCATTCTAGCAAACCAGCTTGAAGAGCAAAAGTCAAGATGTGATGCAATCGAATCGAAATTACTCGAAATTGAAGTTAGAGACCGGAAACTCAACTTAATCATCCACGGATTACCGAAAGAAAAACATCAACAGACAGTTCTCGCGAATGTGTCAACATTGTTTTCATCGAAAATGGAAATCACGGATAACATTCAAATATCGCAGTGCTACCGGATGCCCCAAAAGTCGAACGTGTCTACCCGTAAACCGACCGCCCCTCCAGTTTTCCTTTCAGTATCCTCCGAAAAAGATATCCAATGCATTTTCAGCTCAATATCAAAGTTGAAAGGAACGGGGGTCCGGATCTGTACGGACTTGCCGACCAAACTAAACGCTGTGAGAAACGAATTACTGGCTAAGGGTAAGGAATTACGTGATAATGGATCCGTACAGCTTACACGAGTGAAGCACAAAGGTGCCAAATTGTGGCTTGAGTACAAGTCGGATTCAGAGTCGCAGTGGGCAAAAGCGTAAGAAACAGCAGAGGCGACTAGTGTGAAAACATTAGGTCTATCCCGCTCTTGATTGGTAATTTTTGCATTTTTGTGTTTGTGTGATGTCGATTATCTACTTTCGTGTGTTACTTAGGCTAGTTCGGTTCAAGTTTGCCTTCATTATTTCTGCCCCAGT
>JAKZAP010000014.1:8968334-9147261 GCA_023053575.1 Branchinecta lynchi
TATTTCCGTTACAGCTATACCAACTCAACATAAGTTTACTCGAAGGATGGCAAGTTTTCATGACCATCAGTGGGACGGGCTCGTTGTCGCGCGGATTTGCTGGCACGAGGTAGGATCTTTCCGACTCTTTTTATTTGACATTTAAGTTTGCGGTTGCGGGGGGTGCCGATAGGCTGGCAGCTTTAAAGGGGGAACCTCTTAACCTTTCATTATTTTCTGAAACTTTTAATATTTTTGGCCAGAGAGAAAATAACACTTTTTCAGAAATAAAACAATCATTGTATGTTTCTCCTGATGAAATAAACAGACTTGAAAATAATTCAAAGAGAATTGGATTTATGAACATACAGGGACTCGCCAGTTCTATTGATGAACTAACAAGATTATTGCCAAGAAATCAAATTGATATTTTGGGAATTTGTGAAACATTTATTAATGATGCGACAAAACATAATGTTAAAATTCCGGGATATAACTTCATTAATAAAAATCGACAAGTCCATGGAAAAGGTGGGCTTGGTTTATTTTTGAAAGAAGGAGTACAATTTAAACGTATGCCAGAGCTTGAAAAATATGACGTTGAAAAGGGGTCCCGTCAGTACCGCAACACGTCAGTTGACATAAACGTCAGTTCGCCACAGAATTCCGTCAGTACGCCAACATTTTCCGACAGTTCGCCTACACGTCAGTTGACCCCCAAAAATCCGTCAGTTGATCAACACGTCACTTCATCAACACGTCAGTTGACCAACGCGTCAGTTGGCCAACACGTCAGTTGCCCTACACGTCAGTTGACCAAACGTCAGTTCGCCTACTGTCAGTTGACATAAACGTCAGTAGACCTACACGTCAGTTCACCTAATCCTAAAATCCGACAGTTCAGCTACACGTCAGTTCGCCTACCGTCAGTTCGCCTACCGTCACTTCACATAAGCGTCAGTTGGTATAAACGTCAGTTGACATAAACGTCAGTTGGCATAAACGTCAGTTGGCATAAACGTCAGTTGGTATAAACGTCAGTTGGCATAAACGTCAGTTCACACACATTTTCTGGAAGTTTGCTCACATGTTGTTGTCGACGGGATAGTTACGGAAGCTCGCCCAGGGGATTAATAAGAGAAGCCGACTATTCACTTTTAATGAGGGCAAAAATTAAGTCAGGAGCCTCTCGTCAATTCTGACAGTTTTGGTTCACGTTACGAAAGAAAGAATACGGTTGGTAGAAACCAGGGAAAACTCTCATTGTAATTGATAGCTTCGCTAAGCTGGGGTCAGGGAGGCGAATAAGGACAGTCGGTTCTGATAAATGTATTTTGAAGAGAGCTAGCTTACAACTTCAAGATATAAATACTAATTGCTGGGCAACTAAAACAAAATTAGAATTTTTATGGCACTTGCAGCTCCGCCATATACCGATCACTTTTTGGTCGGTCGGTCCACTGTTCTCGAGTAGGGTACTTCCAGAAGTTCTAGGACGATGAAACTTGGCAAGCATATTAGGGACCCGACCAAACTAGCTTGGAAATAGTCACTTAACCGATCAGACCATCGTGGAGGGAGGGGGAGGTGGCGGAATCCAGAAAACAGGGGCATGCATAACTTTCGAAGAGGTGATCGGATCTTAATGAAACTTGATATCTGGAAAGACCTTGTGTCTCAGATATCTCATATCAAGTCCGGACCGGATCCGATGAATCGGGGGGGGGGGAGTTGGAGGGGGGAACTGGAAATCGTGTGAAACTCTTAGAGTGGAGCGATCCGGATGAAACTTAGTGGCAAGAACAAGCTCTAGATAAACAACTGACAGAACTGGATCGGATTCGGACACTATGGGGGGAGCTGGAGGGGGGTTCCGGAATTCCGGCGATCCGTAGTTAATGTACTTCTAGGTGGACTAGGACGATAAAACTTGGTAGGCATATCAGGGACCCGACCAGATTAACTTGGAAACAGTCACTCCCCCATCCGACAGTCGCGGGGGAGGGGGAGACGGCGGAATCCGGGAATTAGTGGCATGCATAACTTTCGAACGGGTTATCGGATCTTAATGAAACTTGATATCTTGAAAGATCCCATGTCTCAGATGTCCCGTTTCAAGTCCGGGCTAGATCCGATCAACTGGGAGGGGGGGTCGGAGGGGAGAACCGGAAATCTTGTGACGCACATAGAGTGGAGCGATCACGATGAAACTTGGTGGGAAGTACAGGCACAAGTCCTAGGTACGTTACTGACAGAATCGAACCGGATTCGAGGGGGAAGGGGGGGGGGGTGTCCGGAATTCCGGTGATCGTGAGTTAAGGTACTTCCAGATGTGCTAGGACCATAACACTTTGCTAGAGTATTAGAAACTTGACATCATTGGGTTAGAGATCACCATTCCTTAAAGAACTCATCTTAACCGCAAAATACAAAAAACACTTTTAAGCAAAATTTACTTTTTCACGATCGCCATGTACATGATCCTTTTTGCCTCAAGGGTTTTTCTTAGAAATTAATTTTCAGCACCCTTATAGTGCGAATCTTAACCAAAAAGTGGAAACAATACTTCTGACCATCACTTTCATCTGACCCAGTCTTGCAAGTGCCATTTAAGCTTCCAGCTCTTACTTTTGGGATCCCAAAACGTAAGTGGAGGGATACCTATGACATCGCAAAAGTTGTCCGTCTGTCTGTCCGTCCGTCTGTAAGCACGATAACTCTCGAAGGGAATGAGATATTTTGATGAAACTTGGTGTGAGGATTCGTTGGGTCGTCGGACAAGTCAATTTCGAAGATGGGCTTTGTAGCCCTACATTTAGGGGTGGGGGAGGGGTTTCAAATTAAGGTGCAAACAAAATATTTTGAAACAGCTAATGTGATAGTCGATTATGGGGTAAGAAGACATGCTGAACACGATGGTGAAAATCATTTTGTTATCGAACAAGTAGTTCGCCCGGAATCCGGCGCAAACCCGAAAGTTTGTTAAAAGTAAAAGTTTTATTGTAAGCTGATTAGATGTTCGATTTAGGGGTAGGAAGACACGCTGAACACGGTGGTGAAAACCATTTTCTCGACGGACAAGTATTTCTACCGGAATCCGGCCCAAACCGGAAAGTTTGTTAAAATTAAAAGTTTTAGTTGAAGTTGATTAGATGTTCGATTTAGGGCAAGAAGACATGCTGAACACTTGTGTGAAAACAATTTTCTATCCAGACATGTAGTTCGCCCGGAATCCGGCCAAAACCGGAAAATTGGTAGAAGTTAAAGTTTTATTTCTAGTTGATTAGATAACAAGGGGTAAGAAGAGATGCTGAATCCGTGTGTGACTATCATATTTTACCCGGACATATAGTTCAACCGGAATCCGGCTGGACTCGGAAAATGTGTTATAAGCTAAATTTTTATTTGAAGTTGACTAGATGTTCATTATTGGGGAAAGAAGATACCCAGAGTTCATTTTTGAGCTTTCTTTTTTTTGCCGGACAATTAGTTCTGGAGTTTGGCCGAAATCGGGAAATTGGCGGTAGTGGTAGGAAGTTTTTCTCAGATGATTAGCTATTTGGCCTTAATCTGTTTCTGAATTTTAATTGTAAGAATGTTCAAGGAGTCTGGCGATGACTGGATCTGGCTAAGACTAGACCCAGTTGTCTGGATCAGATATTGAATTTTTGGGATCCCATCCAAACCTTTGGTCTTGTTTTTCATCGCTGAGGGATAGCTAGGCCTATGAGACTAATGATTGCGTCATCAGTTCACACAAAATATGTTTTTGGAACATAAACTTTTGAAATCCACGATGAGTTGACTATTTCCCCACGATGGTCGGATCGGGTAGTAAGCGACTTAGGGTTTTTACAGAAAACACATACATCTTAAAAAATTTTGTCTGCGACACACTTTTGTTTGGAAAGTAATCTGGTCGATTTTTACCATGAAGGAGTCTGATTTTCGAAATTTTTGACTGCGGCATAAAGTTTTAAAACAGTCTGGTTCACTCTGTGTTAAAACTGTCTGTATTTAAGTAGACAAATATTTATTTTCCATTTTTTTTTTGTAAATAATGCATACAGCGGGTACGTCAGTTACGATGCTTTGGCAGCGATATTTGGCCCTTCTTGGCAAGGGTCCTCGTCAGGCTGTCAATGTTCATCCCTGCCAATGAATGGTAGCAGACGTACCCGTTGTATGCATTATTTGAATATATTTTTCAAAGTCAGCTTGGGCTCAAGGAATATTTTTTTTTCATGGCACTTGCAGCCTCTGGCTCAAGTGCCATATACCGATCATAATTCCGTCCGTCGGTCGGTCCGGTTTTTTTGTCACATTTTTTCGAATTAGGGTACTTCCCTATGTACTAGGACAATGAAACTTGGCAGGCATATCAGCAACCCAACCAAACTAACCTGGAAATAATCAGTTTCCCAATCCGACCATATTGGGGGAGTGGAGGGCGGTGCGAACTTGAAAATTGAGGGCAGTTTGTCACACTTTTTCGAGTTCGGGTACTTCCCGATGTGCTAGGACCATGAAACTTGGCAGGCGTATCAGGGACCCGACCAAACAAACTTAGAAATAATCAGTTTTCCGATCCGACCATCTCGGGGGGGGGGGAGGGCGGGGGAATCCGGGAAATTGAGCAGTGTGTAACTTCCGAACGGGTGATCGGATTGGAATGAGACTTAATAACTGAATAGATTATATATGTCTGATGTCCCGTTTAAAGTCTTGACCAGATTCGATAGCTAGGGGGAGTTGGGGGGGGGGGCCGGAAATCTCGAGAAACGGTTAGAATGGAGGGATAGGAATGAAACTTACTGAGAAGAACAAACATCTGCTCCAGGTTAATCTTTTACACAGTTGGACTGGATCCGGACACTTGGGGGGTGGGGGTGTAGGGGGTTTCCCGGCATTCCAGTTTCTGGGGATTTTCATGACGTAACTTGGCAGGCATATCAGGGACCCGTTCAAACTGACTTGGAAATAAAAAACAAATCTTCGATATGATAATCTTAGGGGGGAGTGGAAGGAGGGAAATCCTGAATATTGAGTCATGCGCAACTTTGGAACGGGCGATCGGATTCGAGTGAAATTTAATAAATGAACAGAGGACATATCCCTGTGGCGATCTTCGTCATTTCCGGAACGGATCCGACAACTGTTGAGGGGGGGGATACTAGACCCGCTTAGACTGGTGTGATCGGGATCGAACATTGTAGAATAACAAACAGATGCTCTGGGCATCATTTACAGAACCGGATTGGCTCCGGGTATTGTGGGTGGAGTTGGAGGGGGGGGGGGTCTGGGATTCCGGTGATCGCGAGTTAAGGTACTTCCAGATGAGCTAGGACGACGAAACTTCGCTGGAATATTAGATATTCAACAAGATTTGCTTATAAATAGCTACTTCCCAAATCCGATTATTACCGTATCAACCTTGACCGCAAAGTAAGAAAAATACTTTTAAGCAAAATATGTATGTTCATGGTCCCCATCAGCCAAGTGTAATTTTTGCCTCAAGGGTTTTGCTTACAAATGAAGTTCTAGCCCCCTTACAGCGCGCATCTTAACCGCAAAGTTCTTTTGATGAAAAATATATCTTAACCCCTGCAAGTACCATATGAGCTTACAGCTCTTGTTTTGTTTTTATGAATTTTTCGGAACTATTGGAATAATAGCTATTTCTGGGGAGAAAATTTATTGATGTTAGGCTCTAATGTGGATAATGTGGCTCTATATTAGAAACTTTTTATTTTAGCAGACAGAAATATATTTTTTTTACTTTTTTTATTTATTCTGAAGGGGGAGCTTGAAAGTAAAAGGCTCATTAAGAACTAACTTGTGAATGGGACTGGTGATTGCATTACTATCAATTAACAGAAAATTCTAGTTTTATCTACTATTCTGGAGGGCTACTACTTTTTGGGATCCCGCACCTATGACTTCGTAAGAGTTGGCCGTCTCTCCTCTGTTAGCACGATAACTCTCGTAGGGGTTGAGATATTTCGTTCAAATTTGGCAGAAAGAATCTTTGGGTCAAAGTACAGGTCAATTTCGAAGATGGGGTCTGTAGCCTTATATTTAGGGGTCGGGAGGGGGTCAATTTAAGGGACGAAAAAATATTTTAGAATCTAATAAGATAATCGATTCAGAGATAAGGAGAAATGCTGATCCGAATATGAGAATTATTTTCTCGCCGGACAAGTAGTTCACCGTGAATCCGGCAAAAACAGGAAAATTTCTGAAAAAGAAATGTTTAATCTGAAGTAAATTAGAGGTTCAATTTAGGGGTAAGAAGACACACTGAACACGTATTAAACATTTTTTTTTTTCGCCGGACAAGTAGTTCGCCTGGGATCCGGCCCAAACCGGAAAATTTGTATAACATAAAAGTTGTATTTGAGCTTGATTAGATGTTCGATTCAGGCTTAAGAAGACATGCTGCATCCGCATATGGCAATTATTTTCTACCCGGACATATTCTCCCGGAATCCGGCTGAAAAAGTAAAGTTTTGAAAAAGTAAACGTTTTTTATCTGAAGTTGATTAGAGGATGGGTGTAGTGGTAAGGAGGCATGCTGAACTTATGTGTCAATATTCCACGCCGGACAAATAGTTCGGGCTCCGGCCAAAACCTGAAGATTCGTCAAAAGTTAAAGTTTTATCTGTAGTATATTGTAAGGTAGAATATGTACATAACGGACAAGAAGCTCGCCAAGAACCAGGCAGAAACCGGAAAATATGTGAGCAGTAAGGCAGCTGGAAGTTTTGATCAATTTCGTCAAAGTATACACGACTCATAGGAGTAAACACGCAAGCTGAATCCACGTCTCTCTATTTCTAAATTCCAGTTAAAACTGGTTGGCGAAGACCGGATATTTATCTACAAGATCCAACTGTCTGGATCAGATATGAAATTTGTGGGATCCCGTCGAAACCTTTGGTCTTGTTTGAAGACAATAGAGGAAGCACTGGCCAAGAGCCAAGAGAAAAGAGTTTGTCCCTCATTCCGGTACCCTTTCGGAAAAGATTGAGAATCACTGGCACATTTTGGTCCTTCACCTTGCGATGGTTGCTAAGCCCTTATTTGTGTTTAATTATACGTTCACCTCATATTTTTCAGTTTTCGTTTGACTAGCCCCGTCTGCCGCATCTGATTGCAAGCTCCCGGTGATTCTTAACTAATTTTACCCTCATCAATATGCACAAATGTCGGCTTCTTTTTATTAATCCCCTGGGTTTTATTCCCTCTGCTTAATTGCTTTCGGTGACCCAGTCGACTTCGAACTAATAGGCGGGTCTGAATCTCTGGGGGTGGTGACGGATTTTGTAGGCGAAGTGACGTTTATGTCAACTGACGTTTATGTCAACTGACGTTTATGTCAACTGACGTTTATGTCAACTGACGTTTATGTCAACTGACGTTTATGTCAACTGACGTTTATGTCAACTGACGTTTATGTCAACTGACGTTTATGTCAACTGACGTTTATGTCAACTGACGGTAAGCGAACTGACGTGTAGGGGAACTGACGTGTTGCTAAACTGACGTGTTGACGAACTGACGGATTTCTAAAATAGGTGAACTGACGGTGACTGAACTGACGTTTATGTCAACTGACGGTAGGTCAACTGACGGTAGGTTAACTGACGTTTAGGTGAACTGACGTGTAGTGGAACTGACGTGTAGTGGAACTGACGTGTAGTGGAACTGACGTGTAGCCGAACTGACGTGTTGACGAACTGTCGGATTTTTCGTTTAGGCGAACTGACGTTTATGCGAACTGACGTGTTGCGGTAGTGACAGCGACCCGTTGAAAAAGTGTGTGAAATTTTGGCTGTTGAATGTCGGACCGGAACAAAAAAACTACAAATTTGTGTCGTATATAAGCCTCCGTCAGCCCCAGTCCCGCTTTTTTTGCAATCCCTGGAATCTTTATTAGCGTCTTTAGACGATAATGATGTTGTGCTCATGGGGGATTTTAACATAAACTTACTGGAATTTCAAGAAAACACTCAAACAGAATTTATTACCCTAATGACATCGAAATTACTGATTCCCTCATGTACAATCCCAACGCGTGTTGCGTCGACTAGTGCCACTCTTATCGACAACATATTTTTAACGACACCAGCAACGTCTTCACAAGTTGTTCTAACGGATTTTTCTGATCATTTTTTGTTAATTTCTGACGTGAAGTACCAGCTTCAGACAAGAAAAGCACCAGAAACAACAAACCGGATTATCAATAAAAAAAACCTAGAATGTTTAAAAGATAAATTGAATATTACTGATTGGTCTCGTGTCTTTGATGCAGAAGAAGTAAATTCTGCAACGGCTTATTTCTTAGAAGCATTTAATGCTGCTTTTGATGAGTCATGCCCCAGAGTAAAAAAACATAAAGGGAAATATAATCAACCCATTCAACCCTGGATATCGCCCTCCCTTTTGACGTCAATAAAACAAAAAAACGCTCTCTATAAAACTTTTTTATCATTCCCAAGTGAAGGAAATAAAACAACTTTCAAAAATTACAAAAACCTACTTTCAAAAATAATACGTAATGCTAAAATGAAATATTATTTTGATTCTTTTAGTGAAGTAAATAAATCACCAAAGAAAACTTGGGAGCTAATAAATTCATGCTTGAATCGATCGCGAACATCTTCTACACCATCCGAAATAAAGGACGCTCATGGTAATACAATTGAAAGGGAGCTAGATATAGCTAACTACATGAACTCACATTTCGCGTCAATTGGACAGTTGGTAGCCAGCAAGCTCCAACATAATATGCCACATGGTCAATGTGATTATCGTACATACCTCGGAAAGCCTTCTGAAAAGTCTATGTTTTTAACACGGGTAACAGAGGAAGAGCTTGCTAATATTGGCAAGCTTTTAAAGAGTGGAAATTCCCCGGGGATTGACGAATCGTCGACGAATATTGTGAAAGCCATTTTACCGAGTATTAATAAAGTAATGTGTCATTTAATAAATCTGTCATTTAGATCGGGAACTTTTCCTGATTCATTTAAGAAAGCAAAGGTGTTACCACTGTATAAAAGTGATGACCGGAGTAACTGCACGAATTATAGACCAATATCTATCCTTTCGGGTTTTTGGGATCCCAAAACGTAAGTGGAGGGATACCTATGACATCGCAAAAGTTGTCCGTCTGTCCGTCCGTCCGTCCGTCCGTCCGTCCGTCTGTCCGTCCGTCTGTAAGCACGATAACTCTCGAAGGGAACGAGATATTTTGATGAAACTTGGTGTGAGGGTTCGTTGGGTCGTCGGACCAGTCAAGTTCGTAGATGGGCTTTGTAGCTCTACATTTAGGGGTGGGGGAGGGGATTCAAATTAAGGGACAAACAAAATATTTTGAAACAGCTAATGTGATAGTCGATTATGGGGTAAGAAGACATGCTGAACACGATGGTGAAAACTATTTTGTCATCGGACAAGTAGTTCGCCCGGAATCCGGCCCAAACCGGAAAGTTTGTTGAAAGTAAAAGTTTTATTTGAAGTTGATTAGATGTTCGATTTAGGGGTAGGAAGACATGCTGAAGACGATGGTGAAAATTATTTTCTCGACGGACAAGTATTTCGCCCGGAATCCGGCCCAAACCGGAAAGTTTGTTGAAAGTAAAAGTTTTATTTGAAATTGATTAGATGTTTGATTTAGGGGTAGGAAGACATGCTAAAGACGATGGTGAAAACTATTTTCTCGACGGACAAGTATTTCGCCTGGAATCCGGCCCAAACCGGAAAGTTTGTTGAAAGTAAAAGTTTGATTTGAAGTTGATTAGATGTTCGATTTAGGGGTAGGAAGACATGCTGAAGACGATGGTGAAAATTATTTTCTCGACGGACAAGTATTTAGCCCGGAATCCGGCCCAAACCGGAAAGTTTGTTGAAAGTAAAACTTTTATTTGAAGTTGATTAGATATTCGATTTAGAGGTAGGAAGACATGCTGAAGACGAAGGTGAAAACTATTTCTCGACGGACAAGTATTTCGACCGGAATCCGGCCCAAACCGGAAAGTTTGTCAAAATAAAAAGTTTTATTTGGAGTTGATTAGATGTTCGATTTAGGGCAAGAAGACATGCTGAACGCTTATGTGAAAATAATTTTCTACCCGGACATGTAGTTCGTGCGGAATCCGGCCAAAACCGGAAATCTGTTGGAAGTCAAAGTTTTATTTCTAGTTGATTAGATAAGCGATTTAGGGGTAAGAAGAGATGCTGAGTCCCTGTATGACAATCATATTTTACCCGGACATATAGTTCGACCGGAATCCGGCTGGAATCGGAAAATTTGTTATAATCTAAATTTCTATTTGAAGTTGATTAGATGTTCATTACTGGGGAAAGAAGATACCTTGATTTTGTCTTTGAGCTTTCTTTTTTCGTAGGACAAGTGGTTCTGGAGTTCGGCCGGAACCGGGAAATTGTCAGATGTGGCAGGAAGTTTTCGTCAAAACAGATATGACTTATAGGGGTAAACACGCATGCTGTATCCAAATCTGAACTTGGTTTTCTCAGGTGATTAGCTATTTGGCCTTAATCTGTTTCTGAATTTTAACTGTAAAAATGTTCAAGTAGTCTGGCGAAGACTGGATCTGGCTAAGACAAGACCCAGTTGTCTGGATCAGATAGTGAATTTTTGGGATCCCATCGAAACCTTTGGTCTTGTTCTAAATTAATGGAGCGATGTTTTTATAATCGAGTGTATAATTTCCTTACGTCGAAGGATTATTTTTCAAAAAATCAGTTTGGGTTTAGAAAGGGGCATAGCACGCAAGATGCCATCCTGACTATGATCCAATTTATTCGCGAATGTCTTGATAAAAAATTGATTCCGGCGAGTATCTTTTTGGACCTTGAGAAGGCATTCGACACGATTTGTCACGAAATATTGTTATATAAATTAAGCCATGGTGGGATACGAGGACCAGCGCACGATTTTATCGCATCTTACCTAACAGGTCGATCCCAAGTAACAACTATTAATAAGACAGTTTCGGATCCATGCTTATTGTCAAATATTGGTGTCCCTCAGGGTTCAATTCCGGGACCACTGCTCTTCCTAATATACATAAATGACCTTTCATCAGCGACAGAAAACAACAGTCTGAATGTCCTTTTTGCCGATGATACCGGATCAACACTTGCAGGGCAGTCGGAAGAGGATGTCAAAGAGAAGCTGCAAATCGTGTTTTCCCAATTGATTGTATGGCTAAAAGCTAATCGTTTGTCATTAAATGCCGCCAAAACAAAATTTATCATTTATAGTAGAATTGGACACAAAGCAAAATAAGTTTCGACAATAAATGATCAGGCTACAAATATTCAAATTCAAAGGGTTAACTTCACTCCGGTATCTTGGTATAATTATTGATGAAAATCTATCGTATAAAGAACATTGTAATAGATCACGGGTTAAAGTTGCACAAGGAGTTGGTGTAATGCGGAGGTTTCAGCATTTTTTCCCGTATGAAATTCTACGCCTGATTTATTTTGCTTTGATACACTCCCATCTTACGTATTGTCCTTTGATTTATTTGGCAACATTCAAATATCATGTGAAACCGATACAGACTCTTCAAAACCGGGCTCTTCGAACTTTACAAAAATATTTACCGTCCCCTTCTTCTTATCCTAACAAAACTAAAACTGAAACTCTATATTTGTTAACCAATATTTTGCCTGTTTCAGAATTATTCACTCTCCACTCTTTTTTATTTAAGGTAAAATATGACCGGTCGGAACTACCTTCGTACTTTCGTTCGAGTAATTTTTTCCCTGAGCAACCTGACCATGCTTATGAAACCCGTCATAAATGGAAAATGCAGCACCTTAAATTAACCACTGAGAGATCGCGGTTCTCACCATATTTTTCAATCACGGGTTCATGGCATCTTTATTTACAATATATTGATATCAGTAAATCTCTTCCAAATATAAAAAAGCAACTTCATTCTATACTTATAAATAAATTCAAGAATCATCGATAAAAAAAAAAATTAAAGTAAATTTTTATTTGTTTGTTGTTGATATGTTTTGGTTGGGGTCCATATTAGTTGCTGGCCATCGGTAACCCTCGCTTGCGCATTGGGTATTTTTTTTTTGGGGGGATTTCGGGTTGATCTTGCCGAGTGTCGGTGGGTTTGTGGGGCGGGTTCCCGTCTGGTGATGAGTCATGGAATTATTAACATTTATTTATGTAATTAGTTATAGGTAAAATATGTTTGTTATATATTGTACCGGGTTTTGTCAATCGACCTTGTGTCCCCGGCTTGACCCTATTTATTTTGATTTTATACAGAAGTGTAAATTAAACCTTGAACCTTGGGTAAGACGATGAAAGTAAGAATTTTCCAATTTGCGGGTTTGTTGTGATCATTTGTAAGCAAGAGTCTTGAGATAAGAATGATAATGTGGCCCTGGATATCACGAGAATGTATATTTTGTTAAAAAGTATTTTATTTTTTTCACTTGGCTGTGACGATGCGCACTTTAAGAGCGCTAGAAACTGATCTGTAATCTAAACTCTCGAGGCAAAAATGAGCATGGGCCTTAGTTATGAATATATATCGTTCGGTCAAAAGTATTTTTTTTTTTTTACTTTTCGGTTAAGATGCGCGCTTTAAAGGACACCTGAATGAAGAGTACCAAGTATCATCCCTATCTGTATGACTTCCGCTAACATTGCCTGCAGAAAGCCGAATACAAATACGAAATCGTGTTTCCAAGCTATGATTTTTGCTCCATTTTGCATCTGTCCTTATTTCAGTACCGAACAATTTTAGAAATCAACAAATGCCTCCACTCAACCCTTCTTCTCGAATATTTTTTATCCGGTTAAGCCCAAACGTGTGTCTAGAAAAGATTCCAATACGATCCGGCCAGCGCTCTACAAGATTTGAATGAATTGCGCTTTTTCTCTTGGAGTCTGCATGTGCAAACCTCTGGAAACGAATAACCCTATTTTGAAAACGTCACGCTCAGTAGAAGAATGCTCTCCGTGGCCATTTCTGTGAATGCATTCTCCATGGTGTGTTTAAGTATGGTTTCATTGTTCATGTGTCCTTTAAGGTGCTAGAAATTTATTTTTAAGCAAAACCCTTCTGGCATAAAGACCATGGGACCTCGGGGATCATTAAATGTATCGTTTTGTCAAAAAAAATTTATTTTACTTTGCGGGAGCTTGAAGGGAGCTAGAAAGTATACTCCTTCAACCCAAGCTGACTGCGAATCATGGTTGACAGTGCAGACCGGATACATCAGCTCAATTTTATTAGAGCTATAATTCATATATTAAGTAGAGAGCTATAAATACATTTCTAAGCAAAACCCTTGAGGCAAAAGTGATCATGGGCATCATGATTTTTCTAAAAAAGTATTTATTTTTTTTAACTTCGAGGTTAAGATGAGTACTTTAAGGGATGGTCGGATCTGGGCAGTGATAACTTCTAAGGCAACCTTTTCAAGGCTCTAATGTTCAGGTCAAGTTTCATCGTCCTTGCACATGTAGAAGTTCCTTAACTCGCGATCACGGGAATTCCTGAACCCCCTACAACTCGCCCACAGTGGCCGAAATCCCGTCCGGTTCTTTCACTGATGTATCCATGGGATGTGCTTGTTATTCCCACCGAGTTTTTCCCGATCACTTCCTTCTAAGCGCGTCACAAGATTTTCGGTTCTCCCCTCCACCCACCCACCCCAAATTCATCGGATCCGGTCCGGATTTGATTTGGGACATTTGAGACACGAGGTCTTTCCAAATATAAAGTTTCTTTACGATCCGTTCACCCGTCCGAAAGTTATGCATGCCTCAAGATTCCGAATTTCCCGTCCTGCAGTGCCCCCCCCCCCCCCCACTATGGTCGGATCGGGGAACTGACTATTTCCAAGTTAATCTGCTTGGTTCTTTGATATGCCTGCCAAGTTTCATCTTCCTAGCAACCTGGAAGTACCTTAACTCCGTATCACCAAAATCAGGCCCCCTCCCCCCTTCACTACCCCCACAGTGCCCAAATTCGATCAAGTTCTGTCAATGATGCATCTAGAGCTTGTGCTTATTCTTCCAACCAAGTTTGGTCCTGATCGCTCCATTCTAAGCGTGTCTAACAAGATTTCTTCTGTCACCCGTTCCAAAGTTATAAATACCTAAAGATTCCGGATTCCCCTTCCCTTCGCTCCCCCTACGGTGGTCGAATCGGGGAAGTAAAAATTTCTAAATTAGTTTGGTCAGATCCTTTACAAGCCTGTCAAGTTTCATCGTCCTAGCACTTCTGGAAGTACCCTAACTCGAGAACAGTGGACCGACAGACCGAAAAGTGATCGGTATATGGCACTTGATCGAAGCTGCAAGTGCCATAAAAAGGAAGGATCACAGATGACTCGATTTGATTTCATTTGTGTGGCAAAAAAAAGCTGATACTAAGCTCTTAATTTGTTATTCATAATTGTACTGTTTTAAACAAAGACCGTAACCGTGGAAATGACAGGATACTCCCATAAGCCCGAGTCGCGATAACTAGCGCTTCCTAACGGGTAAACTGTCATGAACACGCCTTGACATTTCGACCGACCCCTTCTGCCAAATCATCGTCAACTCCACCTGTCTCGTGTTCGTTTTTAACAAATCCTCTTGGTTTGTTTACAATTTTTATTTTGTTTCCTCTCACTTTGAGCGTATTCCACCCAACTTACCGTAGTTACTACGCATGACGTCCCGAATTCTGGCTTTTTGCCGTAAAGGCTGGAACGGTTTTTCTATTTTCCAGCAGAATATGATGCCACAGGCGAATCCGACAAAGCACGTTACAGAGATGCGTAGTTACCACGCTTACTACGACCCCGAGCATTGTAAGCAAATAGTTACTATTAGTTACAATTTTGAGAAGGCTGAGACAGTCAGTGTAGTAACTTTTTACGAGGTTGGAACGAAAATAGTAACTAATAGTTAATATTGTTAGAAGGGTGGAACATGCTCTTTCACAATTTTTAGCTGCAACTAAGTCCGAACGCTCGGTAGCGTTTTCGCGGTTTCAGCGGAGTGTCCTGACTTTCCTACTGTTCCGGTTTTTGGTTTTAGAGACAAAAACCAAAGGCAAGGTTGCCAAAAGTTTAGTGTTCAAGTGTCAAAAAAAGCAAAGCTCTATTGAGAGCCAACATCAATTTACCAGGATGGTAATCCTTACTTTTGCTTCCCAGTTGGATTTAAGTTAAGAACTGAGTTTCGCAAGATCATTCTAGACGAGCAGCACGATACTGTATAAACGGAAGTGTGGAGTACACTGTCAGAAGCCTCATAAAAGATAACACAAGGATGCGCAGTTTCAACCGACAGTACTAGTGATGTAATCTGTTATGATTTTGAAAACGTTGTGCACTAAATGTCATACATAACAAGCATTGCCAGAAAGACCCAAACACGGCCGAAAAAGCATCTGGTGAACTCTGACGGTGTATAGTCTATCAATTTGCGTTTTTCAGATACCACGGTAACTGCGAGACCGTGGTATCTGATACTAGGGTCAAAAGGCGTTTTTGCAGTTGTCGTGGTATCTGGCCAGTAACCATGATATCTGATATTCAGATACCATGGTCGATCGTGGTAATGAAAGGGTGTCCGTTGACGTATGCGAACCCTTACCGAAAAGCAGCTCAGGAAAACGTTTCATCTTGGTCATCACAGATCATACTACCAGGTATCCAGAAGCGATTGCTATGAGAACCGTCACCTCTCCAAAAATAGCAGAAGAGCTTGCTAATTATATTTCCAGGCATGGCATTCAAGCAGAGATCCTGTCGGACAATGGAACCAACTTCGTTTCAGCACACATCAGGAGGCTCTACAAGATTTTGGGAATACGACCAGTAACCACATCCTGCTATCACCCACAGGCAAACGGTAAGACCGAACGGTACAATTCTACCCTTGTCAGGATGCTTCAAAAATTCGCTAAAGACGATATTAAGTCTTGGGACAAATATCTCCCCTACGTACTTTTTGCGTACAGGGAAACCCCACACCCTGCTACAGGCTTTTCTCCCTTTAAGCTTTTGTCTGGCTCTAACCCAAGAGGGGTATTAAACGTCGTAAAAGAAACGTGGGAAGAGAAACAGTCGGACGATCAGACTATAGTCTCCCACCTAGTAGGCCTAAGGGAACTAGCGAAGTACCATGCTTTAGCGAAGCAAAATGACGAGAAAACAGTAGAAACCACTCGTACACGGTACGACAAAAATGCTCGGGAGCGTCATCTCGAGGAGGGGGAGGACGTCCTCATCCTACTTCCCGAGGACAACAACAAACTTGAAGTCCGCTGGAAAGACCCATACCGTGTATTAGAAAGAGTGGGTAATGTGAATTACTTGACTGAAGTCGACGGACCGCGAAAGAAAAAGGAGGTTTACCACATTAATCTTCTCCGAAAATTCCACAGGGGTAAAGATCCAGGAAACCCTTCGTCTGCTTGCTGGTTGCGAGTGAGGAATTTGAAGAGGACGAGGACCCCTTAAAGACGCCAGATGTCACGAAGAATCACGTCGACGCAGTAGATGACATCTTGAAGTCCGACTTGACACCCAAACAGAAAGACCAACTGATAGCTCTTTGCCACGAGTTTACCGACGTGCTAACGGATCGCAAAGATAAGACCAACGTGGTACAACACTGGATCCCCCTTAAGGATCAGAAACCGATTAAACTCTTCCCATATAGGACTCCGGAGTCGAAACGACACGCAGTGCGCGAATAAGTCCAGAAAATGTTGGATGCCAACATAATTCAAACATCATCATCAGAGTACGCCGCTCCAATTGCTCTGGTTCCCAAAAAGGACGGATCGGTTCGGTTCTGTGTGGATTACCGCAGACTGAATACGGTTTCCGTCGCGGACGCATATCCGATGCCCAGAATAGACGATGTGCTCGAGTCAGTTGGAAGAGCAAGGTACATCTCCATTTTTGACTGCCGTAGAGGATACTGGCAGATCCAGCTGACCGGCATAAGATAGCTTTCATTACCCCTGATGGACTCTTCGAGTTCACAGTAATGTCATTCGGGCTGAAAGGCGCCCCAGCGACCTTCCAACGCCTGATGGATCGGATACTCATAAGGTCTCGACAAATTTGCTATGGCGTATCTCGATGACATCATCATTTTCAGCGAGACATTTGAGGACCACCTGCACCACATGAGGTTAGTCTTCCAAAAGCTAAGAGAGGCAAAGCTCACTCTCAACGTCGAGAAATGCAAGTTCGCCCAAAAGGAGACGCAGTACCTGGGACACGTCGTAGGGAATGGTCAGGCAAAACCCTTGTCGAATCAAGTCTGTCAATTTTAGTCTTTCCACTTTAATTTGTCCACTTTAGTCTGTCCACTTTAATCTGCCCACTTTAGTCTTTGCACTTTAGTTTGTCCACTTTAGTCTGTCCACTTTAGTCTTTCCACTTCTGAGAAAGTCGTCTCACTTTTATTATGACCAACACTAGAGCCTAGGATTTTGTCAAATTGGTAGGAAGGAAGTTTGGAACTTAGTGATGTGACTGGATATCAGTTTTTCTTCCGGGATGACTTCGAAAAGCGCCATTTCGGCAACTGTCGTTTTTGAAGAGCAACCGTGGTAGAGATACCGCGGTAACTGTAAAAACGACTAATTGCAGATCCAAGACATCTCACTTTCATCATGACCAACAATAGATCCTAGGATTTTATCAAATTGTTGGGAAAAAAGTTTGGAACTTAGTGATGTGACTGGATATCACTTTTTCTTCCGGGATGACTTCGCAAAGCGCCATTTCGGCAACTGTCGTTTTTGAAGAGCAACCGTGGTAGAGATACCGCGGTAACTGTAAAAACGAGTTATTGCAGATCCAAGACATCTCACTTTCATCATGACCAACAATAGATCCTAGGATTTTATCAAATTGGTGGTAAAGAAGTTTGGAACTTAGTGATGTGACTGGATATCACTTTTTCTTCCGGGATGACTTCGAAAAGCGCCATTTCGGCAACTGTCGTTTTTGCAGAGCAACCGTGTTAGAGATACCGCGGTAACTGTAAAACGACTAACTGCAGATCCAGTTACCGTAGTAACAGATACCATGATAACGGCAAAAACGCAACTAATCTTTCCTTAGTCTTCGCCGTTCGCGAGATAACGTTCGCGCGACAAACATGCCGTTCGCGCGATAAAAGTCTTACCTGGCTCGGCTGAATCACAAAGTTCTCATAGCCGCCAAACATCATTGTGAACCGATTCAGCATCAGTTCGCGTATCTCATTGTTAAACCGCATATCGTCAATATATCTATCCAGCTCAGCGTTGCCAACAGTCTTCTTCTGTTTGCTCAGCTGTGACTGCGACAAGCTCTGTTCAAGATCTGCCATATTTACATGGACACCTGAAAAGACAGTTGCAGGTTAATACATGATCTAGACTAGACAAGAGCAAAATAACACTAGGAAGCAGCACCAAGACTTTGAAAAAAGTGACACACTCGAACAGCAGCGAACGGTCCTACTGAAACTCTATTAGTCGTGCACCAGCGCTGGCTCCGACAAATCCATATTCTGAACACAGCAAAAAATAAGATCCAACCTCCCTGTTTTCTCGATGTATGCAGGACGCATGTTAGTTGTCCTAGAACTTTCTAGACCCGCAAGGTTGTCTCTGCTTTGAGTGTCCCAAGCGTCGTGGGTGACGCTACTAGTAAGGCCCGTCCCCAATTAATGGGGAGCACAGGTCTTGGCACTAGTCCCTAATGTTCTTTTGCTCTGACTAGACGAGAACAAAATAACATTAAGGCAGCAGTGGCAAAACTAGCCCATTTTCGTGGCGGGGGGGGGGGGGGGGGCAAGCCCAAATTTTACCGACAAGATTTAATGATTTACCGAAAAAAAGCGCCGTTACGGCAACGGCCCACGTTTCCCATAAACGTATCTTACAACCGTTGTAATAATAAGCTGTACCATATCAATTGAGATGGTTTTCTAATGAAATTAATGAATTCGCCATTAACTTCCTTGCACCATTGGTTATGACATAGATCCAGGAACATACTATGCAAGTCAGTAGTCTTGCAAATCAGAAAAGTAGTGACAGACACTGCAACAGATTACTTCACTGCTTGAAGATTTACGCGGCTGTCTTCTTCGCCTGTAAACTAAGCGGTTGTGGGCGGTTCAAAACTTTAGCATCTACGAGTTCGTAAAGTTTGTCTGTCCTTCTGTTACCATGATAACTCTCAAAGGGGGTGAGATATTTTGTTGAAATCTGGTACGAGGATGCGTTGCATCAAAGTACAGGTGAAGTGAACGGGCAATCCAGTTTTATGAAAACTTGATGGCTGATGGGAGTAGATGCACTAAATTTGCTGCTTCTGTGTCCGAACGAAATCCGACAACTGAGTGGAAGGTAAGGTCAGAGTCACTTTGTGATAGGCTCCAAGAACCAAACGGTTGCATGGGCGTTATAAAGGGTACTGTAGGCCCAACGGATAGAGTGATTTGGATAAAACTTGGAAGGTACAAAACTCATGGGACCTAGACTAGTAATTTGAGGCCGAAACCGGATATGACCTCCGTTGGGTGACGGTGGGGCTGAGGGGTACCGGACCGGTAGGCCCACTGGAAATTTTTCGGAAATGCTCCAGTTCGAGTGACGCAGATGCCAAATATGTGCAATTTATATGTCCGAACCTCTTCTTGCCATTATGGTAGTGCTATGGGGGGACTGGAGGTGGGTCCTGGATATTTTCTTAAATGCTTAGGGATCAAATCGGTTGAACGATTGAGATAGACTTTGCAATACTGCGTCCATGTGACCATTGTGTTATTTAGATATCCTTGCCTGATCCAACCTCGGTGAGCCGAGTTGGTTGGGATATCACTGACGGAAATTTGAAAGTCATAAGTCACTGAATAAAGTGTTTCCCGGATTGGTAAACAGCCAGATGAACCCAAAAGGGCAGTTTATGGGTGGGAACAGAGAAATCACTCAAGAACAGTTCGAAGAAACAGGTTTGCCGGTGTTGTTGGTTTACCGTCAAGGAACAGAAAGTAACGAAGAAGTGTTTGGTTAGTGCACTTTCGGATTTATAGACGAGAATATTCCACTCACCACGTCAAAAACTCTCGCACTGAGGAATAAACAGACCGAAAAAGAGAGTTCCCTTTTACCGACAGGACTTTTCCCAGTCACTGTATCGAAAAATGAAAATAACAGATATAAATATCTCGATCCTATCATCGGCTTGATTCCCGACAAGGCTTTGGTCGATACCGCACCGACAAAAAATTCTGATTTCCAGACAAGAAGCTTCCTGTCGGTATCAGAAACGGTATTAGGAAAGTGTTTTTATCAGAGCTCTTGCTGGTACTGAAAACGGAATAGAGAGAGAGAGAGAGAGATAGAGATAGGTTTATTTAAACAACATCATAGCTGACAGCTAATTTGCTTTGCTTCACTATACTAAATAATCCTTGCACCGTCTCCGCACCGACAAACGCTGTCGATTTCCAAACAAGAAGTTTCCTGATTTACCTAAAGAGCTGTTGTCGGTATTGAAAACGGAATCCGTGCACCGACAGACGTTGTCGATTTCACTACAGTTTCATGGTTTACCGACACAGTTTTCGTCAGTATCAGAAACGAAATGAGGAAAGTATCTTGTCGGTAAAGAAAATCAAATCTACGCACCGTCTCCGCACCGATGAACGGTGCAGATTGTCCAACAAGAAGTTTCCTGGCTTACCGATAAAGCCTTTGTCGGTATCAGAAACGGAGTGCTAAAGCGTGCCGTACCGACAAACGCTGCCTATTTCCAACAGGAAGTTTCCTGTTTTACCGACAGAGCTTTTGTCGGTATCAGAAACGATGTGATAAAAAGCTTCGCACCGACAAACACTACCGATTTACCGACAGGATTTTTCGTGTGCCCACGACCCCCCCCCCCCCCCCCCCCCCCCCCCCTAGTTTCGTCACTGCTAAGGAGTAGCGCCTCCAATAACTTCAAATTCTGAACACAGCACAATCTTGGCGCTAGTCCCTGATGTTCTTTTGATCTGAACTAGACTGGCCTCACTGATATGGCTACAATAATAATATAACTGCAGTAAAAAAAGGCTTTCGCCTCTGTTAATAAGTACTCCTTCAATCTAAGTTGACTGCATATCATTTCGCTGAAGCAAATCTTAGCTGACTTATCGGTCTGGTACCACCCAAAACGATCGAGAGAACCAGACATCTTACGGCAGTAATGGTATACGATGCGTATAGGCCTAAGCATTCAAATTAACTCGAGGACCGGGACGGCGATACAAACGTCAAAGCCCAATAGCCGACACATAGTTCAGAAGTCAACAGCTAACCATCCCGAACATTTCGCAAAATCATTACTCTTGACGACTAACTCCTTGCCTATGCAAAATCGCTGTAAACCTAGCGGAAGAGCCAGAAGCGGCAACACAGCTGTCCCCAACGATCGCCGTGATTGGTTGACACAGGATTTGAGTCGTTAGTGAGACGCTTTCTCGTTCTTCCTAAGGAACACTGGCGTGTTTTGGACTTGGTCATACAGAGTATTCCAAAGGAGTTAACCCATAGCCCAAAAGTTATATTTCCGGGTTCGTGAAGTGTTTTAACGAAGCGTGAATTTTTGTAAGCGTACTGACATTAGATACATATATTGTGATTTGTTCTGTTTGTTTGACAATAATCACAAATTTGGTTTATAACCACGATAGTCGATTTTGGTTTATTTATTTGGTTTATAACCACGATAGTCGATTTTTACAATAAATTTTCTATTTATCTATCTATCACTAGCACTAGTAGTTTCAAGAAAAATACTTCGGGGTGATGCGCAGCCATGACGGAGCCACGGAGGCATCGTCCCCAGATTCTCAACAAGAAGACTTACCTGCTTTCCTGGCGAGTTCAGAGACGGTCCGGAAGGCCTCCGAATTCTGCAGCACTTCTGAGACATTCTGACGGGAAGCGTGTCCTTCGTCACCGGAAATCCCTGAATCTGAGCCCCATGAAATATGCTTCCTCGTCGAAAGCTGAGGTGATCCACTGCAGGGAAAAAATTGCTTATACTCGCAGGATAGACAAGGGCTGCTACTAGAGGCGTATTCTCTCCGTTCCCCCAGGACTCCACTTGAGGAGTCCCCGCGTGTTTGTTTGTCCCGGGGACTCACTTCCCGTATTCTCGCGAGTCCCACGAAACGGGAAATTATCATCATCATCATCATTAGATCTGCGTCAAAGTACGTGCTGGCAACTTACAGATTGCATCTGTAATCCCTTGCATCTAGAATCCAAAGAGAGAAATTTCTAAATTTTGGTATATATGTTATGACTTTTCACTACGTAGAGTTGAGCGTCCGATGCGATAAGACTGCGCTTTCTTTTAGACCAGGCGGCCAAGTCATTCTTCCTTTGACACGCATGAAGAATGACTTTGCCGACTTAAAATCAGTCTGAAATTAAGTCGCATGGAGCGCTAGACTCTGTGCAGTGAAAAGTCTTAACTGCTATAGCATAAAATGTTTGAAATTTCGCTCCGTTCTATTATTTTAATATCAGGACATAAGGGGTTAGATATACAACATGGCAGGTGCCAATATGTCCTTTACAGGACCCCTCGCACTATTTACTACTCAACTTACGTTATTTTAAAATGTTTGAATACTTTAAAACTAGGCTGTGCTTTCAACAAATAACCCACGGTTTGGAAGCCTTTTCCGAGACCCGTTGACTTACAGCGAAAACAGGGGGAAAATTTACATAACCGGTTTTTCTAGAAAACATTCTCCCAGACAACCGTCGACAGCGTGATACACATCGAAGGTAGCAAAACACGGCAAGTGAGAAAATCAACGTGATTTTATTAGAGGGCTTAGAATGTACAGTACGAAATTGGGGTCTCCAGGTTTAGAAATATACGGAGTGACTATGGAAGTGGGTTGCGTTAGTATTACAAACCTTTCCATCAGCAAAAAGAATAGAAGGGCTATGATTTCTCGACCAATTAGAACATGCAAACAAATATGTACTATTTTTCAGCGTTAAAGTTCAATGGGCACATCAAACTACTCCAATCCCACTCTGTAACAACCTAGGAACAATGCTTACCCCCTAGATCAGCAGCTTTTCAACAGTTTCCTCTATGTGATATTTCAAAGCGTAATTTTTTTGGCCAGTACATGCTCAATTTACTAGCTTGGACAAAGTTAAAAGCTATGTTTCTTATAATACTTGGTAGGTCTTTATTTTTTGCATAAATCAGCCAGTATATTTCAGATTTTAATAGGTTATTTGTTTTTTAATGATTTTTTTACCTATGTTATTTCTTATAAGCTTATTGCATATTCTGGTACATTTTATAAAGCAAGCTAATCAAGCTTCACAACACTATTCCACAAAGAAAAAACTTTGAATAGGCACTTTAAGCCATGGGACTTCTGATGACACACTAGAACAATCAGGTAAACTGCATCTGCGGCTTGACTTTGGTGATGTCTCAAATATATCCTTTTCTATCAAGCATTGCTGGGAGTTTTTGAATTTCCTGCCACGAGATCCCAGCTCCTAAGATTTGGATCGCCGAAATGCCAGAGAGGTAAAGACAAGGGATAACAAGAAAATGGCCGATTTTCGTAGCGGCTTCTTAAGGAAGTCGGAAATGTTTATTTGTGAAGCATTTGATACAAAGTAAAGCATTAGAAGGAAACATGAGGAAAAATGACTTCTTAAATCATTCATGACATAAATATTCGTTGAGCCCAAACTGACTGGGAAACATACATTTCCTGACACAACAGCCCTTTTTCAAAACGGCATTGTGTCTCCGTAGTTGACCATTTTATTCAGAATTTTTAATTAAAACGGAACCTAAAAGAGGAACCTTACCAAGAAGGCTCGACATATCGCTGCCAAAGCATCGGAGATGACGTATCCGTGTTTAGCCATTGTTTGGATGTATCCATGACACATTTTTCTTTTGTTTTGCAGCCAATTTAAACTCGCCACTCCGCACATGAAAGTGGGTAATTCATGCCAACATACAACATCACACAACACAGCAAATCACTACAAGGAGCGTGTTCCACCCTACTTACCGTAGTTACTACGCATGACGTCACGAATTCTGGCTTTTTGTCGTCAATGCTGGAACGATTTTTCTATTTTCCAGCAGGATCTCACGCCAGGGGCGAATCCGACCAATCACGTTACAGTTATGCGTAGTAACTACGCTTACTACGCTCCCGAGCATGGTAAGGAAATAGTATCTATTAGTTACTATTCCGACAAGGTTGGAACGGTCAGCGTAGTAACTTTTCGTGAGGATGGAACGGAAATAGTAAGAAATAGTAACTACTGTTAGAAGGGTGGAACACGCTCAAGGGCTCACGTTCGTTCTGAGCCTCGTTTTTGTCGAAATAGCGCTGCCGCATCGCTGCTGCAGCACTTCTTGCTTTTGCACAATATGCGTTTTTGGATTCACTTTCTTCTTGGTTGAAGCGGCAGCGCTGCAGCTTCTTGCAGGGAAGCACGGACTTGGTCGGTGAGCAAGTTCGCGATTCTAGAAGCGCTGCCGTCTTCCTCGGAAGCACTGCAGTGCAAAAACGGATGTAGAAAGAGTCAGTCCGGAAGTGGCAGAGAAGCGGACCTGCAGCGTGCAACAAAACGAGGCTCTGAAAAATGAAGGCGTTCTACCGTGGCAAATTTTTTGAAAAATCTAGCAGACTTTTCAAGCCAGAGAAACCAGAGCTGCCTACAGGTTTTGCACCAGCGATCAGAAGGGCCGTTACTTTACGAATTCCACCCGAGCAAACAAAACGACCCAACGAAACTGACAACAAGAATTAGCATACCTGTCTGTGCTAGAGGCGTTGGATAGTACTTCAAGGTCGTACTTCCTGCAAACGCTTGAAAGCTCTTCAACTGCATCACCTCGATTGGGGAAGCAAGGAACATCCTCAGGAACGTCCACCTTACCGTTATCAAGATCCACGACGCACAAGTTACTCTGAAAAATAAACACGAATGATTCTTAGTTGCGAGGGTGCGGTGGCTTTGAGGCATTAGACCTATACTGCATTGGGCGTCAACTTTCCTTTAAGGACCCCTCTTTATTTTTCTGTCTTTTATAATGTACCTAGCTCCCTTATGGAATTATAAGCTTCTAAAATCCCGACCTTTCTCCACTGTTACTTTTTGTTTAGCGCTTTTTTGGCCATGCCGAGTTTTGGCTGTTACACAGCGCAAAGTTTGCCAGAATCTTCAACGTCTGCTGACAACTCTTTCAAACACAAGCATATGACAATCTTCTGTTTTTGACTTCTTTTATTTGCTTAGTTTTCCAACTTTTTAACCACAGCTCGTTCAGTTTTCAAATGTATTGCGCCCAGCCGTCGCGTTGGAGAGCAGGAAAGCTGGACAGAATCGACAAGCGCTAACCAGAAAATTGCTAAATCCAGGTGGAAAGTATTTTCGAAAAATCTTTTTTCTGATCCATTTCATAATGAAAAGATCATTTCTAGTAAGAGTTGTGCTCTAAAGGACACCTGAACAATGAAACCGTACTTGAACACACCATGGAGAATGCATAAATTTACAAACACGGCCACGGAGAGCATTCTTCTCCTGAGCGTGACGTTTTCAAAATAGTGATGTTCGTCTCTGGAGGTTTGCACATGCAGACTCCAAGACAACAAGACCAAAGGTGTCGATGGGATCCCAAAAATCTAATATTTGATTCAGACAATCGGGTCTTCCTTCGCCAGATCCAGTTTTCGCCAGGCTAATCGTCAGAGAAAACCAAGTTCAGATTTACCTCTATAAGCCATATCTATTTTGACGATACTGAGCGAGACTTCCTGCTTTACTTCTGCCCGGTTTCCGGTTACGCCCGAAAGTCCACCAAAAAAAGAAAATTTAGAAACAAACCCAGCGTATCTCCTTATAAAGAACATCTAATCAACTTTGAATGAAAGTTTGACTTAAAAAAAAATTCCGCTTACAACCGGATTCCGGACTAATTATATTTCCGAGTAAAAAAAACGATTTTCGCCTCTCTTCTTAACCCTTAATCTGTCAGCTGATCGAACTTTTGCTTTGAACAAATTTTCCGGTCTGGGCCGGATTCCGAGCGAACTAGTTGTCCGGCGAGAAAATGGTTTCCACCATTGTGTTTGGCATGTCTTTTTATTCATCAATCGAACATTTAATCAACTTCAAACGAAGCATTTACTTTTAACCAACTTTCCGGCTTTCACCGCATTCCGGACGAACTACTTGTTTGTCGAGAAAATGGTTTTCACCACCGTGTTCAGAATGTCTTCTTACTTCTAAATCGACCATTTAATCAACTTATTTTACTTTTAACCATTTTTCCGTTTTTTGCCGGATTCCGGACGAACTAATTGTCCGGCAAGAAAACGGTTTTCACCCATAATCGACTTTTATATTAGCTGTTTAAAAATATTTTGTTTGTCCCTTAACTTGAACCCCCTCCCCCACCCAGGGGCGTCACTATGGGGGGGGGGGAGGGGGGGATCCCCCCCTAAGGTCCTGAGAAAGAACTGTCGGGCTTCCCCGACGAAATTTCATTTGTTTGTCGGCGCGAAGCGCCGGCAAACACAGAAGAAATAAAATTTTGTATGCTTTTTGTCAGGCATCGGTCGACTCGTCGGCACATCGGGTCTTTTTATATGCAAGAAATAAAATCCTGCAAACGTTTGTCGGGCAAAATACTGATGAAAGCGAATTCTGCATGCTTTTGTCGTGCCTCGGTAGTCTCGTCGGCACATCGGGTTCTTTTTATACAGAAGGAATCCAGAAGAGATAACAAAAATTAAGTTTTTGTCGGGCGTCGGTTGACTCGTCGGCACATCGCGTTCTTTTTATACGCAAGAAATGAAAACCTGCAAACATTTGTCAGGCAAAGAACTGGAGAAATCGAATTCTGCATGCTTCTGTCGTGCCTCGGTTCGTCGACACCTCAGGTTCTTTTTATACATAAGAAATCCAGAAGAAATTGTTTTTATGCTTTTGTCGGGCGTCGGTCGACTCGTCGGCACATCAGGTTCTACTTATACGTAAGAAATCAAATTTTGCAAACTTTGTCGGGCGCACCCGGTAAGTTTAAGTTTCATCGGAACAAGGCGTTATTTTTACGCGTATGAAATCATGTTCTGTATAGTCTAGTCGAGCAAAAAACAGAACAAATCAAATGCTCGATGGTTTTGTCGGGCGTCGGTATCCTCGTCGGCACATCGGGTTCTTTTTACACAAAAAAAAAAAAAAATCCAATTCTGTAACTTTTTATCGGCGCATGCCGAAAGTTCAAGTCTCGTCGGTACATCGGCTTCTATTTACGCGTAAAAATAAAGTTTTTTACAATCTTGTCGGGCAAAACACAGAAGAAATCGAGTTCTGAACGCTTTTGGGGCGTCGGTATTCTTGTCTGCACACCGGGTCTTTTATACGTAAGAAATCAAATTCTGCAAACATTTGTCGGGAGCAAATTTTTCCGAAAAAAATACAGATTTAAAAAAAATTTGCTGGCGTTGCTTAGGTCAACTTGTTCTGGTACAGTCGTTGAAAGCTTCGCTTCTTGGCAAAAGTTGAAACGAAAAGCCGAGTATGTGAAATTAAATATATGTACTTACATCAAAGGAAAAATCTCAACTGATGCATTACAGTAAGTTTTACACAAAATTTCGCCTGCGGTGCATTTTGTCGTATTCCCTATTTGGAAGAACGTTGTATCATTTAGTTTTCCTTTTAGGATAGAAATTCTTGGGGTGTGAAATACGTTAAAAGCCGGAAATTGTATGGTACTATAGCTGGATTTTCAGGAAAAAAATAGAGTTTAACTTGCCTTGGTACAGTCGTTGGAAGCTTCACTTTTCAGCGAAAGTTAAAATGAAAAGCCGAATATGTGAACTTTAAAATACGAAATTATACCGAAGGAATAACCTCAATTCATGCATTACAGTTAGTTTACACAAAATTTCGCCTGCGGCGCATTTTGTAGTATTCTTTATTTAGAAGAATAGTGTTTCATTTAGTTTGGTGTTTTAGGATTGAAATTCGCTGAAACACGTTAAAAGCTAGAACTTGAATTTTCTAGGTATAGGTATAGGTATAGCTAATTTTTTCTGGAAAAAAGGCTGATTTAAAAAAATTCGCCTACGGCGCTTACTTTAACTTGTTCTTGGTACAGTCGTTGGAAGCTTCGATTTTTAGCGAAGGCTAAAATGAAAAGCAAAATGTGTGAACTTCAAAATACGAAATTAAATCAAAGGAATAATCTCAACTGATGCATTACAGTTAGTTTTACCCCGGTTCTATTCTGTGCTGGCGGGAAATGTAACGGCGTTTTTTGTCGGCACATTTTTGAGTCCGTCGGCACAAACCGGACGTCCCCCCCCCCAAAGGTAAAAGGCTAGTGACGCCCCTGCCCCTGCCCTCACACCAAGTTTCATCAAAATATCACATTCCCTTCGAGAGTTATCGTGCTCTCAGACAGACGGACATTTTTGCGATATCATAGGTATCCCTCCACTTACGTTTTGGGATCCCAAAAAGCGTAATTCATTCAAATCTTGTACAGCGCTGGCCGGATCGTATTGGAATTTCTTCTAGATATACGTTTGGGCTTAACTGGTAAAAAAAAAAATATTCCAGAAGAAGGGTTGATTGGAGACATTTGTTTATTTCTAAAATTGTTCGGTACTGAAAAAGGACAGACGCAAAATGGAGCAAAAATCATAGCTTGGAAACACTATTTCGTAATTGGATTGGGTTTTCTGCAGGCAATGTTAACGGAAGTCATACAGATAGGGATGATACTTGGTACTCTTCATTCAGGCGTCCTTTAAATAAATGTGTTTTAAAGATATTTAAACAGAAATAAGTTTAAAAAAAAGTATTTAACGAACGACTATTTAACGTGGGGTCGCTCCCTTCGGACAGGCGAAAGCTTCACGGTTCACATTTATCACTGATAATTAAATTATCTCTTTTAATGAAAACGGTTTCAGTTGTTGTAAAACAGCTTTAGGCAGCTACTGCACATATGATATGATACAGTCTTCATCGTTAAGAGGCCAGAGGGAAAAAAACACTAAACCAAACGGGTACACTTACAATACGTTACAAAATAATATCAACAAATATGATGCTGCATTGCCAGCTTGAAAAATCTTCTCCCAAACTCCCAAACCTCCACCCATCATCATTTTCACCATCCATTCCTTATCACCGACTCTTCAAAAATCTCATGTAACTGCGAATCATACTTGACACTGCAAAAGAGATACGTCAGCTACATTTTATTAGAGCTATATTTCGGCCTTTCATCGGCTCAAGCCGCTCAAGCTGGAAAACGAACTTATGGAAGAACAACTAAAGATTCTTCCTTAAGTATCTGATTTTGTGAGCTTCTTCCTGAAAATGCTTGGAGTTAAAGCTGTTGCTGCGATTTCATTTGGACACAGCTGCTGTTTTTGCTGCTCGACTGGGTCGTTCAGAGGTTAGAGATTTTTCCGCATCTAGGTTTTACAATCGCCTGACTCTAAGAATTTTCGGTTGTTTTTCCACAAGTTCATTTTCCAGCTTGAGCGGCTTGAGCCTGAAGAGGACCCTTGCCACGAACGGCCGAAATGTAGCTCTAATAAGATGTAGCTGATGCATTCGTCATACATCAAATCGTCGCAGATGGACCACATCTTCATTCATGTCTCCACACATAGGGCAGATAGTAAGGACCAACTCCGGTTTATTCTATATGCCTCCGTACCTGGTTAATTAAAGACTTCCCGGTTGACATCAAGCCCATAATGAAGGGTACCGGAGCGTCCAGGAAATGCTCCATCGATGCAGGCAGTATTGGTACGTATACATGGGGCCAAGAAAAGGGAGCCAACAGAGCTGTCACACACTCAGCCACCACCATGAGCTTCTGACAGTCTACAAGGAAGAAAGAAAATAATGACGAAAATACTTACTGGGAAGATAATCAGAAAAAATCACCAAAAAGGGCTACATTTTAGGTAGGCACCACCCCGTCACTCAAAGCCACAAATAGCACTGTAGCAACAAGACCAAAGGTTTCGATGAGATCCCAAATACTGAATATTTATTCGACTACTTGATCCAGACAAGCGAATCTTGAAGATTTCCAGTCTTCGCCAAACCCTTTTAACATTTTGCTGTAACTTACAACCAAGTTCAGATCTGGATTCAGTATGCATGTTTACTCCAACATCTCATATCTAGTTGACTTCAGACCAACTTGAACACTTGACCAAATTTCCCCTTTTAGCAGTACTCTCAACGAACTGCATGTAGAGCAAAAGAGCTGGTGACATTGAGAGGCGAACCTTTCGACCAAATTTCCAAGATTTGGCAGACTTTGCCAGCTTATCCGTCAACGAAATAAAGTTCAAGATCGGATTCAGCATGTCTCCTCAACGCTAAATCGAACCTCTAATCAACTTCTGATTAAACTTTTACTTTTCACAAATATTCCGGTTTTTGCCGGATTCCTGGTGAACTACTTGTCCGGCAAGTAAGTATTTCTCATGACAGACAAACAGGCAGACGGACAGACGGCCCCTTTTCCCCCTTTTCATACGTAGCAGAGAGGCCCAAGCTTTTCTGAGCGACAATGACCAAGGAGGTCTACTAAACTAGCCCTATGGTGGTAGTGCTTATACTCCAACAACATGACATTTTCCAACAATACAAATCAATCGCTGGATGGGGGCATCCCGCCGCTGCTTCGAGTCAGCACTACTGGCGATTGTTGGAAAGGGTCAGGAGTTAATAACCAAACGCCATTTTAGGACGCGTATATAACCCTAGAGGCGTTTATCCAAGCTCCCACAAAGAGGCTGTCCCTCAAGAGTGTTTCAGCGATAGTATGTGTGCCCCACATGCCTGTTTCCACGAAAAACAAGATTGTGTGGCTCAAATTTGACAAGTACTACTCGTGGTGATTTTTATTTTGTCGCTGGAATTTGGCGGGGAAATTCAAATGTAGTTGCAGATTAAACCCAAACTGGAACATAAAACATAGGATCTTTCTAGAACATAATGTTAAGGCTGTGTTAAGGCATAAGTGTTCTATTTAGTGAGATTTTATCTGGATTTCTTCTCGTAATTCTTAAGCACCTCAGTTCCACGGTGGGTCCCTTTCGGCTGCAGCTGGTGTGTGAACCGATGAAAAATCTATCACAAAATAGTAGTATGAAGTTGAGCGAAAAAGTAGCATGCAGTACGAACTGATGCTATACTACATGTTCTATGTCAAGGCTACCGTGTTACTGCATGCTACTGGATACTGATGCTTAAGATTGGCCCAGTCTGAGGCACATTAAATGATAGATTTCTTTACTATTACATATCAGCACGTGCAACTTTTTCGTACAACTATCATACAACTACGCAGGCTACACATTTTTCATCGGGAAGGATGCCCACAAGGGGTGTACCCTGGTATAACCTGGCAACAGTCTGCGCACATTCTGAGTCATGGCCCATTTCGATCCCCCCCCCCCCCCAATGTTTTCTCGAACTAAGATCCTAACGTTACTTCGCCTCGCCTCATTTCACCAATTATGCAAAACCTAGATTCTGCCTGGCCAGCCTCTACTCTTCCTCAACGCATCTATGACCTTTCTAGACCCTCATTGGTCTGCTTCACGAACCTCGGACAATGGAAGAGCCTACCCCCCAAAGACGCCACCGCTAAAGATCCTGATGTTCCTTTCTTTATGACTAGATTTCACTCATTAAAAATTGCCCCAGATTCAAAAACTGGCGACATTCTGTGCAAACTTTGAGTCATGACCCACTTTGAGGCCGCGTTCCCCGAAATGTTTTCCCCAACTAAGATCCTGACGTTAAATGTAGTTTTCAACATTTCAACATTCACATTCCACTATAGTTATGCAGTACCTAGATTCCGCCTGGCCGGCTTCTACTCCTCCCCAATGTATAGGACACTTTCAAGAGCCTCATTGGTGCAGTTCACAAAGCCCGAAAAACCGAGGAACCTCCCCCCGCCCCATCAAAAACGCCGCCGCTAAAGATCCTGACGTAACATTCTTTACGATCAAATTTAATTCGGGACATATTGCCCCAGATTCTGCCTGACCGGCCTCTACTCCTCTTCAACACGTATAGGACCGTTTCTAGAGCAACGGAAGAGCCTACCCGCCCCCCCCCCCCCCGAAAGATGCCGCCGCTACAGATCCTGACCTAATATTCGTTATGATCTAATTTTAGTCTGGACATATTGAGCGTGTTCCGCCCTTGTAACAATAGTTACTATTTCCGTTCCATCCTCACGAAAAGTTACTACGCTGACCGTTCCAACCTTGTCGGAATAGTAACTAATAGTTACTATTTGCTTACCATGCTCGGGAGCGTAGTAAGCGTAGTAACTACGCATCTCTGCAACGTGATTGGCCGGATTCCGGATTGGCCGGAAAGTGAGATCCTGCTGGAAAATAGAAAAATCGTTCCAGCCTTGACGGCAAAAAGCCAGAATTCGTGACGTCATGCGTAGTAACTACGGTAAGTAGGATGGAACACGCTCACTGGCCCAGATTCTGCCTAGCCGGCCTCTTGTCTGGCTCCTCCTCAATGCGTATAAGGACCTCTCTAGATCCTCATTGGTCCACGTCATAAACCTCGATTAAGGGAAGAGCCCACCCCCACTAAAGCGCCAAAGCCTGCAACTGCTCAAAGCAAGCAGTTGATCTACCTTCTGTTTCTTTAGCATAAAAGTGAATTTACCGCTGGACTGTAGAAGTGTCTGCTGCTCCAATAGTACACAAGTTAGCAGCGTCACGACTTTATCAACTGACAAGATGGAGAAGAGCTCTTTTAATGAGTAGTCGAGTAGAGGTAGTTCATCGTCTCCAGGCCTGTAAAGAAATGTTGATTCAGATTTATCGTAGAGGTATGTTACTTCGGACGTCGCCTAACTCCGAACGAATGAAACTCAGCAAACGAATAGTACCAAGTTACCGATTTTGAAGAAAAAGACCCACTTTTAACACAAAAACCCTTCTGAAGCCCTCCCAACCCACAACCTACCCCCACACCGATCTCGATATTACATAGATGAAATGTTAGGGAGATTTAAAGACCAAAATAAACACGGTTAAATTCGATTCACAAATTTATTCTGGTTTATTTGTCAAGGTACAAGTCCCTTGATCCATCTAATCCCGTGACACGGGGATGCAAACTGCCTGGATGGATTTGCCTTCGGCAGGATCACTGTTACTATGGCCCGCTATCTGATTACTGTAGTGGCTTTTGGGGAGCTCGGCGATTCTCTCAGTGTTTTCGACGGCAGACATAACAAATTCAAAAAGACAACTGACAATTCGGCAAACATTCCAAATTCTAAGACAACTAGTGATCATGGCCAACGAAGAAAGGAAAGATAAGAAGATAAGCAGGTTGGATATCAGTAGCTGATCCATTTTGTCAGCTTTATACAGCTAATTCTTTTTTCTTCTTCTTCTTCTTCCTCACTTAAATTTTGGTATTCTAGAAGTGTCAGAGAAGAAAAAAAGGTAACAGCTTTCGGACAAAAAAAAGAAAGAAAATTTACGAAAATATAAAGACAGAGCCCCGATACGATCTGGTTCTGTCAATTAAGTAGCTAGGGCTACTGCTTGTTCTTCCCACCAAATTACATCCCATCCCTTCACTCTAAGCGTTTCGCGGGATTTCCGGTGCCCCCTTCAATCCCCCCCCCCCCGCAAGTATCTGATCCGACCAGGCCTTGCCACGGAACATCTGAGACGATAGCTCTTTTCACTTGCAAAGTTTCATTCAATTCCAATGACCCGTTCAAAAATTATGCATGCCACTAGATCCCAGGCTTCCCATTCTCAAGCGCCTCTATAGCTTAGTGGTAGAGCAGTGGCCTAGAGAGCCGAGGGTCCTGGGTTCAATTCTCTACTGAGGAACATTGTTATCTCTGGCAATCACTCTTTCTGAACAGAGTAAGTTAAGACGTTGGCAATCATAAATTAGTTCTTTAAATCGTGTGCCTTTTTTTCTTCTCTCATAGTTTTACATTGCTGATGAACGGATAAACTGATTTAGGTAGCCTCTAGTTTTGTGTTTGCTTGTGTTGCTTTAACTCTCTCATTGCCATTTTACATATGTATACGGCCATAAGATTATGTTATATTTCAAGTTTGCGAAGTTTCAGCTTAGAGTACAGTAGAAGTATGCTTATTTGAACACAATTTCATCTATTCCACTACCCCGGCCTTGTTACTTGTATATCAAACAATCAATTGAAAGGAAAAATAACGAGCTTTATATCAGCTAACAGCTAACTATTTTCAGGGTTATCCTGTCACAAACTTGAAGTAGAAATTCATATAAATTTCTTTGATTTTGAATTTACGAACAAGCTCCTTTTTCTGTTTTAAGCATCTGGTTCAGTTCAATTCAAGTTAAGTTCAAGTTATTTTTATTGACAAACTTCTATATACACAACTAACATAATGCTAACATAGACAAAAAACAAAATTTATTTATGAACAGAATCCCAAGGGCCCTATGGCCCGTTGGTTGGGAAACATTTATCTTTGCATTAAAACCAAACAATTCACCAGGTGTTCTCGCGAATACAACCGACCTCAACATCACCACGCAACAAAATAAAAAATAAATAGATAAACAAACAAATTCATCGAGAGCAAATTCATCGAGAGCCAACACTATAACTTCTCATTTTTTTTAAACTAATAAAATAAAATAAACACTTATGTTCAAACGTTACTGCTTTTTTTTCATTTTATTCTCTAAATTTCAAACAATCAATTACTATTTTCTAACAATAATCTTTTAAGGTGTTTTTTAAACGAACCGAGACTCAGGGACTGCCGGATCTCCGCGGGAATCGAATTCCATGCACGCCCTACGACCACTTCCAGACCAAAGTCTGAACGCACTGAGGGAGTGGAAGGAACCAGTATGTCATCTCGGCTTCTTAATGCACAAGGGGTAACTTCATTAACCAGTCGAAGCATCCCAGAAAAGCATGATGGGAGGTCACAACGAAAATACTGAAATGCAAATGAACATAACGAAAGAGTGTAAACGTCCCTTAAGGTGCGTTTTTTTTATGTAGTTTCATTGTGTTTTCACTGAAGTGTGACGTACTTTATATCAGTAATGGAAGTTCAGTATGTGTAATGGACAAATAAAACAGTACACGTACTGTACTTTCATAACTGAAACAAAAGTACGTCAGACTACAGTGAAACTACACCGAAACTACATAGAAAAAACCGCAGCGTTAGTTTTAATAGATGAACAGGAGCACTTGTTGTTGACTGGAGAATTTGACAGGCTCGAACCGCCATCTTCTCCATTGAAGGTGCGTTCCTCTTGGCAAAGTACTCACATTGTGAAAGGAAAACCAGGCGGCAGTTAAGTCGCCATCAGCTGTGCATCAGTAAAATATTCAAAAGTGACAAAAATGTGAATGGATTACAAGTATTTTGTAGTAAAAAATGCCCGGTCTGGATTTTAGTTTTTACTTCGACGATCGTTCACTGTTAGCAGACGTTCACATAAGCATACCTCTACTGTACCTCTCTGGACGAGCATACTTCAGTTTCTCTTAAATATGCTATAGTGTTCTCTATCCGTTGTATGTTTTTAACATCCAATGGGAATCGTTTCTGCAATCTCTGGATCCCCAGCACAGCCTGCATCAGACATTTCCGAAGTAGACTATTTGCTCTTGTTAATTCCCTCTTAGGCTGATGTGGGTCTTCCTTTTTCATTTGGCTTTAAACTCCTATGTGTCACACTTACATGTTTTAAATGGGTAAATAAAACCATTCATTCATAGCCGAAGACTGGTCGCATTTAAAACAAGACCAAAGGTTACGATGGGACACCAAAAATGTAATATTTGGTCCAGAAAATTTGGTCTTATAGATATCTGGTCTTCGCCAGACTCCTTGAACATTTTTACCGTTAAGATTTAGAAACAGAAGAAGAATCAATAGTTGTGTTTTTGCTGATACCATGGTATCTTTTACCACGGTAGCTGGATCTGCAATTAGTCGTTTTTGCAGTTATCGTGGTATCTGATACACGGTGCTCTGCAAAAACGACTATTGCCGAAATTGCACTTTTCGAAGTCATTCCAAAAGAAAAACAGATATCCAGTTTCATCACTGAGTTCTAAACTTCTTTCTCACCAATCTGACAAAATTTGATGAAAGTGAGATGACTTCTCAGATACCACGACCAGTCACCACGGTCGGACCGTAGTATCTGAATATCTGATACCACGATAACTGGCCAGATACCACGATAACTGCAAAAACGCCTTTTGACCGTGGTATCAGTTACCACGATAACTGCAAAAACGACTTTAAACCGTGCTAACAGATACCATGGTATCAGCAAAAACGCAACTAATGTTTAATCATCGGAGAAAACCAAGTCCAGATATGGATTCACCATGTGTATTTACCCCTAGGCTATACGTCACATCTACTTTGACGAAATTGATCAAATCTTCCTGCCTTACTTCTGCCAAATCTCCAGTTTCGACCTGATTCCGGATTTTTTAACTAAAGCTCAAAAACGAATTCAGCGTATTGCCTTAATATTCAGATCCTACTTTAACTTTTAACAAATTTTCCAGTTTCAGCCGGATTCTGGGCGAACTATATGTCCGGGTAGAAAATGATAGTCAAAAGCGGATTCAGCATGTCTTCGTACCCCTAAATCGAACATCTAATCAACTTCAGATAAAACTTTTACTTGTAACAAATTTTCCGGTTTCGGACGGATTCCGGGCGAACTACTTGTAGGGCGAGATGTAAATATAATAAATATCATACAAATGTTCAGCATGTCTTCTTACCCCTGAATCGAACATCTAATCACTTTTTATAAAACTTTACTTTTAACAAACTTTCCGGTTTGGGCCGGATTCCGGGCGAACTACTTGTCCAGCGAGGAAATAGTTTTCATATTAATGTTCAGCATATCTTCTCACCCCTAAATCCCTTGACCCAAAGAGTCCTCACACTAAGTTTCATCAAAATATCTCGTTCGTTTCGAGAGTTATCGTGCTTCCAGGCGGAAAACTTTTGCGATGTCATAGGTATCCCTCCACTTACGTTTGGGATCCCAAAAAGGCAATAAAATCCTCATTCAGTATTAAAAACTTTTGGTTTAGATCTTTTCGCTCCAGAAAAGCGTAACTCACCTTGTAACGATAACAGGTTCCTGTCGGCAGGTACGGAATGCGACTGTTTGCCCAGGCATAGGCAGCGGTATTTTGTACAAGAAATTGTGGACCACACTCTCCACGGAATAGCTCTTCTTATCCGATCGACATACATAACTAAAAGAAAGAAAATAAGAATTATAAGTGGCATACATGCTCCGAGTAATAGGTAGGAGTAGGATGGCGGAGTCGAGTAAACAATTTTTGTTCCAATTCAATTCAATTTCATTATGTTAAAAAAAAATCATGGGACGACAAAGCCGATTCATTTTTTACTTATGTCAAGAATATAACAGTATCGCTCGTTGGAGTAGGATGGCGCGGTGGAGATGCACACTGTCAGGAGTTTCATACAAAATAATACAAGGATGTGCAGTTTCAACAGGCGACACTTGGGGTCCGTGAAAACGTTATGCATTAAATGTTATGCATAATAAGCATTGACAGGAAGAGCTGAAAAAACGCGGGAAAAGCATTTGCTGACTTCGGTATCATGACAGCAGACAAAAAAGGAAAAACGTCAAAGCCGACCTCGAGCCCAGAGAAGGATTTGGCCGCTTTGGCAGAGGACGGGACAAGAACTGGACCAGAACTCACACAGGAATGGACCCATGACCGCCAAGGATGGTACTCGGACTGTGGAAAAACCCTTGGATGTCAGGGAAGGCTCGCAGCCAGGGTTCTGATTCGAGTACATGTAAGTACGCTATTAGCTGCTTTTTTGCAGATACAATGGTATCTGATCCCACGGTAACTGCATTTGCATTTCGTCGTTTTTGCACTTACCCTGGTAAAGATCCTCCCACCAAGTTTCATCAAAATTTCTCATTCCCTTCGAGAGTTATCGCGCTCACAGTCAGATAGACGAACGGACGGACAGACGAACTTTTGCGATGTCATTGGTATCCCTCGACTTACGTTTTGGGATCCCAAAATGTGGGTGAATCTTTTTCTAAGTATGCAGGATTTTTTTCATGGAATTTCCCAGCGTGATCGCAGAGACAATGAGATTTTTCTCAAATTTTGAGTTTTCTCTTTTGAACCCGCATAGTGCTAAAATAATTTTGTACAAAGCGATTTCGACAGGTTTTGTATGGTTAAGATTGTGAAATTCCGTCCTGAAATTTTTGTGCACAAATCCGGCACTGTAGAAACAAAGAGTGGCGAAACTGATATTGGCCAAATCAGGTGGTTAATCTTTCAAGCGATAGGTTACTTTGCAAAAACTACAATTCACGAATTATCTCTTTTAGAAGTCATCCCAAAAGAAAAAGCTGATATCCACTCATCACAAGTGCCAAACTTCTGTCCCACCAATTTCACAAAATTCTAGGCTCTTGTGTTGGGGATGATGAAACTGGGATGGCTTTTTCAGATACCACGGTAACTGGCCAGATACCACGATAACTGCAAAAACACTTTTTGACCGTGGTATCAGATACCAAGGTAACTGCGAGAACGACTTTAAACCATGGTATTCATTATTCATAGCCTCGTTTTACCCCAACAAAACAGGCACATTGCAAACATTACTGCATCCAAAGCTGTTAATTCCAGGAAAAACTACGACACCAACAATTTCGGTTAGTTCAATAGCGACACACAATAGGCGTGTTTGCGCGGTACAACTGTGGTCCACAAACTTCTGAATGTTTATCGCGGAAACAAGATTGTGGGCCACACAGTCGAGCCACAAGTTGAAACTCACGGAAACGCCGTTTTGACTACTTTGGGGGCGGTAATTTCAAATTTCTGAAAATAAAAATTAAATTCAGATATAATCTCAACAAATAGAACTTAAGACTCTCGCCCTTACCATTCTCTGCAAAAAGGATGCTAAGTCTTATGTTTACATGCTTCAACAAGACCATAGGTTTCGATGGGATCCCAAAAGTGTTCAGCATGTCTTCCAACCCCTAAGTCGAACATCTAATCAACTTCAAAATATTATACTTATTATACATATATTATACATATAAATATTTACTTTTAACAAACTTTCCGGTTTTGGCCGGATTCCGGGCGAACTACTTGTTCGATGACAAATGGTTTTCACCATCGGGTTCAGCATGTCTTCTTACCCCATAATCGACTATCACATTAGCTGTTTCAAAATATTTTGTTTGCCCCTTAATTTGGACCCCCTCCCCTACCCCTAAATGCAGGGCTACAAAGCCCATCTAAGAACTTGACTTGTCCGATGACCACCAAGTTTCATCAAAATATATAATTCCCTTCGAGAGTTATCGTGCTTACAGATGGACGGACAGACGGACAACTTTTGCGATGTCATAGGTATCCTTCCACTAACGTTTTGGGATCCCAAAAAGTAGCTAATTGTATTGTTTTGACGTTTTTTTGCTGCTAAGCTTGAATTTCCCACCAGAAACGAGCCACAAAATCGCCTCGGCAGTTGTTTGTCCAATTCGAGCCACACAAATCTTGTTGGTCGCGGAAACACACTTGCCGCGCAAAAGACCACGGAAACGCTCTTTTAGAGCCAAAATCGACCCACAAAATGTGTGTGGTAGCACGGGAAAACGCCTAATATAAGATAATACTTACTCCAACAGGTCGGATAAAATCTTCTTAGCTGCATGGACCACCGGTAGCTCTCCTATGACGGCTATGCATTTGCTCACCAACAGAAGATCCTTTGTTGGATCGAAATATCCCTGCGAAACTTCCCCCTGGCTCAGCATGGTGCCAATTTTGAAATGACGCGGGAGCGACTTGGTAACGCCCCCGGCAGATGTTGGGACGTGCGAAATGCTGTTGGACAGCTCTGCTACATGAATGCTCTGGAAAAAAGACATTTAGGTAGCATTCGCTTTGCTCTTCTGCGTCCCTGCAGTGTTTTGAGGTTAAAGTATTTTAAACGGTATGGAAGTTTCGGTCCACTATGAATAATAAGAAGAGCCCGCTTCTGTGTTCTTTCCAATTTGTCTCTTTGTTCCTGCGATAATGAACAATCCCGATGAAAAATTTATCTCAAAATAGTACTATGAAGTAGTACGAAAAGGTAGCATGCAGTACTAACGATGCTACTATATGCTTCTACTTCAAGGCTACCGTGTTCATGCATACTACTATATGCTACTATTAGCAAGACTGGATGCTACTGTGGCAAGACATGATGCTACTGGATACTACTACATAAGACTGGACCAGTCTGACGCACATTAAATGATAGTATTCTTTGCCATTAGACAGTATTACATGCAACGCTTTCGTACTACTACCATCCTACTACGCAGGCTATAAATTTTTCATCGGGATGCCAAACAGGTACTGGGTATTCCAGGGTGGGTCTAGCGAAAGAAGTATAAACTCGTAGTAGGTGACCTGGGGTATTTTCATTTTTGAAAGGAGTTTTAAATTTTATAATCCCGCATTGGCACGTTTCAACATGTCCTGGCAGTGCGCTTCCCATTTTAGATCTATTGGTTATGGTAACACCCAGTTACTTAATTTTCTCTGCTTCATAAAGGATCCCTCTTGCTTATTCTGCCTTTTATAATATACTTAGATCCCATATAGAATTATAAGCTTCTAAAATCCCCACCTTACTCCATTGTTTCGTTTCGTAACTACGAATTTTTAGCGCTTTTTCGGCCTTTCCGAGTTTACCGTCACCCAACAAAAAGTTTGCCGTAATCTTCAATGTACGCTGACAACTCTTTCACATAGAAGGATGTGAAACTCTCCTGTTTATTACTTCTTTTATTTGCTTAGTTTTCCACTTCTTAACCAAGGCCCGGTTCAGTTTTCAAATGTTTTGCGCCCAGCCGCCGCGTCGGAGAGCAGAAAGGCTGGATATACTCGACAGGCGCTAACAAGAGACTTGCTAGTTTTAGGTGGGAAGGAATGGTATTTCCAAAAGAGTGTTTTCTGATTCATTTCATAGGGAAAAGATCATTTCTAGTAAGAGTTGTGCTTTAAAAACCAAGCAACTTGCTTTCAAGTCACCTCGGATATTTTCTCATATTCGAATTTACCGCTCAGATTTTCAGAGCTCATCATACTCCGGAGCATGAAAGGCAAACGGGTGCAAATAGTAACTACATCAATCAATCAATCAACCAAGTTTAATACAAATAGCTAAAAGCTGAAGAGGAATACAAATTTACGAAATACACAGGCACGAAACAAATTAACTACATCCCAGGTTGCGATGACCATGTCAATCAGTTGGTCTGAAACGTTAGTAGTAAAAGCTGATAAGTCTGGGCACATCAAAAATAAGCCCCCAAAATAAGTCCCTTGACCTTCCAGGTTGGTTAGAAAGTTTAAAACGAGGATCTCAGAGCGTTCGATTCCCTTTCCGCGCAAAATCCACATTTGAAGTTTTTCGCATGTTCCGTCATAAGAGGATCCGAAATAAGGAAGTTACCACTTGACCGACTCGAGTTCAATTTACCTTACGCCAGTTAATCACAGTCAACCATAGAGTTTACCGATACCAGAGTCAACCCTGGTATCGGTTTAACTGTTCTTCAAACTTTTGTTTTTCTCTGTTAACGACGGGGCGAATAACAAACCGCTGGAAGTCAATTCTTAAGCCACTGCACCGGGATGGATTGGACGCTCCCAGTAGTCCCAGTTGGCAGCGAATCACACATAAAACGTCAAAATTACGATTTCAGTTGACCAGAGAGCTGAACCGAACGCGACTCTGATTGATAGATTCAAAAATGTCGTCATATTTCAGTAAGGGCTAGAGGTTGTTTAAATCGATGTCGACAGAGCACGAGCATTTTGATTAGTACTTTAAATTATGTTAAACTGAATAACTTTCTAATAAAAGAAGCTCAAGACGATCAAATCCAGAAAGTAAAAAGAAAATAGTGGTATACGGATTTCCCTACCTGAAGTGCCAGAAGAGCAGCCAAGACCACGTGATTCACCATGGGTTCAAAAAAGGTCAAAGCTGATCCATAAAGCTTAGACCCATCCTCCTTCGTCACTATGAAAGTGTGAATGGACGGGGCAGGAATACGTTTTGCTGTGACGAAATGTACACCATGCGGCATACACATCTGAGAGAAAACAGCATTATTAGCATTTCCCGACTACATGAATGGACTTGGTACTGAGAAAGCCCGAGGGCCAGGGCCCAGGGCAACAAAAGTTGTATAAATACCCTAACATATTGAATACTAAAAAAAAAGCCCTTCAATCTTAACTGTCCTTCCAACAAAGAAGCTTCATAAACTTTTCTGCACACAAGAGCTTGCAATGAATTATGGAAAGAAACTGTTAAAGACACAATAATTAAGTGGACCCTAAACTAACTATAGCCTAATCTAAAGGTCGACATCAACCTTAACTTCTTCTGTTGATAATTTTGTTTGCTTTCTTTGCCTAGTTTACAACTGTTTCTTTTCTTCTTTTTCTTTTTTTTTTGCAAAACAAGAAATGAGTACTGACAACCATGATGGGCAGTCGTACATTGGGTGTAGCCAGTGTTAGTGCGTAAATTTGTTTGCGTTTAAATAATATAAATGAAAGAGTGGTATTGAAGCCGAAAAACATTTCACCTGCTTCTGAATGAGAGTTCGCCTCAATACTTGCTTTTGTTTACGTCATCCTAAGGTGGTTAGTGAGAGAGGTAGGTTTTCACTACGTCGCTCAGTACCGCACTACTGGATAATTTAGCATGACCATGTATGTGCTCACTTGTCCACACCAGTTGTCAGATCAAACCTCGTGCAATTCTTACTGTTTGAATTTAAGAATAATTAAACTGGTTTGACTGAAAAAATTATATGTTGTATCTGTCACCTTTAACTTTAAATTAAACAATTTTTGTTTTTTAAGAAAATTTATTTTTGTGAGTTTGGCCAAGCCTAATGGGCGAGGGGAACTGGAGAGGTATCGTGACAAATATGTGTGTGTTTAGTGTTGTATATAGTGTAACTTGCATCTGAGTGAACCGCGTTCACCTCTCTGCTCAGTGCTGTGTTGTTTTTTTTTACTTGTATTGAAATATTAGGAAAACTTGAACTTGAATAGTATCTTAAGAAATTATGTGCTACAGCAAAACAACAGAAAAACCCAGCATGATGGGGTCCTATATAGCACGTCCTCAATTCATTCCTCGTTAGGCTAGGGGGAGCGAAACTTCGAAAAATGTATTAACGGTGGTTTATGAAAGTCATTCATACCATCCTAGCTGTATAAAAATTGACAGACTTCCATCGACATGAATAGCACAGCTCAAACGCTTGAACCTTCCGTCGGGAGTCTCGACTCGGGACTGAGACTTGAGGTTTTCTTAAATTCTTCTATGTCATGTTCCTGTTATGAATCCAAGTGCTGTGTGGCTTGTCAAAAAAAATTTGTCCACTGGTTCATCTGGGGAAAAACTGGGGGGGGGGGATCTTCAGTAAAGATTTGTAGGGTGTCACGACTGGGGGGGGGGGACGCACCCCCAATGCTGTCTGCCAGTTTAAAAAATAACCCGAGTCGGCGCGAAGCGCCACGATTTTTCGTCAAAACAGTTGATTTTTCATGAAAACAGTCGGTTTTTCTGAAAATCAGTTGATTTTTTTTTAAATGTCATCTTTGTTTCGTTTTTTCTGCAGAAAAAGGCGGTAAAATTACCAGAAGGTCGGTAAATGCCTCGTCCCCCCCCCCCCCAAACATTTTGGCAAGCAACGCCTCTGCTCAGGGTCCACTCCAATCGCACTATAGCTCAAATTCCAACGGTTCAGTTACTCAACCATGGTTACAAGCAATTACAAGACTAACACAAGAGAACCACAGCAGTGATTTAACAACATTTGTACCACAGTCCTGAAAAGAGTAAGCTTAAGGGCATTGTAAGTCTTCTGAATATTATAGAGTTGAATAACTTACTGTATTTACAGCATCTTTGTTGATAGTCACATACGCTGGATTCTCAGGAAAGCAGGCAAGAACCTTTGATTTGTAGAAGCGGTGTAGGGGTGTATGTCCAGCATTGTGCTCACCTACAAATGGTCAACTTGCATCACATGACAGAAAACTGGTTCCAAAATTAACGAAATAACTTAAAGGAGGGTTGTAACTATACTGACAATGCAACCAGGGGCGTCCTGATACCTTCTTGATAGGGGTGGGGGGGGGTGCAGCTTTAGAATTTTACCGGGATTTTTCGAAGTTTTACAGGAATTCTTTCAGGTTTTAAAGGAACTATTGTGTTCTCGCTTCTATTATGTGTTACAAATAACACAAAATAGACTCGTTAAAGTTTTACTGAAAAGGCAGCTTCTTTTTAATTCTGATATTTACTACTGAAATATTGGAACACATCTGAGGGACTTTGTAGTTTTCGTAATAACGTTGAGAGCGTGCTTGCATAGCAAACCAAAATTCATCCAGACGCGGAAAATTTGAATTTAAACAAAGGCCTGCCTTTCCAGGGCTGAAGATGCGACATCGGAGAAGTTAAGCCTGTAGAAAAGTAGGAAAATGAGTTTAACTATTCCTTCAGCCCAAGCTGACTGCGAATCATATTTGATAGTGCAAAACGGATACATCAGCTGAATTTTATTAGAGCTATATTTCGGTCCTTCTTGGCAAGGGTCCTCTTAAAGTTCAATGGGCTGATAAAACTATCACGTTGTCATATTACCACCCCCTAGGATGCAATGTTACATCAGAAATCAGTCGATTCTTACCCAATTTATTTTTGGTGAAATACGGTTACGACGATTTCTGCTGCCTGCCGAGCTCCAATTTTGCTAACCTTGACAAATATAAGCGCAGTTTTCTTACACCTCTCTTGTCTTTGTTATTTAACATTTAAAACTCTTTTTATTCCTTTAGAAAGTTATTTTTATAGAAATTAGATATAAATTAATGTATTTTCTTGACTTAATATTGTCTCGGCCACAAGTAAGTCTGATATATATGTACATTTCTGAAACAAAACAAATTTCAGCTCTGGAACAACAACAAAACAAAACCTTGTAAACCAGATTCAGCTTAGCATCAGCAAAGGATAGGGATATACCTCATCCTGGTAAGTTTCTTTCAGTTAATTTTGACTTTTCTTTCATTATAATATCCTAGAGGAAATCTTGCCTGCTAGAAGGCAACTCTGTAGCCTAATGCATAAATCCTCGATTTTCGGTCATATCATATGCTATTCTCTAGTACTAGAGCAGTGTTTGGGCCTGTCCCAAGGTATGTCATTACAGTTGTTTGGTTCGTGTGTAGGATTTCCAATTTTTTTGCCCCATTCCTGATTTTTTTTTTTTTTTTTAAATGTCTCTTTGGTCTGTAAATAAATTGGTACATGAGAGGTATCCAACCCAGATCCAACCTGAATTTAGATAACTTCGAACTTGCCCTGAAGATATTACCAGCAAACTTCTGCGCAGTCCCAAATTTATCCTAGATCATGCAGGGTGTCTTTCTTCATAGAACTTATAAATACAGTAAAGGTAGGCTCTGCTTATTTGAACACCTCTGTCGGTTCTTTACATAGCTTGCCTAACCAGGCACCATGTCGATACCCATGAGCAACGGCTTGGAAAACCCATGATGTTCGACAAATCAAAAATATGAAGTGAAAATCTGCTTTTCCCAACAGATTTGTGTGGGGTATTGTTCTCTTTCTCCGAAACATGGGGCTACAGCATGTAAGCATCATCTAAGAAAGTAGTCCTATATATAAAGCCTATATGCTTATTTGAACATACCCTAACAGTGAATTGTCGCTGAAGAAAATGATAAAACCATCCTTGGTAACTTGCTACTTGCCTAAACCTAGTTCTTTCCATACCTTGCCTAATCAGGCACCATCCCGATACCCGTGAGCAACGGCTTGGAAAACTCATGATCTTCGACAAATCGAAATTATGAAGTGAAAACTGATTTTTCCAACAGATTTGTGTAGGGTATTGTTTTCTTTCTCCGAGACATGGGGCCACAGCACGTAAGCATCATCTCACAAAGTAGGCATATATATATAGCCTATAGCCTATACGCTTATTACCTATACGCTACCCTAACAATAAATTGTCGCAGAAGAAAATGTGAAAACCATCCTTTGTAACTTGCTACTTGCCTAAAATGTTGAACTGGTATCACAATTAGTAGGCTAATATTCGAAGAAAAAGTTGGATATTTTCGGCAACATGTTGGTCAAAAGATTCTATGCACACATAAACTTTGCTGGAATTTTCCTTTCACTGATAAACAGCCTTCAAATCTACATGGAACTGATTCCAAATTGCTCTACCTTGCTCCTAGTTTGTTCAAACAAGCGAATGAAGAAGAGAAGTTTGAAACAAAAGAATTTCTGTCGACAGATATTTTTCAGTTTAATTTTGTGGCATTAAGATTGAAGAAATAGTTAGTTACTCAGTCATACCAAGTTTTTTGTTCCCCCTTTCTATTTCACTGTTTTGTAGGCATAAACAAAGCCATGTATGGACACAATCGAGATAGGAATTCAAATAAGCATAGACTACCTCGACTCTTTCTTAGAGCATGCATTTCCTAATGTTACGACATTGTGCCCAAATACTGAGGATTTGTGAATAACTTATCCAACTGAGGTCCAACATGCAAGACATCTACTCCCTTGTTTTCAGTTGTGATACAGAAATAACTATTTAGATTTCTGGTTAAGAATTTGTGACTTGTCATTCTGAACCACAGTAGGTAGAATGGAAAACCAAGCAGCACGGGACACCCTTACCATTAGTTCCCTACGCATTTTTGGTATTAGGCATGGTATTAAGTATTACGCATTTTTGGGTGGCTGGGCGGTGGGCAAAAAAAAAAAAAATGGCTGTCTGGAATCCAGGCTTCACCCTTATAAATTATGCAGTCTAGGGTAAAATTTAAAAGCAAGACTTGGCCTTTAGGTTTGAGTAGGGTACAACCCAGTCATACACACATCTACAAATTTTGGGAACAGTCAGTGCTCTAACATTCCAGCAGCAGGATTGTGGGCATCCCCCACTGTATTCCAACAGATAAGCACTGTGTGCATTAAGCTGGGGCACTGTGTCCTGGAGTAAAGGTATAATTGTAAATTGAAAAAGAATTTTTTTTTCTCAAAAAGATTTTTACTTGGGGGAGAATTACCCTTGACCAAGTCTACCACAAATCTCTGAATTTTGCAAGCCCCATGCCAAACGTTGGATATACATAGCATTGGGTAGATCCTATCCCCAAGGCTAGATAGTTTAGGCTATGCATATAGGGTATATATATAAATCATAGGTTTGTAGTAGACTGCTCGTTTTAAACTCTGTAGTACTAGCTATAATAATATTTGCTGCAAGCAAGCTCTGCTACTTTGCCCCCCCCCCCAAAAAAAAAAAAAATTAAATAAAGAAATAATCAGGTTTATCAGTACCAGTAATATGCCCATATGTACTAACCACTAACCCAGTATACAACCCAGCAGAGATATTATAATCCCAAACAATCAGCAGCTAATTGATAAGTTTTGATTCTGTTCTTGGCCAGAAAAGGCAGTAATTGATTAGTAGGTATCAACTAATGTATCAGGAGTTTTTCAGAAACTTGAACTTTGGCTGGTTTACTAGGTGATAATGTAGTCCCTGATCCAGATTAAAAAATAGCAGGTTGCTTTACTGTTTATGTTGGGTACCGTACCCTACTTATTCCCCGTCGTCACCCATTTGCTATGCTAGGCCAAACCGTGTTCTTACTGAATGAACCATTCAGGTAGCATCTAAAAAATGTGGTCAGAGACTTCTAAGAAACTATCTTGTCATACTTCTTGGTGAGGTCACAATTAAATTTTGGGGTAAATTCTGATAAACAAATAATTGACCAGCAAATTTGATAACTGATAATGGTTTCTGTTTTAGATTGAAGTGCAGTCAAGCCTTCTGAAATTCAGAATATTGTCAGCACCATCCATAAAGCAAAAGACACAGACGTATGTGCCCGTGGAACTTTCTGCATCTATAGAGGCTCTGTCATCATAACTGTTACAGGAATCAGCAGGGCTTGGAAGAGAATCACAATAGGTAAGTTTTAACCCAACACGTAACTTACAAGGGCTTCAATGGTTTTCTATCCAAATGACCTTTGGTCATTCAAAAAACATCCAAGTAACTGGTGGTTGTAAATATTATGCCAGTAGATAATCAAGAGTTTTATTTGTATTATCTTTCTTGCTTGAAAGTAGTTGCTGTTTAGGATGGGAATATTTCAACATTTCGGATATCAGTTTATAAATGCGTACTCCCTGTAAACATTTGAACGCCATTAATTTGTGTTGCCTTTCTTGCTCGTTACTAGTTGATGTTTAAGATGGAATATTCAGTATCTGAAATCTTTCTTGCCCTCATCCTTGACCAGAACAGTGGATCGGTTTGTGAGAAGTATAAGCTAGAGATTTGATTTGTTTGATGTTTAAAGTTTTTTCATCCGCACCAGAGCAAAATAACACTAGGAAGTAGCACCAAGACTTGACAAAATTCACACACTCGAATAGCAGCGATACTAGCACCCGTAAATGTAGAGAATGTCCCTACTGAACCTTATTCAGTTTTCACCAACGCTGGCTCCGGTAACTTCCTATTCTGAACATTGCAAAAAAATGCAAAAAAGCCTCAATTGTTTCATCGATGTGTGCAGACTGCACCTTTCCTTTACTAGAAATTCCTTAACCTGCAAGTTTGTCTCACTTCAAGTGCCACCAGCGTAGTGGGCGGTGCTACGAGTATGGACTGTTTGCAAAGCATGGAAAGCAAAGGTCTTGGCGCTACTCCCTAGTGTTATTTTGCTGTGATCTGCACACACATTTTCAGTCTCTTCTTTCATTTCTACTACCTTTCTTGCTCAGAGGCAGTTGCTATTTAGATGAGAGTATTTAATTTCTTAGTTAGAAAATTCGTTCTCATTACACTGCAAAAGAATGATGTAGCGTCAATTGTTTCCTCTCTGTGTGCAGACCGCACCTTTGCTTTACTAGAAAATGTAGTTGACTTATCCGCTTTGCACGGTCAAACATGATTCACAGTCAGCTTCTGCTGAAGGAATATCTATTTACTAGAAATTTCTTAACCCACAAGTTTGTCTCACTTTAAATGCCGCAAGCGTAGTGGGCGGCGCTACGAGTATGGCCCGTTAGCAAAGCACGGAAAGCATAGGTCTTGGCACGACTACCATAGTGTTATTTTTTTTAAATAGAAATTTCTTAACCCGCAAGTTTGTCTCGCTTTAAATGCGGCAAGCGTAGTGGGCGGCGCTACGAGTATGGCCCGTTTGCGAAAATAACATTAGGGAGTAGCGCCAAGACTTGACAAAACACTCTGGATGTCTAACTCTTCGTTCCGATGAGGAATCACCGTGTACCTAGCGGAAGAGCCAAAAGCGTCACCACAGCTGGCTCAACGAACCGCGTTGATTGGTTGATACAGAATTTGAGCCGTCATTCGGCCGACCTTTCTCGTTCTTCTCGAGGTTTGCCGGCGTGTTTGGACTTAGTCATATATTGACACACACACGTATAGTAGCGATACTAGCACCCCTAGCGGTAGAGAACGTCCCTACTGAAACTTATTCAGTTTTCACCAACCCTGGCTCCAATAACTTCATATTCTGAACATTGCAAACAAACGATACAGCCTCAATTGTTTCCTCGGTGTGTTCAGACCGCACCTTTGCTTTACTAGAAATTTCTTAACCCGCAAGTTTGTCTCGCTTTAAATGCCGAGTATGGCCCGTTTGCAAAGAATAGAAAGCACATGTCTTGGTGCTACTCCCTAGTGTTATTTTGCTCTGATCCGCACACAAATTTTCAGTTCCTTCTTTCATTTTTATTACCTTTTTTGTTCGGAGGCAGTTGCTATTTTGGATGAGAGTATTTAATTTGGTGATGGATCTCAGGATATCAGTTAGAAAATTCCTCCTCCTTACAAAGAGTTTGGGTGTCTTCTTTCATTTTTTATGACCTTTCTTGTTCAAAAGTAGTTGCGATTTAAGATTGGAATATTCAGTATTGGAATCTTTTCTTGCCTTGGCGATTTATTAGAACAGAGGATGGATTTATATGATTCGCTTTGATGTGGCCAGGTTCGCTTTACTGGCATACAAATCTGTTATGCCTTCTTTCATTTTATTACCGTTCTTGCTCAGAAGCAGTTGCTATTTTGGATGGAGTATTTGATTTTTTTCTGATATCATTTAAAAATGCGTCCTTCTTAGAAACAGTATTAATGCCTTCTTTAATTTTTTGACCTTTCTTGTTCGAAAGTAGTTGGTCTTTGGACGGAAATGTCCAATACCTACATCTTTTCTTGCCTTGGCCATGGATTTGAACAGAGGATGGATTCAAATCAAGCTTTAGCTGGAGGGATGATGAGTGTTAAGATGTCAAAATGGTCCCATATAAGAAACTTTTCCATGCAGAAGTACAAGTAGCCTACAAAGTACAGTAGAGTTTGTGAGCTGAGTGCTGACAACCCAGGTTTGTGTGTTGCACTTGGCTTAACCATGTCTGGAAATGTGAAATATTGAGACAAAAAAAAATGCATTTTTTTTTCGAACAATTTTTGCTGTGATGAAAATATGAATGTGACTTAGTTCAGAAACAAAGAGTGCTAAGTGTCAATTCAACGATCATATCTTTTGTGCGTCAATGGTCCACAGCTTAGTGAGAATAGAAAGCTTGATGAGCTGTGTAGTTGAAATAGAGGATGGGTTTGCTATACGGAAACAACATTATAAACCAACTATATTCAGACATTAATTTACGTTCTAATTGAAGTTTTTAATTGCAGGATCATAAACGCCTGGCCCTGTCAGACTTAGAAGCGTGTCTCATATTCCCTTGGACGCCAGCTACACTGGAAGAGCTATTTGGGTCATCATGAGTCAAGGATGCACCGGATTGAACAACATTTAGTGGAGCGTAATGGGTTGAGAATGTTCAAAACTGATTAAGCTAAAGAATAATACAGTTTTCCTTCCAATGCTTCATTGTATGCTATAGCATAAATTAAAGTATATTTGCTTGCCATCTTATGTCTTTGTAAGCAGTCAGACTGGCCTTTATTGTATGCTGCTGTGTTACTAAAGCAGTGTAGCAAAATTAGATAGCCTACTTCTCCTCTGAGAAAATGTAATTTCGACCAATCCAATTTATGAGCTCTTGATGTATGTCGGAGCTGAACTCAACCCTTTAGTGTAAGGCAAGGTGCTACGATGCTAATGCCACCAAGGGCTCGTCATTCACAAACTGTCGCCTAGTTCTTAGGGCATCACCCTAGGATTCATTCTTGTTGTTACTGATTGCATTCTTAGAGAACCTCTTATACGTATTAGGGCGGTATGGTCTGCGAATGTTGAGGTAAGTTCTGCGAAATGCTGATCCTCAACAAGATTTAGAGAGACCAGCAACGTAAATAAAACCCCAATTCTACAGCCGACCCTGTAACAAAGGTGCAAAAACATTCCTATGGGCACCAGGTAGGCTTCAAAGCACAACAGAATGTTTGATGACTACAGTGTACAAGTAGCTACAGAGGACTAAAAGTTCCCAATGATCAGAAAGAGACTACTAAATTGTTACACAGCTAGATAGACTTGGTCCCATTCTCAAAGGGTTACTGGTCACTATGATTTGACCAAGATCGTAAAAGATCATGAGATTCAACTGTGGAGTACTGAATTCATCTTCTTTGAAGTGGTACACCCTAGCCAAAGAGGCATGGGGGGACTGTTTTTCTAAAGTGGGGCTTAGACCAGAGGAAATGGATGGTAAGTTCCGGAGTGGATTGGGAAATAAGAAAATCAAGTTGCGCAAGTCGGAAACTGCTTTTCTAAAGTGGGGATTAGACCAGAGGAACTGAAATGGATGGTAAGTTTGGGAGTAGCTTTTTTTTATCGATGGATCTAGTTTATGAGCCTCCTGATGATTGTCAGGATTGGGACAGTGTCGGTAGCAGGCAAACATCTGAGCTGCACCTTCTAATGTGGGACAAGGGGCAGTGCTAAATATCATCAAGAATCACATCAGCTGCCGCCAAGTTATTAGGTCATACTAGGGTGTTCAAGAGTTGTAAACTTCCCTCGCTCTTGTGGACTCTCCAGATACAATAGTTTTGTTTTCGCAGATACCATGGTATCTGATACCACAGTCTAAAGTCGTTTTTGCAGTTATCGTGGTATCCGATACCACGGTCAAAAGGCATTTTTGCAGTAATGGTGGTATCTGGCCAGTTATCGTGGTACATGATATTCACATACCACGGTCCGACCATGTATCTGAAAAAGTCATCTCACTTTCATCAAATTTGGCAGTTTGATGGGAAAGAAGTTTGGCACTTCGCGATATGACCGAACATCAGTTTCCAGTTACCATGGTAACAGAGACCATGGTATCTGCAAAAACGCAACTAATCTTACCATTGCGAGTACCATTTCCCTTGGTTGGTCCTACACTGCAATAATTTGCCGTAGCTACAACTGTAGCCTGGAAATTTCAAACAATCAGATGACTAGAAATTTCAAACATTGAGAAACCTATAATATGCTTACTGATAGAGGGGTAAACTTTATGATTGTATTCTTAGAGGATCGCTGGTCACAATGACTTGCCTCTGATATGTATTACGTGCGTCAGGTCTGACAAATGTTCAGGTAAGGCTGGCTGAACATTGCTGCTTCAAAGTTGAGTGAGTCAATCTACTTCCAACCATGCAAGAAAGTTGTCAAAACACTGGTAATCCGTACAAGTGATCGGTACTGAAGCACAACAGACCGCACTGAACAGTCAAATCCTAGAAACGAATATACTGTATATTCAACTCCTTTTGTCTAATGTTAGGAAAAATATTTTGTTGGGCTTTTAGTTTGCAAAAGATGCATAGTCCCATTTATAGAGAATTATTGGTGGTCAGAACCATTTGACTAGGACAGGTGTTATATTACACTTTTTAGATTAACATTTCTGTAGAACAAACAAATAGTAGGAAAATAATGTACCGTAGAGTTTAAAATCAAAGCTGGAATTAAATGGTGAATGAATGATTGAATCAAGCTAGGTACCGCAGTATATGGAGCCTTGCTTGTGCATGGAGCATTGCCTGCTAAACAAGGGCCTGTTTTGGTGCCTAACCTGAGATTCTTGCTACTGGTTGGAAAACAAAAAATCAGATGAAAATAAAAGATCCCATTGATTTCAACAATGGAACACCCTAGATTAATCTTACCAGACGGTTGTAGCCTACCATAATCATTTTGCTTTCTGCAAGCATTTTATATGGGACAGAATTTTTAACTTGTTTTTTCAAAAAGATTTGATTCTGACAGCGAAAAAAAATTGCATGAGAGGTATCCAACCTCGAACTTGGACTACAAATCTTACAAGGAAACTTCTGTGCAATCCAAAACAGGTTCTAGGTCATCCAGGACTTCCTTCTTCATATTTAAGACCTTGATAGGACAGAAATTTTCCTTTCAAACATTTTAGGCCAGTTTCGAGGTTGTACAAGTTCGAGGTATGATACCCCTCCTGTACGTAAATAGAACTTTCAAGATTTAAGTGGGAAAATAACTTACAATACAGAAATTTACAATAACTTTAGAGGATGCGAGAAAATAACTGAGAGATTTTTTCAATCGAAGACTCACCAAAAATAATCCAAATGACTACCCCAGGTAGGTAAGCTCTGCTGAAACTTGGACCGTAACCACAAGGTTGAGAGAGACCAGCGAGGTTAATGCACACACAAGTCTCCTCCAACCCTGTAATAAAGGTGCCAAGATGTGAATGTCACAACACTGTTCCATGATGAAAGACCATTTTTTGGCACACTGAAGGTTGGGATTTCATCAGACATACTTGAGTAGTCCAGCAAGCTACACCACCTGATCGATTTGCAACACATGGCAATCGATCAATTTATTTTGCTTTTCTACACTCGTTGCCCAGACCTTTTGAAATTTCCGCGGTGGGTTAGTACGAGCTCGAAAAAGTAAATCGCCCCGGTGCCGCGGAGGTAACGGCAAGCGATAACAAGAAAATGGCGTATTGTTGAAGCGCGATCTATGGGACATTATAAATATTTATTTGCAAAGGATTTTACAAAAAATAAAGCATAATAGCTGTCCATTGTGCTTTAAGGCTCAAAGCCGCTCAAGTTGGAAAAACCGAACTTGTGGGAAAACGAACTTGTTGGTTTTCCCACAAGTTCGTTTTTCCAACTTGAGCAGCTTTGAGTCAGCTGAATTCAGCTGACGTATCCATTTTGCACTATAAAATAAGAAAATGATTTTAGGGTATGTCTTGCAATGAATCTGATATTTTTTTTTCATTTTCCGGCAATGGCTTACATTTCTAGTTGATGAATATTTCAAGCGTAGAGGGACAAGCACTTAGAGTGATTACAAATCCGAAAGAATAATTTCAGTCGATGAAATCGACTATCCCGGGATAACGGAGAAACCAAGTAACGCATTTTTATCGGGTTTTCAGGAATATTTAAGTGAATAAGTGATATGTTACTAAACGTGTTGGACCTTAGACCTATTCGGTTAAACTTTAAGATTGTCAGTTAAGACTAAAAAGTCCTCTACGTTCAACCCACCCTACACTTTTTTTTCATCCCGTTTTCCATTTGTTCACAACACATCCAATTTCACATTCGTCAACTGGATCGGTTTCAAGTGCGATTAGTAACAGATGCTGGTCAGTCAATGTTGAATGCAAAGTGGCCTTAACCAACACTCATCTTGCTAAAGTTGCTGTTTTGCAACTTCAACTTTTCCTCCGGTTTTGAGTAATGTATTATAGTGTGTTGTTGTTAATTTTGTTTTTTGTTGTTGTTTGAAGATTTATATGGCCCTTGTTGGCCGTTGATTTAGTTAAATATATAAAAATAAATAAATAAAACGTCTTTCCCCTTTTGCTTAGGTAACAGGGATTGTCTTGGCCAGCTTGAAAGCTTTCCATACTTGTGAAGACATCTTTCAATCCACGAAAAACTTCGAATATTTTCTTTTTGTTTGTTTCGAGGTCTCCTGGCGACTTTTGACATCATGTTGGAACAAGGCTAACTTGTCTTTGAACTCTTCTCGGATTATCACCGGTGAGGAGTCGAGAAAGCTGTCGAAACTGGAGTAAACGGTACCGTGAAACTATTCCTGGAACAGTATTTGTAGTTGGAAATGATGGATTTCAGTAAGCTGCCTTATTCTTGAAAGCTACAGAAACTTAGGAGATTACCGGAATCACACGACGAATGTTCCGGTACGCTATGTTGTCTGTCTGCAAGAATCACTCTGGTAAGTTGTATGGCGAGGTCATCCTGGTAAGCTGTGAGTCTATACTTATCCGGTAAGCAACAAAATTCCGTTGAATTCCCTGAGCCAAATTCTGGTTGATTCCGTGGAGCAAAGCCCGGTAGATTCCACGATCCAGCCTCTAGTAAATTCCGCGAGACAAGTTCCGATAAATTACTTGGAAAGATTTCGGTAGATTCCTTGAGAAAGACAACGGTAGATTACCTGAGCAAAGTTTCGGTAGATTTCCTGAGCAAAATTCCGGTAGATTCCAAAATTCCAGTAGATTCCGTGGGACAAATTCCGGTTAATCCCCTGATCCAGCCTCCAGTAAATTCCCTGAGACAAGTTCCGGTAGATTCCTTCAGCAAGATTTCGGTAGATGCCCTGAGCGAAATTCCTGTAGGTTCCCTGAGAAACATTCCGGTAGATTCCCAGAGCAAAATTTCGGTAGATTCCCGCGGATTCTCTGAGCAAAATTCCGTAGATTCTCTGAGCAACATTCCGGTAGATTCCAAAATTCCAGTAGATTCCGTGGGACAAAGTCCGGTTAATCCCCTGATCAAGCCTCCAGTAAATTCCCTGAGACAAGTTCCGGTAGATTCCTTGAGCAAGATTTCGGTAGATGCCCTGAGCAAAATTCCTGTAGGTTCCCTGAGAAACATTCCGGTAGATTCCCAGAGCAAAATTTCGGTAGATTCCCGCGGATTCCCTGAGCAAAATTCCAGTAGATTCTCTGAGCAAAATTCCGTAGATTCTCTGAGCGACATTCCGGTAGATTCCAAAATTCCAGTAGATTCCGTGGGACAAAGTCCGGTTAATCCCTGATCCAGCCTCCAGTAAATTCCCTGAGACAAGTTCCGGTAGATTCCTTCAGCAAGATTTCGGTAGATGCCCTGAGCGAAATTCCTGTAGGTTCCCTGAGAAACATTCCGGTAGATTCCCGGAGCAAAATTTCGGTAGATTCCCGCGGATTCTCTGAGCAAAATTCCGTAGATTCTCTGAGCAACATTCCGGTAGATTCCAAAATTCCAGTAGATTCCGTGGGACAAAGTCCGGTTAATCCCCTGATCCAGCCTCCAGTAAATTCCCTGAGACAAGTTCCGGTAGATTCCTTCAGCAAGATTTCGGTAGATGCCCTGAGCGAAATTCCTGTAGGTTCCCTGAGAAACATTCCGGTAGATTCCCGGAGCAAAATTTCGGTAGATTCCCGCGGATTCTCTGAGCAAAATTCCGTAGATTCTCTGAGCAACATTCCGGTAGATTCCAAAATTCCAGTAGATTCCGTGGGACAAAGTCCGGTTAATCCCTGATCCAGCCTCCAGTAAATTCCCTGAGACAAGTTCCTGTAGATTCCTTGAGCAAGATTTCGGTAGATGCCCTGAGCAAAATTCCTGTAGGTTCCCTGAGAAACATTCCGGTAGATTCCCAGAGCAAAATTTCGGTAGATTCCCGCGGATTCCCTGAGCAAAATTCCAGTAGATTCTCTGAGCAAAATTCCGTAGATTCTCTGAGCGACATTCCGGTAGATTCCAAAATTCCAGTAGATTCCGTGGGACAAAGTCCGGTTAATCCCCTGATCCAGCCTCCAGTAAATTCCCTGAGACAAGTTCCTGTAGATTCCTTGAGCAAGATTTCGGTAGATGCCCTGAGCAAAATTCCTGTAGGTTCCCTGAGAAACATTCCGGTAGATTCCCAGAGCAAAATTTCGGTAGATTCCCGCGGATTCCCTGAGCAAAATTCCAGTAGATTCTCTGAGCAAAATTCCGTAGATTCTCTGAGCGACATTCCGGTAGATTCCAAAATTCCAGTAGATTCGGTGGGACAAAGTCCGGTTAATCCCCTGAGACAAGTTCCTGTAGATTCCTTGAACAAGATTTCGGTAGATGCCCTGAGCAAAATTCCTGTAGGTTCCCTGAGAAACATTCCGGTAGATTCCCAGAGCAAAATTTCGGTAGATTCCCGCAGATTCCCTGAGCAAAATTCCAGTAGATTCTCTGAGCAAAATTCCGTAGATTCTCTGAGCGACATTCCGGTAGATTCCAAAATTCCAGTAGATTCGGTGGGACAAAGTCCGGTTAATCCCCTGATCCAGCCTCCAGTAAATTCCCTGAGACAAGTTCCGGTAGATTCCTTGAGCAAGATTTCGGTAGATGCCCTGAGCAAAATTCCTGTAGGTTCCCTGAGAAACATTCCGGTAGATTCCCAGAGCAAAATTTCGGTAGATTCCCGCGGATTCCCTGAGCAAAATTCCAGTAGATTCTCTGAGCAAAATTCCGTAGATTCTCTGAGCGACATTCCGGTAGATTCCAAAATTCCAGTAGATTCCGTGGGACAAAGTCCGGTTAATCCCCTGATCCAGCCTCCAGTAGATTCCCTGAGACAAGTTCCTGTAGATTCCTTGAACAAGATTTCGGTAGATGCCCTGAGCAAAATTCCTGTAGGTTCCCTGAGAAACATTCCGGTAGATTCCCAGAGCAAAATTTCGGTAGATTCCCGCGGATTCCCTGAGCAAAATTCCAGTAGATTCTCTGAGCAAATTCCGTAGATTCTCTGAGCGACATTCCGGTAGATTCCAAAATTCCAGTAGATTCCGTGGGACAAAGTCCGGTTAATCCCCTGATCCAGCCTCCAGTAAATTCCCTGAGACAAGTTCCGGTAGATTCCTTGAGCAAGATTTCGGTAGATGCCCTGAGCAAAATTCCTGTAGGTTCCCTGAGAAACATTCCGGTAGATTCCCAGAGCAAAATTTCGGTAGATTCCCGCGGATTCCCTGAGCAAAATTCCAGTAGATTCTCTGAGCAAAATTCCGTAGATTCTCTGAGCGACATTCCGGTAGATTCCAAAATTCCAGTAGATTCCGTGGGACAAAGTCCGGTTAATCCCCTGATCCAGCCTCCAGTAAATTCCCTGAGACAAGTTCCGGTAGATTCCTTGAGCAAGATTTCGGTAGATGCCCTGAGCAAAATTCCTGTAGGTTCCCTGAGAAACATTCCGGTAGATTCCCAGAGCAAAATTTCGGTAGATTCCCGCGGATTCCCTGAGCAAAATTCCAGTAGATTCTCTGAGCAAAATTCCGTAGATTCTCTGAGCGACATTCCGGTAGATTCCAAAATTCCAGTAGATTCCGTGGGACAAAGTCCGGTTAATCCCCTGATCCAGCCTCCAGTAAATTCCCTGAGACAAGTTCCGGTAGATTCCTTGAGCAAGATTTCGGTAGATGCCCTGAGCAAAATTCTTGTAGGTTCCCTGAGAAACATTCCGGTAGATTCCCAGAGCAAAATTTCGGTAGATTCCCGCGGATTCCCTGAGCAAAATTCCAGTAGATTCTCTGAGCAAAATTCCGTAGATTCTCTGAGCGACATTCCGGTAGATTCCAAAATTCCAGTAGATTCCGTGGGACAAAGTCCGGTTAATCCCCTGATCCAGCCTCCAGTAAATTCCCTGAGACAAGTTCCGGTAGATTCCTTGAGCAAGATTTCGGTAGATGCCCTGAGCAATAATCCGATAGACTCCATAAAAATCATCAAGTTCAGGACTCAAAACTCTTCGGTCCTGTTGCCAACAACAAACAAACATCTGAACTGCAAGCTGACCTTGATGCTCTTTCCAACTGGTCATCTCTGTGGCTTTTGGAGTTCAATGCTGCGAAGTGTAAAGTACTTCACCTTGGACCTAAGAACCCTCAACATACGTACACCATGTCGAATGGATCCAAAAACCACATAGAGTGTAAGGGTGTTATGTACAACAGAGGGACAATCATTTATATAGATGCTGAATAATGTTGGCCCAAGCTTGGTGCCTTGAGGAACGCCACTCAATACTGGGCTTGGGTCGGAGAAGGGGTCTACAGATTACATTGTAGTAATTTCAGCCCTGTCCGAGCCGGTGCTCAGTTGTGATGACAGAAACTGTGTTTTTCATGCTTGCACTGTATACTGAAATCCATGCACCATGCATGGAATCCAAGATACAGTGCTTGAACGTCTAGCACCCAGGCATGGTGCCTGCATGGTGCTAGACATTTGAGCACCATGCCTGAAAAGGGGCTAGTGTACTAGACTGGATTTTTTCCTGAATACAGTGGTATATTTGAAACATTTCAGCTGTTTTAGACTGAAAAAAATAGAAAAAAAAATATGAAAAATTCCCAGCAATTCATTTTCATTACGGAAAAATCGGCAAATCAGTGTAAATCTGTGCTACTGCCACCAGGGCTTTTTAGGGCTACCCTACCGGGGCCAGACCTGGGCATGCCCAGAAGTTCGGGCACCATGCCCAAAAATTGAGGATTTGTGTATGACTGGAATGACCTAGGACCTGTTTTAGACCAGGTTTTAGACTGCACAGAAGTTTAAATGTAAGATTTTCAGGGGAAGTTCGAGGTTATACAAATTCGAGGTTAGATACCGGCAGATACTGGCTGGATACAGCTGGATACCGGTACCCCTCCTGTTGTAACTCTGTAGATTCAGTCTGGAGGACAGAAGCTGGACAGAAGAAAGAGAAATATGGTGAACTTACTCATCAACTGATTTTCTTCAACACCACTTGCAAAATCAAGCCCACAAGTTAGAAAGGCATCATACAATCTTCCACTTGTCATTTTTCTAGGCTAGGCTTGGCTGATCCAGAACAAGACTGCTTATACTACATATACTGAAAAATCATTTGGTCACTTCACAAACAGCCTGGCTTTGTTCTGATTTTCCATCATTCTAGGTCTTTTTGTACACAAACTTGCCTAAAAACAACATAAGATAACAAAACAAAGCTCTTTAAACTTCAAGCCAGTGTTGCAAGCGCTTCAAAAGAAAATGTACCACAAGACGCCCCAAAATACCTCTGAATACCTCTGAAAATGAATTTGTACCAATTTTTGGGATCCCAAAACGTAAGCAGAAACCAGGGCAGAAACTCATGACCTAGGAAGAGTTTCTGACGTAAGTGACGGGACACCTATGACGTAAAGTTGTCCGTCCGCCCATATGTCCGTATTGTCAGTCTGTCTGTTAGCACAATCAGGGGCGGTTCGAGGGGGGGGGGATGACTCACCCCTCCCCCATGCTTCAGAGAATCTACTCTCAGTCGTATGTTTTGAGCTTGTCTGTATGACAGTCGTATGTTTTGGGGCTTTTCAGAATGACATACAGACAGGCAATTACGAAACGTGAATTGCACCTACAAATCAGATTTTCTAGTCGTATGGCTACGTAGAAATCTATTCGTATGTTTTCAGATTCACAGTTGTGTGTTCTGAGCAGGTTCTGAGTTTTCCAGAATGAAAGTCGTATGTTTGAGCTTGCCATAACAACATCAACCGCAAATTTTCCCTGAAAAGACTGTTTCTTGTCATACTTTACGAACGGGTTTTCTAGTCGTAAATTAGAGACAGTCGTAAGCTTTGATCTTGCCAGATAAAGGCAGACAAAGCAGTTAGCTAATCGTGAACTTCGGTTTCAAATGACCTGTTTCTGGTCGTATTGTTCTATAGAGACAGCAGTATGTTTTAAGCTTCACTGTTAAAAAAAAATCTTGCGGTATTTGCTACTGGGATTAATCTTGTTGGGATCCCAAAACGTAAGTGGAGGGATACCTATGACATCGCAAAAGTTGTCCGTCTGTCCGTCCCTCTGTAAGCACGATAACTCTCGAAGGGAATGAGATATTTTGATGAAACTTGGCGTGAGGATTCGTTGGGTCGTCGGACCAGTCAAGTTCGTAGATGGGCTTTGTAGCCCTACATTTAGGGGTGGGGGAGGGGGTTTAAATTAAGGGGCAAACAAAATATTTTGAAACAGCTAATGTGATAGTCGATTATGGGGTAAGAAGACATGCTGAGCACGATGGCGAAAATTATTTTGTCATCGGACGAGTAGTTCGCCCGGAATCCGGCCAAAACCGGAAAGTTTGTTAAAAGTAAAAGTTTTATTTGAAGTTGATTAGATGTTAGATTTAGAGGTAGGAAGACATGCTGAAGACGATGCTGAAAACCATTTTCTCGACGGACAAGTAGTTCGCCCGGAATCCGGCCGAAACCGGAAAGTTTGTTAAAATTAGAAGTTTTATTTCGAGTCGATTAGATGTTCGATTTAGGGCAAGAAGACAATTTTCTACCCGGACATGTAGTTCGCCCGGAATCCGGCGAAAACGGGAAAGTTGGTTAAAAGTAAAAGTTTAATCTGAAGTTGATTAAATGTTTGATTTATGGGTAAAAAGACATGACGAACACGATGGTGAAAATCATTTTCTCGCTGGACAACTAGTTCGACCGGGATCCGGCCAAAACCGGAAAATTTGTTAAAAGCAAAAGTTCGATTAGATGACAGATTAAGGGGTAAGAAGAGAGGCTGAGTCGGTTTATGACAATGTTTTTTTACCCGGACATATAGTTATTCCGGAATCCGGTTGTAACCGGATTTTTTTTTTAGTCAAACTTTTATTCAAAGTTCATTAGATGTTCTTTATAGGGATAAGGAGATACGCTGGTTTTGTTTCTGTATTTTTTTTTTGCTGGACTAGTAGTTCGCTCGGAAATCGGCAGGAACTCTCGGTCAGTATCGTCAAAATAGATATGGCTTATAGAGGTATATCTGAACTTGGTTTTCTCCGATGATTAGCCTGTCCAAGACTGGATCTGGCGAAGACAAGACTCAATTGTCTGAATCAAATATTAGATTTTTGGGATCCCATCGACACCTTTGGTCTTGTTTTTATTGAGATAAGATTATCCCTACTTTGGATCAAGTTTATCCCAATAGAGATAAGATGAATCCCAGTAGCCAATACTGCGTCATTACTCGTCCTTACCCCGAGGGTTCGTTCCAGCTCCTCTCCGTAGTTACTACGAAGTAACTACGTGTGACGTCACAAATTAACTACTACCTGGAACGATCGAAGTTACTACGGGACGAGGTAACGCATGTTTCTTGAATGCAAGAAGATATGGGGACTGCATGGGAAGGATGAACAGAATTTTTTTTTGTTTTTGGTGCATAAGAACGACTTGAAAATTACCGCAACCGGAACCGCAACAGTCTTTCCCATGCAAATTTTTTAGCACAATATTTAGTCCTTATCAGAAATGGAACACCCAAGATCCTCCAGAGCCCAATGATGTCGAAGTGGTTAACAAGGTTCACTGAATAAATTTTTAGCTTCTTCTCCTGCAGTATATTTAGTTATAATAATATAAAGCAGCACAAAAGGCTTTCACCTCTAAATAACTGAGAAATTTAATAGATATTATGCCATCTCAGTTACTGGCATTTGAAATTCATTCCTGCCACAGTCCATATCAAGTCACCAGACTGACCGGTAAACCGTCAACTTAGGTTGACTAGAATTTTTTTTTTTGGGGGGGGGGAGGGTTATCAGCGAATCATATTTGACGAGACACAACAAAAAAACTATATAGAAAGACCTCGTGTCTTAGACGCTCTATTTTAAGTCCAGGCGGATCCGGTGATATATAGAAAGACTTCTTGTCTCAGTCGCCCCATTTTAAGTCCGCACAGGAGCCGGAAATCTTGGGAAACGCTTAGAGTGGAGGGTTGGGGATGAAACTTGGTGGGAAGAACAGGCAGAATTCCTACATACGTGAATGACATAACCAGAACGAATCCAGTCACTGTGGGGGAGTTGGGAGGGGGATCTGAGTTTATATTGATACCAGGGGTTCGGTACTTCCTGATGTGCTAGGACGATGAAGCTTTGCAGGCTTGTCAGGTACCCGAATAGATTGACTTGAGAATGTCGCTTTCCCGATCCGACTATCGTGGGGGAGTCTAGGGATGGGGAATTCGGAATCTAGTGGCAAGCTCAGCTATTAAACAGGTCATCGGAATTAAATGAAACTTGATATTTAGAAAGACCTCGTGCCTCAGATGTCCCATTGTAAATCCGGACAGGATCCGGTGACATTGGGAGGAGTTTGAAGAGGGAACCGGAAATCTTAGGAAACGCTTAGAGTGGAGGGATCGGGATGAAACTTGATGGGAAGAACAAGCACAAGTTCTAGATACCTAGATACCTAGGAATCGCAGCTGATATGGTTTGTTTTCCGTGAGAACTACCGGTTCCGTAGCCCATGGGACATAAAGTACGGCTCCCGGTTCCCTAGACAGTGCCTTTAAAAAAAGGTGAGTTTGCTGCCAGTCCAGTGTTCGAGAGATTACCATATCAACGACCTAACGGGGTTATGAAACCTGGTTTAAACGACTCGTCTTGCCTTTGACAGGGGCGAACTTACAACTGAAGCTGGATAGTGCCAAAATTAACAATTAAAAAAAAAAATACTCGGATTGTCTAAGCATAAAACGGGCGTCCGGGACCTCGATGAGACCAAAATAAACGAGAGATACGACTTACGACAAGTCGAAAACCTTAGCTGCACTTGTGTGTTCATCCTTCATATTTTCTTTGCGAATTTTCTGGAGAATCTAACAACAAGCTTCCGATATTTATTATTTATTTAGCAATTATTTAGCACAATAAAACCGACGAAAAACGACGAAAACGAAAACCGACCGTAATTATTTAGCACATTAAAACCGACGAAAAATCAGTGCCGGTCTATCTAAGATGTTCAACTTTGAATATGTCTGTTTCCGCATATCGTGTTAAAAACCTTTCATTTTCTGTATGAATTCGCGACAACCTCTTTATCAAGCAACAAAGTTTGTTACAACCTATTTGAACACATTTTTATATTCACCATCTTTACGTAAACAGAATATTCGCACCCAAAGGCATTCCATATTGACCCTAATTAAAAGAAAAAACCTCCTCTCCTTCTTATTATTCCCTTTGGGATCTCAACACTTCTTTATGAATGTTCATGATCGAACAAAGTTGGGCCAACTGTCGGATTTTTGAATAGGGCGAACTGACATATTTCAAGGTTGGGTCAGCTGATGGACTTCAAGAGTGGGCGAACTGACGGAATTCAGGAGTCGGCCAACTAACGGATTTCACGAATGGGTGAACTGACGATGGAACAACTGACGGTAGGTGAACTGACGGGTGGACGTAGTGACAGGCGGGCGTAGTGACGGGTGGGTGTAGTGACGGGTGGATTTAGTGACGGGTGGGCGAACTGGCGGTGGAACTGAAAGTTAATTGGGTTTATTAGAAGACTGTTTAAACCTAGCGTACGTATTCTTTGGGTTTTGGATTGTCGGGGGAGGGGGGATAAAGGGGTTGATATATGTTGTGCAGATTCGTAGAAGGATTCACTGGCAAAGTACGGGCCAAGTCCGTAGATGGGTCCTTTACCCCTATATTTAGAGGCAGAGGAGGGGGTTTCTAATTTTTGCTTTTCGTTATTGTCCCTTTTCTGTTTGAAATGACGGGTGATAAATAAATAAATAAATTAAAAATTAAGAGTAAAAACAAATATGGTTTTTAAGCTAGTGAGATATTCGTGTAATGGTTAAGGAGGATCACTGAATCCATATCTGAAGTTTTCTTGCCGGACAAATAATTCTCCAGGAATTCAGCCAAAACTGGAAATTTGGTTGAAGCTCAAAGTTGATTCTGAAGTCGATTAGAGATTTGGTATCGGGATAAGGCGACATGCTGAATTGAATTTTGAACTTTATGTCCTTGACGGATAAGCTGGCAAAATTTGTAAAAACCTGGAAATTTGTATTGAAATGTTCGGCTCTCAGCGTCACGAGATTTTTTGCTCTACATGCAGTTCGCCGGGAATGCTGCTAAAATACGAGGAATTTGGTAAACAACAACAACACAATTCTAAAAGACCTTTTAAGGTCGATTAGATATGAGATGTTGGAGTAAACATGCTTGCTGAATCCGTATCTGAAATTGGTTTCCTCATTTGATTAGTTGTTTGCGAAAATACGCTAAGCAAACAAACTTCAAAACGGTAAAAAAAAATTTGTAGGCTACATAATCAAGCGGTTGATTATGGATAAATAGCAAAAATGTGGGGTCTAGGGAAGACTCGGGAATCTACAATATTCAATAGTCCGGATCAAGAAGTCTGATAAACATCAAATTTCTGTTTCCCATCGAAACCTTTGGTCTTGTTCTTTTAGGATGACTTCGGAAAGCCCAATTTCTGCAATTGTCGTTTTTGCAGTGCAAGAATGCCAGATACCACAGTAACTGCAAGAATGACGAAAAAATGTTTGATGCTAGATTGTACCAGATCAGTAGGATTGAAAAAAAAAACAAGATGGTACGATTGTACCACTACTGGCAACACTGCTTCAATGACGGGCTGGTGAAATGCCGCCGCTAGATCTGACTGCTCTGGCCTCTGGCTGGACTAAGATTCTGTGGACCATTGCTAGTCTGACCCAAAGCCGTTCAGGCTTCAGCAGCACGACTGCCATGTGTCGCACGATAGTGTGAATTGTCACTCTATTTTGTTTTTGACACTCTTGTCGTACGTACAGCGTACGTAGGACACAGGGGGCAGCAGAGACTAAAATTTCCGACATTAACCCCCCGTGGGGTGGTCCCTTTTTCAGAAAATGTCCAAATTTAAATTGGGTGGTCTTTTGCCAGAATCAAAAGGTTCCAAATTTAAATTGGGTGGTCTTTCTGCCAGAATAAAAAAGGTCCAAATTTAAATTGGGTGGTCTTTTGCCAGAATCAAAAGGTCCAAATTTCAATTGGGTGGTCTTTTATGAGAATGTAAGGGTATAAGCTTAAATTAAACAACATTTTAGCCAATATGGCCTAATCTGAGTGATATTTCAACCAAAGGAGCTTACTTAAAGTGGTATTTTAGCCAAGATATACCAAAAGGTTCCCCAAATGGACAGAAAACCTTCTCAATGGGGAATTGGGTCAGCTAGATACTAATGTACGGTAGACAGTCAAATATATTATTACTTTTTTTAGGATCCCAAAACGCTAAGTGGAGGGATACCTATGACATCGCAAAAGTTGTCCGTCTGTCCGTCTTTTGGCACGATAAGTCTCGAAGGGGTTGAGATATTTTGATCAAACTTGGCATCAGGACTCTTTAGGTCAAAGTGCAGGTCAAGTTCGAAGATGGGCTATGTAGCCCAATAGTTAGGGGTGGGGGAGGGGTTTGAGATTAAGGAGGAGCAAATACTTTTTAAAAGCTAATGAAATAGTCGAATTAGGGGTAAGGTAAGGAGACATTTCTCGGAGATTTCTCGCCGGACAAATAGTTCACCTGGAATTCCGGCGATAATCGGAAAATTTGTGAAAAGTAAAAGTTTAATCTGAAGTTGATTAGAGGTTCATTTTAGGGGCAAGGAGACGTGCTGAGCCCGAATATGAAAATTATTTCTAGCCAGACAATTACTTCGGCCGGAATCCGGCCAAAACCGGAGACTTTGTTTAAATAAAAAGTCTTCTTTAAATTTGATAAGATGTTAGATTTGCGGATAAGAAGACATGCTGAATTCGTACATGACAATCATTTTCTCACCGGACATATAGATCTCTCGGAATCCGGCTGAAACCGGAAAATTTGTTAAAAGTAGAAGTTTAATCTGAAGATTAAACGAAAAGATCAGAGGTTCGATGTAGGGGCAAGGAGGCATGCTGAATTCGTTTTTGAGCTTTAATTTTTTGCCAGAAAAGCGGTTTGTCTGGGATCCGGCCGAAACCAAAAATTGGCCAGAAGTAAGGATGGAAGGATATACGACGTACTGTAGGCTATAGAGACGCAAAATGGATATCTGAAAACATCTGAACTTGGTCTTTCTCAATTATTATCATTGGCCTTAATCTGTCCCTAATTTTAAAAGTAAAAATGTTTAAGAAGTCCGTTCAAGAAATGTCTGGAGCGAATTTTGGGATCCCACCGAAACCTTTGGTCTTGTTTCCTAATGATTCTGCCTTTTGAATCCACCCACTGAAGTTGGAATGCGGAGTCTGAGAGAAGACCGGCGTTGCATTTCTAGTTCAGTTACGAAGAACTCAGGGTTCACTGTCTGTCTCATTGGACGTCGTGACCCCCCCCCCCCCCCCCCGGAGACAGCAATAAAGAAATAAGGCAACGATCGTCCCGAAATCGAAAGAAGTTGAATGGTCAGCTTGGATTCAAAGTTTATAAACCTCCCAAAAATATGTCGTTTGGCCTCATTAGTCAAGAATCGTCGACTGACTTCGTCAGGGCAATTTGCACAGAAGAGACGAAGTGAAGAAGGCTTTGCTCGCAACCACGCTGCCCGGCTGGAAGAAACTGTGAACAAACACCTTGCCCGCGCAGGCCAAACTAGCACCACTGAGCACGCCAAAAAAAACTCGAGCCAATCGAAGGTTTTCACCGGCACGCAAGCAGGTGAAATCGCTCCTGGCTTCAACTCCTGATGCCCTTTCCGAAAGAGCAAAATTCGTGGCAATTCTTGGTTCGTCAGCTACTTTCGCTAGGGAGAGCTGCACAGCTTGTAACCTCATACTAGGATACAAGTGAGTAAGTACGTACTTCGCACCTGGGTCTGGAAGACAAAATATGATTTGAAATGGGTAATTTAATTGTGTTTCAACGAATTAGGTAACACCAAATTCAATACTTAGCTGCATGTTAAGTAACATCAAGCAAGAATCACGGTAAGACCAATCAACGGGCCAGTCACAGAAGCATCGATAAACTGTAAGATCCTTCCAAATGAAAGCAATTGAACTGAAGTGGCTTGACCGCAAATGAAGGCGTGTCAATCAGAATATTAAATGTCATACTATCCATCAATATACCAACTGAAACATAAAGTCAAGCATCTGTCCGTTTGTACGGAGTGAAATGCGATATGGCTTGATTTAAAGGATGCTTTTTATTTTACACCAGGAATCTTCCATCACCAAGACCATGAAAAGTAAAAGCAATGCAGCATCTAAAGGCAACTTTGGCACAATAAAAGCACTTATGATAGATAGACATGAAAGTTCACATGAGACAGGTCTGACTATTAAAGCAGATATGTTCCGTCGACCACTTGACGTTAGGACCACACTGGTATAGATCAAGAAGATTCCTTACTTAGGCAACTAAACATTCGCTAGCCACCGATGAGTGCGATCGGGTATCCAAGGTCATAGTCACTGGTGCTGAAATCTGTAGCATGGTCAATGGTCAAGGTCGACCCTCCGTCGAAAGACGAAGGAGATGCTTCTAGTTTGCTTCATACATTGCCAAAACTACCTCTTTATTCTTGGTCATCCTGGTCTACAAGACTGGCTTATAATACAGTTGTATGGTCTGTGATCATCTGAAGACTGTAGGAGTGCACAAGATCTCAGCACTATATGTTCCGTCAACGGCCTGTCCTCGCTGTTACTTAGAAGCTTGAAAGATTGTGTGACCATATATGCGTCGCACACCTGACTCTCTTTTATGAAAAGCACTATCATATTATAGCCATTTGCAGTCTGTATGCTGGAAAGAAATGAACACGAAAGATTTCCAACACAGTTTCTTGTGTCGCAGCCTTCCATGACCAACCTTGAACTCCTGGCTTCCCAGACGATACAACGGGAAAGTGGTGATGGTATCTAGAAGCTGAGTATAAACCCGTTGCACACCTGTTTCATCGACCGAGTGCAAATTAATACTCAACCTCTGCCTTTCTTATACTACACTTAGACTTGACATTTCTGGAAGTGCTAAATATTCTTAAGTATTGGAACTTGACTCCTGGTTAGGTGCTCTTATTGGCTCTGGGCCTAAAGGTCAAATGAATGATGATTACTGCATGGGGTTCACCTACTCCTTCTTGCTGACAAGTTAGAGCTTCCATATGTAGATCCTTTAGAGGAAAATTTTCCATTTGGACTTCAAACTGCAATGGCTGATGATTGAATGGGCGTCACCTATTCCTTCTTGCAGACAATTTGGAGCTTCTATATATTCCTCATCATTTTCATTGTTTTCAACTTGGGCTTTCATTCTTAGTCACACTATCTGATAGCCTACTTTTGCATCCATCGCTGATTAGTGATGGTGCTAGTCCAGGCGGTAATGTTTCTTGATCACTGACTATGCCCTGGAAAGAACATCCAGTTAGACTCAAATAGCTAACTTCAGAAGATAATAAACTTATGCTGCTGTATGGTTTTAGAAATATTTTTATGGTGACAACCTACTCTTGACCTATCCAGCTAATTATGGACTCTTTCTTCGTAATAGCTTCTAGGTACAACTACTTTTATGCTGACAAATAAATACAAGCTTGACTATGAAGTAGGTAAATTAGCATCATCCTCTCCTTAAACTAAGAAGTAAGAATCCCCATGTTCACAAACTCTTGTCTGTTTGTCTGACATTGTTGATCTCCATTGCCTGTTTTCACGATGCTTCTTGAAGGTGGTGGCTCAAATATTTCTATAAATCTCTTTGTGGTACACAAAGTGAAATTCTTTCAGGATTTTATGAAAGCCCTAAATGCGTAAGACAATGTTTTATCATTCTGGAGGAGTAGTTTGAGAGATTTGAAGAGTCTCATTCATACCTAGATAAGATAGTGCCAGATAGCCCCGGTTTGGGCTTCAGGTAGGCTACTTGGCAGACAAATACAAGAAATATTCCCAGTGGATGCCATAACAATTTCACACATTCCTAACTAAAATAAAAATTATCACACAACTGTGGACTCGACAAACTGACAAGCTATGATAACCTTTGCAGATCCTTCAAGATCTGCAAACCTATCAAGCTAGCTTATGGACTCTTAAGTGCATCTACTTTTATACTGACTGAATGTTCACTTTCCTTAGGAATACATTTTTTTTTTTTTTTTTTTTTATGCTACGACTACAGCCAATTTCCTCTAGCCTAGTAGACAGGCTTATGATGACAAACAGCAGAAATCAAGCTTTAATTCCTTTGGTTTGCCAAGCTCGAATGAAGCAAGTGAACTTCAAGTGCAGGGGCCAGGGCAGTCACACACAAATCCTCATTTTTTTATGGCATGGTGTCCCAGCGTCTAGGCATGTCCCAACGTATGGCATGATGCTCATACTTTGGGGGTATGCCCTGCAGGAATGGCATGATACCCCATGAAAATCTGTTGAATTGAAAATCTGAAGCAGAGATTAGCTATTCAAACAGATTTTAAGAGGGTATCATGGCATTGCTGCAGGACATGGTGCCCAAACATACAAGCACCATGCCAATACAATGGGGCATACTCAGACTTTGGAGCACTACGCCCAAGAATTAAAGATTTATGTATGAGTGGGCCAGTCAATAGCCTGCAATTATAAGAATTAAGGCATACTGATATTAAAATTTCTCCATTGTTATTACTTAACTTTTCTTTTCGAGATATTCTAGAAACTCTTGACTCACAGCCAACTCACAGCTAATCAGCCTATCAGTTAGGGGAGGGGAAAATGGAAGTTGGGCCTAGACTACTGTGATACATTACTGCACTTTTTGATAACCATTACTGCTCTCATACTTCCTGGCATCCTGCCTGCACTACAAAAAACTGTGCATGCTTGATGCTTTTCCAGATTACCTTGTTGTAAATCTAAACGAGGGGTACCTAACCTCGAATTTTCAGAACCTCAAACCTGCCTCGAACTTGTGCCTAAAAAGGTTAAGAGGAAAGATCAGTGTAGTCTTAACTGTCAAGAAAGACACCCTGAATGACCTAGGATAAATTTAGGACTGTGCAGAGCTTGTAGTATTTCCAGGTCAAGTTCGAGGTTATACAAATTCGAGGTTTAGTACCACTCCTGTAGGCTAGTCCTAGCTCAACTTAGGGGACCCTTAGACTAATCAAGTTCCTCACTATGCACATTGCAAACAGAAATCATAAGTGATACAGTACCTTCACTCTTCTTTAACATCTGTATCTGTATGTAAATATCATCTGTGAATGAATCGCACACCTTTTGAGGATTTCGAATTCTGGCGCGTTTCTTTTCCTGAAATCCCTAAAATAACAACACTAAGACTAGCAGAAACTTAAAAAAAAATGTTGGAAAAACATGTAAATGACTTTTTCTATCTTTATTTATCCTATATAAGCAAAAATTTCTGTAATAAAAAATGTAAACATCCTTTTTCTATTTATTTTGGGGTGGTCTCCGTTTGCTTACGAATATTGCCAAATTTTAATTGGGTGGTCAAATTCAGAAAACTAAATGTCCAAATTTAAATTGGGTGGTCTTTTTACAAAATCTAATTGTCCAAATTTAAATTTGGTGGTGGGTACCCCCCTCCTCGAAAAGTGCCATTTCCGAGGCTAGATGTCAGAAATTTGAGTCTCTGATGCCCCCTGGTAGGACATAAAACTCACTCTATTTCAGAAAATGACCAAATGTGCCATATTTGCAGCAGGGATTCCGACCAGAACTGACTATTCCAAGTTTGACTATTTCAACTTTTGAGCAAAAGTGAACATTTCATGCAAATAAATTTCACTCCCAATTCACTCTCTGTTTTCGGCGAAAAGTCAATCTCTAAAACTTTTCGATGTGCCAACACTGTACAGCAGTCAAGCTCCAATTTTTGACAGGTTAAGCTAATCAAAATCAAGAAAATACAACTGATGATTCAGCAAGATGATGCAGGTGAATGCAGTTAGAGACTAGATTCAACAACAGTGCTATCGTGGTGCTATCTTCTGCTGCCACTTTTCATGAGCTATTTGTTTCTGACAGGTTTGGCTTTGGATTCTGTTTTGTGTTGTGTGAGTGGCATTTAAGGGATTTTTCCGTGCTCCCACAAACAGTTTGTGTGTTGATTGTGGCTTGAAAAAATGTTTCTGCTGTCTTTCGTGGGGCCCGCAAGTGTTTTCCACAACCAACAGGATTTTTTTGGCTCGCTTTGTGGCTCAAATTTGAAAAACAACTGGCAAAGTGATTGTCGATTTTGTAGCTCGATTCTGGCGAGAAATTCAAATTAAGCAGCAAAATAGTATCTAAACAATAAAATTAACTACTTTTCCAATTGTATAGACTTCAAACTGAAGATGCTTTTTGTACAGAATGGTAAGGAAATAAGCCAGGAGTCAATAGATTAGAATCAAGTTCTATTTATTGAGATTTTACCTGAATTTTATTTTTGTTTTCAGCTATTCGAAATTACCGCCATGAAAATAGACAAACCGTCATTTCCGTGAGTTTCAACTTGTGGCTCGACTGTTTGGCTCTGTGTGGTTGTGTTTCTGTAACATACACTCAGAAGTGTGAAGTCATACACAAATCCTCAATTTTTGGGCATGGTACCCATACGTCGGGGCACCATACCTGTGAAATTTGGTTAAACTGAGACTGGCTACATACCTAAATAGGGTCTTTTTCCTGTCCTAGATCAAAAGATACCTGATTTCACTTTCTATCCAACCTCATTTTCTAATTTTCAAATGTTAGCACACTTCCAAGATACAGAGAGTTTTGTGGAGGCCACTTCTTTCCTAGTGGGTTTACTCTATCCTTTTCCAGGTTGTTGAAGCTAGGTTAGTCTATCCTTCTCAGGTACTCACTGCTAGGTAGAGTGGATTTCCATCCAGATTCCTTTAGATTGTTTGCCGTATTTCTTTTGAGTTTAGTAAGTTTCGATAACAACTTTTAACACAATAAAAAAAAAATCACTAAAATAAATACAATAAAAGGCAAACAAGTTACTTACTTAAAGTAACTTAAAGTTGTTCAGCACCATCCGGCAGTTGGCCTGCCTGTTCGATGCGCTCTGTTTTTTTGATGAGTTTGTAGTTGGTTGATCTTGTAGCTATTTTGACCATTCAGCCAATGTGATGAATCTGCTGTTGTTTTCTTCCCAGAACTTATCAACTCTGTTTTTGAAGCTGTTTACAATCTAAAGGAAATATTTGCTCCAGTGAACAGATTGAAAAGTTTGCCTCATCCATGCTACCTAGCAGCAATTTTCTGAAAAAGGATAGGATAAACCCACTAGAAGAGAAGTGGCCTCCAAAATACTCTATGTATCTTGGAAGTGCTCTAACATTTTGTAAATTGGAAAATGAGGTTGGATAGAAAGTAAAATCAGGTATCTTTTGATCTAGGACAGGAAGAAGACCCTATTTAGGTATGTAACCAGGGCATGGTGCCCTAACGTATGGGCACCATGCCCAAAAATTGAGGAACTGTGTGGCCCACAGCTGTGTTGCGGAAGAATGCCTTTAGGTTTTGTCCTAGTTTTTTTTTTCTATGCAGAGGATTTCAGCTTATTTCTGGAAAGTGGTAAGGCTCTGACCAGTCTACCACAAATCCCGAATTTTTGGATACCCTATGCCAAACGCCGGGTATATCTAGCATTTGGCATAGCCTATGCCAGGCCTGTACCCTAATGCTGGATACCCCTTGCCAAATGCTGAATACCTGTTTGTAACCTGACCCTGACCTATCACAATATAAAATTGGTTGATTTGTTAGCTTCACCCAAATCATCAATATTTTACTGGGTTATAGAATCCATCACCTGTTGTAGTGTATCCAGCGTTAGGCATAGGGTATGCCAAACACTAGACACATCCAACATTTGGCATAGGGTATCCAAAAATCAGGGGTTTGTGGTTGACTGGGTCTAACCCAGGTCTAACATGCGCATGCATACGAAAAAAGTAGAGCTGAAGCCGGATAATGAGTAGGCTATGACATTACATTTACAAAAAGGATAGTTTATAAGTGAAATTGAGCCAGAGCCTACAGTTTGTGAAGTTAAGTTGCATAGCCTATGTGAGAGAGGACTATCTGAAGTTAAGTAGCCATGCTTTCGTTCGTCAAACAATGTTTCTGCTTTCGAGTGGAAAGCTCTGTTCTATCAGGCAGACACAAGTTTCAAATTGAAGATGGACTGAAATCTATCAGTGCTAACTATGTGCGGCAGTTGCCCGGCCCCACCCCACAGCCAATATCTTCTATGAGTGAAAAGTAGAAAAATTCACAAAACAAAAGTGGCATTTGTCCATGGGTCCGAAAGTGCTGGACCATTTATGTTCCCCGTTCTGTTCTGGACCTGTTTGGACCATTTCTGTTCGTGATTTCAGCTGAGTTTATCATTCCATTTTTTGCACTTGGGATTGCAGTAGAGAAATCATATCAAATTTGCCTCTCAAAGTTTAAAAGTTCTCTCATTGCTAAAGAAATTAGAGCTTATCAATTTGCTCCTTTCTAAGTGGTGATATTAGAAAGTAGGACTACAGCAAAAAAGTCAACTACTACTTATAAATTATTTTTTTTCAATGGCAATCAATAGCCATTGATGAACTGATATCATCCCTTTTTTGGTCAAAAAATTTGTTCATGAGATCCACGAGCTGGAAAATTTTGAGGGGTTGACAACACACTGAAACCAAAAATAGGCCGAGCCCAATTGTGAGACGCTTAGGGGAATTGTAAGCAACACTCGGATGTTAGACCATAATCATCTTGGGGGATGATGGGTTTGCAACTTGTGCTAGTTGGTGTACCTGTAACTTGTTTCCAGTGTATTTGATGGTAAGAACAATTTGATTCCCAGTTGTAAGAAATGTAGGGGACTTGTAAATAACAATGGGTTATTAGGTTATAATCATCTTTTTGCGATGAGGGGTTTGCAACTTTTGCTAGCTGGTGTCTGAGCTGCTGCTACTCCAGCAGTCTGAGTCTGAGACCGGAGTCACGCTCATGTCAAGACGAGTCAAAGTCCAAGAAAAGAGTCATTTGAGATGAGACGAGACAAAGTACACTGAAAAAAGAGCCTCGAAACCGAGTCACGCCCAAAGTCCCAACAATAAATTTGTTCTTCAAATACTGAACTATTCTTCATGGGTCTAGGCGAGAATCCCCCCGGCAAACCCTCCCCCCCCCCCGGACCAACCCCCCCCCCCCCCAGTGACAAAAAAAAAACCGACCAAAAACCCCCTGGTACCAAACCCCCCCGAATCCTTTACATTTAATACCAATGCAAAACATTTAAATTCACTTCCCGTGATCTTAGTCTGTCAAGTGGACTTCTGGTACAACAAGAGCAAGACCAAAGGCATCGATGGGATCCCAAAATATTGCATTTGCCCCTGAACTTAAATAGAGTCCAGAGTCCGAGTCCACCAGCTCTGGTTTGTGTACCTACTATTTGTTTCCGGCGTATTGGATGTCTATAACGGGGAGAGGGACGTGTAAGGAAGCATCGATTGCTAGGGGGGTTCATGAGGGGCTAAAAATTTCTTCAAATTGACTCACATTTTATTTGATCTCTGTAAATCTGAGGGTAAGAAAATTTGTTCCGTGGTCCATCACTGCAACCGAGAATTAAGTTTTTTCGCAACGGGCACAGATATAATGAAAAAACAAAAGCAAAGTTACCTCATTGTTTTACACCATTACCCATTGTTTGAATATAACCTAACCACCATTTGGCATAAACTATACCAATAGCTTAGTACAACAAATGTTCCCAGAGGCTATACAAAATCAGGCATTCGCAGCAAACTGTATTTTGTAGATTTATGACGGACACGCGTAAATCAGCTAAAGATTTTCCCATAAAATACAGATTTGAATTGCTTGAATTCCATCGCCGTATAGTAGCAAACTGGCTAGAGAATAAAGAATATAAGGGTTATAGAGCACATTCTATGAACTTTGTTTGTTTGTCACTATCTTAAATTACCTTAAATTACCTTAAATCGCACTGGCCGGCGAATAAGGTTGGGTGAACATCCTGTAGATTCGCCGGTTGAGTGATAGAGGTGGAAGTGCGTTGTCTAGTTCCGTTGAGTAGATCCACTGGCCTCCCAGTGTAGTTTCCACTCCATCGCTGCCCAGTCTCGATCAATTGCTTTTTTGAAGTTGTCAACAGTTTTGGACTGAACTGTTTCTTCACTAAGGGAATTCCACAGTGGAACAGCACGAGTTGAGAAGAAGTTGGAACGTTCTCTCCGTGAGCTTCTTTGCTGCTGGAGCTTCTTGGTGGAGCTTCTTGGGTTCTTTGGTGGAGCTTCTTGGCTTCCTTGCTGCTGGTGCTTCTTGGTTGGAGCTTCTTGGGTTTCATATCAGAAACGGCAGCAGATGCATTTTTGCTCTTTTATTCGACTGCTCCTTGCAGTGCTTATTATGGGTAACATTTGAAAAGCACAAACATCTAACTTGCTAAGTGTTATCTGTTGAAACCGCGCATCCTCGCGTTATCTCTTATGAAACTTTTGACACTGTAAAAAGTTTTTCCGTATAAAGATTAAAGTTAACTGCAGTATTTGCTACGCAAATTATTCTTATCTCTATGCAGATAAGATAATACCAAATAGAGATAAGATGAATCCGAGTAGCAAATACTGCAGTTTAATCTTTAAACGGAGAAACTGCCAGTTAGAAATTCGGAGAAACGTGCCAGTTAGAAATTCAATGTTTGTGACCTGATTGATAACCAATTAAACGGAAACTTTCATACCCTAATGAGTGTAGACTAAAAAAATCGTCATCTGGAGAATGTCAGGTTCCGGATGTAATTGGTGCCAGAAATCCACATTTCCTAGCGTCTCCGGAATGATTCAGGCTGTCTATTTTGTTTCTGAATGTTGTTCGAAGGCAGAGATATTACAACGGACAATAATTGTGAAATAAGGAGACAGGGAACAAAGCCACTGCAAGTCAGGTGACTTTATAGCAGTTCTGGTTTTCTAATTAGCCTACTTTATGTGAAAGTTGTTTGGTGTTCGGTCCTCCTAATAATTTGAACTGTTCCTCACCAGATTCGAGCAAATGCATGGCAAAATAATAATAATATAAAATAATTATAATAAAGCCGAGGGCCGTGTACAAAAATAAAGCAGAACAATTTAATACATCCCATTTCAAACAAAACAAGACCAAAGGTTTCGATGGGATCCCGAAACCTCAGATTTGATTCAGGCAATTTGTCTTCACCAGATCCAGTCTTCGCCAGACTCCTTGAACACTTTTACTCTTAAAATTTAGAAGCAGATTAAGGCCAAATAGCTAATCATATGAGGAAACTAAGTTCAGATATGGATTCAGCATGTGTGTTTACCCCTTTAAGTCATATCCATGTGGACGAAGCAGATCGAAACTTCCTGCCTTACTTCTGCCAATTTTCCGGTTTCGGCAGAATTTCGAAACTCCTTGTCCAACGAAAAAATAAAGCTCAAACACGAATTCAGCATGTCTCCTTACCCCTACATCCAACCTCTAGTCAACTTCAGATTAAACTTTTACTTTTAACAAATTTTCCGGTTTCAGCCTGATTCCGAGCGATCTATACGTCCGGTGAGAAATAGATTGTCATATGCGAATTCAGCATGTCTTCCTACCCGCCAAACGAACATCCTATCAAATTTAAATAAAACAATTCTCCGGTTTTGGCCGGATTCTGGCCGAACTAATTGTCCGGCGAGAAAATAATTTTCATATTCGGACTCAGAACGTTTCCTTGCCCTTCAATCGAACCTCCAGTCAACTTCATATTAAACTTTTACTTTTCACAAATTGTCCGGTTTTCGCCGGATTCTGGGTGAAACTATTTGTCCGGCGAGAAAATAAATTTCATATTCGGATTCAGCATGTCTCCTTAATCCTGCCTGATTCAGCCATTTCATTAGTTTAAAAAATTAAATTGTTCTCCTTAATTTCAAACCCCTCCCCCACCTTCAGATATAGAGCTACATAGCCCATCTTCGAACTTGATCTCTACTTTGTCCTAAAGAGTCATCATGTCAAGTTTGATCAAAATAATCAACCCCTTCGAGAGTTATCGTGCTGACAGACGGAAGGACAGACGGACAACTTTTGCGATGTCATAGGTATCCCTCCACTTACGTTTTGGGATCCCAAAAAGCCTAATACTATGAAAATTCATATACTCTAACTCTCTTATTTTTTTTTACTTTCTGTTAGCTTAAGGGCAATTTCTATGAAGTGACAATTTTTAATTATTACCTGTTCCGAGGTTTTCAAGATACCAGGAAGCTGCATAACTTTCCCATCAAAATTTCCATCTCAATTAATAAAGGTTCTGGCATCGATTGAGGAAATGCTCAATTCTTTCTTCATTACTTTGGTAGTAAACTTACTAACCGGCCCCACTTCGCAGACATTCAGAAGACCCACAGTGACTACAAGATATTTCCGATTTAACCTCCCAGTTCTAATGTTCACGTTTACCAAGTAATACATATTTCCCCATTCTACATGGACGACGTGTGGTTTCAATGTCGTTTTTGGGATCCCAAAACGTAAGTGGAGGGATACCTATGACTTCGTAAAAGTTGTCCGTCTGTCCGTTCGTCTGTCAGCACGATAACTCTTGAAGGGAATGAGGTATTTTGATGAAACTTGGTGTGAGGATTCTTTGGGTCAACGGACAGTTCGAGTTCGTATATGAGCTTCATTACTGTACATTCAAATTAAGGGGCGGTTTTTAAAGCTAATGAGATACTCGATCTAGGGGTAAGGAGACATGCCGAATCCGAATATGAAAATTATTTTCTCGCCGGACAAGTAATTCACCCGTTTTGTCAAAAGTAAAAGTTTAATATGAAGTTAGTTACAGTTTCGATTTAAGCTTAGGGGGGAATCCAAATATGAAAATTATTTTCTCGCCGGACAAGTAGATCGCCTGGAATCCAGCCAAAACCGGAAAATTTGTTAAAGTAAAAATTGATTGGATTTTCATCAGATGTTCCATATAGGGATAAGAAGACATGCTGAATCCATATATGGCGATCATTTTCTCACTAGGCGTATACTTCGCCCGGAATCGGACTGAAACCGGAAAATTTGATAAAGTAAAGGTTTTATCTGAAGTTGATTAGAGGTTCGATCTAGGCGTAAGGAGACATGCTGAATTTGTTTTTGAGCTTTAGTTTTTTGCCAGACAAGTAGTTTGCCCGGAATCCGGCCAAAACGCAAATTTGGCAGAAGTAAGGCAAGAACTTTGGATCGATTTCGTCGAAGTAGATACGACTTATGCTGTAGGGATAAAGATAAATGCTGAATCCATGTTTGAACTTAGTATTCTCAGATGATTATCATTGGCCTTAATCTGTTTCTAAATTTCATTAACACAAATGTTCAAGGAGTCTGGCGAAATCCGGATATCTGCAAGACCCAATTGCCTGGATCAGGTATTAAATTTTTGCGATGAAACCTGAGGTCTTTTTTTTTTGTACACAACTGAATAACAACTAAAGTCCGCATTGCCTGGTCGTCAGGGGCGTCACTAGCCTTTTATTTTTATTTTTTTTTTTTTTTGGGGGGGGGGGGGGGGTCCTGCTTGTGCCGACGGAATAAAGAATGTGCCGACAGATCCAGCCAACAGAAAAGAACCGGTGTAAAACTAATTGTATTGCATCACTTGAGATTATTCCTTAAATGTAAATTGTATATTTAAATCCTCACAATCGGGTTTTCAATTTATCTTTCGTTAAAAGTGAAGCTTTCAGCGACTGTCCGTAGAACAAGTTAAACAAAGCGCCGCCGGCGAATTTTTAATCTGCCTTTTTTCTAGAAAAATTTAGCTATAGGCTACCTAGCATACAAGTTCTAGATCTTCGCGTGTTTCAAACCCCAAGACGCCAACTAAATAAAACATCGCTCTTGCAAATGAGAATACTACGAAATACGCCGCAGGCGAAATTTTGTGGACACGCTGATGTGCGGAGGCGTCTTTTTGCGATCCCAAATATAAGTAAGGCTACCTGTGAAATCACACTTCTGTCCTTCAGAAAAAGTTGTGGCCATCCATAATAAAGTAGGCACAAAGTAGGTTTGCTCTGAATTTACAGCAAAAGAAGTAGTTTTCACTTTATAGAACATGCTTAAAACTAAAGTACTGCGATCGACATTGCACTGCTTCCCCTCATTTACTCTTCGAAATTATGACCACACCGAGAATCGTCCAAAAAAGAAATAAGGATCCTAATTTACCGGTAAGTCTTTTTCCTATCATCGGTATGCAGCCAAATCTACCAAAATGGTAGTTTATGGGTACGAACAGACAAACGACCTACATACAAACATGGAAAGAACGAAAAATATAACGAACATATTTTTGATGGTTCACAGAATTTGATTTGATTTTCTATGTATGACAATATCCCGATTCGCCGATGGTACTTAATTGGTTTCTTATGTGTAAAGCAAAACCCGATTAACCGACGAAGCTTCGGCTTCAGCCGACATAACTTCGCAGTCGTTTCATTTCACGTGTGTAGAAAAATCTCGATGTGTGTGCGAGACATAAACTTTCGGGATTTGCCCGAAAAAAGTTTACGGAGTTTGATTTATTACTTGTAATAAGATCCCAATCTGCCGACGGGACTTAAACTTTCCGGTTTCGCCCGACAAATCTTGAACGAATTTGATTTCTTACGTATAAAAAGATCCCCATATGCAGTCAAGAATACCGACGCCCGACTAAAGCATTCAGAATTCGATTTCTTTTGTGTTTTGCCCAAACTTTATTTCTTACATGTAAATAGAGGCCGATGTGCCGACGAAAATACCGACGCCCGACAAAACCATACAGCATTTGATTTCTTCTGTGTTTTGCCCCACAAGACTGTACAGAACTTTATTTCTTACATTTAAAATAACTTGATGTGCCGCCGAGACTTAAACTTCCCGGGTGCGCCCGACAAAATCGCAGAACACGATGTACCGACAATTCGACCGACCCCCTACAGCATAGAAAATTCAGTTTTTTCTGTATAAAATAGCCCAATCTAGAAGAACCGAGGCCCGACAAAAGAATACAGCACTAGATTCCTTCTGTGTTTTGCCCGACAGATATTTGCAGAATTTTATTCCCTGCGTATAAAAAGATCCCGATGTGCCGACGAGTCGACCGACGCCCGACAAAAGCATACAAAGTTTTATTTTTTTCTGTTATATTTCTTCTTATTTTCAATTTTTTTTTTTTTTTATTAAACTAGTGAATTTTCGCCGGGCTGCTCTGACAAAAGTACTTTCTCCAGACCTTTGCTGGGGAGTCCCCCTTCCCCCCCTCCCATGGTGACACCCCTGCTGGACGGTTCCCGGCAAGCCACCTCTTCCCATGGTGTCTGGTCTGTGCACCTATTGTCCGGTCTGTATTCTGGTGCACACCATTTACCCGGTAATTATCAACCCCTCGACTCAGGTCATATTCTTCCAGACGTATATTTATGTTCTTGTTGCTCTTTGTGTTTGAAGTGTCGATATAGAAATTGACCATTTTTGTTAGATTGTCAACTCTCGAGTTTCTTATCTTGTTCCAGAGTTCAGAGAAGATATGACGGGCCAATTGGAGTCATAGTCAGTGCTAACGATGCGAGCGAAACAGCGGTACGTTCTTGTTACCTCGTGTGCGTTCTTGGTACTTTGTTATTTTGGTGGATATAAAGTTAAAGTGAACCGGAAAACCGAACATGGAGCTACCAATCCTTCATTCATGACCGAGGAGGAACTTCAGAATTTTGTGACTAGTGATTACAAATCCAAATATCGAGAACGATGTACCATGGAGAGTTGTTTTGATTTTTCAAAGTGCCATAGCGGATTTAAAGTGTATATCTACCCTGTGATCGAGGGCCTACCGACGACTATGACTTACCAGAAAATTTTAAGATCAATTTTTAATTCCAAATATTACACTGCTGACGCTACGGAAGCGTGCTTATTTGTCCTGAATATCGATACACTCGATCGTGATATTTTATCAAACGACTTTATATCAGATATCGAGCAATACATATCGCGCTTAGAACACTGGAACAGTGGAGAGAATCACATCATATTCAACTTATATTCTGGAACGTGGCCGGATTACTATGAAGACTTGGGATTCGATACGGGGAAGGCGATATTGGCCAAAGCCAGTATGGCAGAAGGAACGTATCGGTACGACTTTGATGTTTCCATACCCTTGGTTCATAAGGGGCATTTAGAAGCGGGTGGTGACGTCACGCCTTACTATTCCAGCCATCTACCATTCATGAAGGATTTTCTACTTGGCTTCAAAGGTTAGTGGCTTCGTTTCTTTCAGTATTTGTCGCTCGGTTTTCAGGCTCAATAGCAGGAAATGCGGGGTATTGTCCACCCTACTACCGTCGTTTTTTTTTATATTAAACTAGTGAATTTTCGCCGGGCTGCTCTGACAAAAGTACTTTCTCCAGACCTTTGCTGGGGAGTACCCCTTCCCCCCCTCCCAATTGACTGGCTGGTCATTTTTATTGACTGTTTTAGCAGAAAAAAATACTGTTTTCAAGGAAAAAAATGACAGATTTGACAGAAATTGACTGATTTTCGGAAAATCTGACTTTTTTTTTTAAAGAAAAAACCGACTCTTTTGATGAAAAATCGACTGATTTTCAGAAAACCGACTGTTTTCATGAATTGTTTTTACAAGAAACGGCAGCGCTTTGCTCCGACCCGGTTATTTTTTTTACCGACTGGCCAACAACATTGGGGGAGAGGGCGCCCCCCCCCCCATACGTGACGCCCCTGGTTGTAACTTATTATGGCTTTTCTGTTGGTCCGCTGATCGTGAGTTCGGGTACTTCCAGCTGGGCTAAGATTATGAAACTTGTCAGGCGTATGAAGGAAACCCATCACTTATGGTACTAACTTCTTCTACTTCAGTTTAGTAGCCTATGTCCATCCGTTATTATTTCCGAGATTATACACTTCATAAGTGTATTCTATCTCCTTTACTGGCGTTACACTGATTATCATGCTTGCCGCATTTGCTCTCTTAAATGCAACTTTAGCACGTTCGTCATCCAAGGCAAGGGACATGGAAAGAGGCTAACAACAGTCGAAGCCTTCTGTAGTTTGCTGTAAGCATAGCTAACTATCTCAGAACATCTTAGCAGAAACACTGTGTATTGCGAGGTGTCCTTTAAGGACTTGACCAGACTGACCCTGACCATTAAAGGGCGAGTGGAATGAGAATGAGATCCGATATCTGAACGAGTTGTCCGATCTGGATGAGACTGGATAAATGTCAGAAGCTCATGTCCCAGATGTTCTGTTCAGGTCCGGACTGGATCCAGCAACTGTAGGTGGAGCTGGTGTTGTGGTTCTGGGATTCGTTAGTCATTTTTGTGTCGTACATTTTTATATCCTGGTAATTTGAGCGTTGGTTATTTTTACACCGTGTTTTTTAAGGTTGACTGACTAATGTGTGCATGTGTGTATGTATATTTAGAATCAATCTACAATAGCTACAAAAAGCATGAGACGGAGTAAAGAAAAAGAAAAAAAAATAAGGAATCAAATAATTCAAAACCAAATACAAGACATATTTGCCAGTACAAAACGGATATGTCAGCTGAATTTTCTTAAGAGGTATTTTTCATTTTCGAAGTTCACTTTCCAGCTTAAGCCTGAAGAGGGCCCTTGCCAAGAAGGGCCGAAGATATAGCTCTAATAAAATTCAGCTGACTTATGCGTTTTTTACTGTCAAAAATGTGCTTCACCAGAAGCTTACGCATAGCAGCAACAGTCGGACCCATTTAGGATACCCAAATAAACGAAGCCAAGTGGTCAAGTGAAGTTGCAACACATTTCCAAGTTAACCGGAGATTCAGTTGGATAAATACTCCTTGAGTATTTATCAGTTAAAGAAATATCTCCTTGAGGGTAGTTGGAGAGTGGAGGGTTTGGAAGACGAGAGAGGACAATTGACAGATTAATTTATTATTTTTTAGTTTATTTAGCGAAGGTTTGAATATTTATATAATATAGTAGTAAAATGGGAAAAATCCTGAAAAAATCCTGAGCCAAAGCTGACTTTGGAACATATATTCAAATAATGCATAAAACGGATACGCCAGCTACAATGCTTTGGCATTCAGTTGGATCTTCGCAGTTTAGCAAAACCACTTCAGATTTATCAGCATTCAATGACAGACCGTTCTTATCATAGTCGGAACTTAGATCCCGGAAATACCGTTCAAAATCAGCAAAGGTTCGACTGTTGAACCTATCGTCCGTTAACGTGCAGATAGTTTACAGTAAAGATCGCTGGAATTGTATGTGTAGTCTAATTATTCACCGCTGTTTTTTGCAAAAAGATAGAATAGAACGAATCGTGAACCGGTTACAAGTATAAAACCTTATGGCACGCTTAGAATGTAGGGATCTCCACGGACTTCATGGCAAAACACGCAGAAGCCCTAGCCTTGGATATACCGTTTTTAGAACCGGGCCGGATCCGGCCGCCGTGGGGGAGACAGGGGGGAGCGTAAATTTTCTGAGTGATCCGATTCGAATGGAACTTGACGACAAGAGCACACATCGTAGCTGCCCTGCACACAGGTCTGTACCGGATTAGATCCCTGCTAGTCCGAGCACTATGGGCGGCATGGGTCGGGAAATTATCTTACCTTAAAAATTCCCTTCAAGCCCAAATCCTGATCACAACAATTGATCTTTTCACGATAAAGTGGCTCAGAAATATCGTTTTTCGAAAATACCATGACTAGGCTACTTTCTCTGTAAAATTACCGATTTTTTTTTTAAGCGCTCGTTGACTTTATCGACCCTTCCCCCTCGGAAGACGGCACAAAAGATAGACCTGATGGGCTACCATGTCTTCCTAAATAAAAAAAAAACAACCGCTTGAAACCTCTTATCTCCTTATATGTGAAAGAGTTGTTGTCGGGCCTTGAACCTTTTGTTGAAGTTTGCGCTGTGTGACTGGGCAGACTCGGCTAGGCCGAAAAAACGCTGGAAAGTCGTAGGTTCAAAAGGAAACAATGGCGAAAGGCGGGGATTTCAGAGGCTTACAGTTCCATAAGGGAGCTATGAGTAATGTAACAAGAGCTAGAAGCTCATATGGCACTTGCAAGGCTGGTTCAGAGGATGAAAGTAGGAATTTGCCAATTCGTGGGTTTGTTCTGATCATTTGTAAGCAAAACCCTTGAGATAAGAATGATCTAGGGCCCTTAGAAATCACGAAAATGCATCGTTTGGTAAAAGGATTTTATTTTCCACTTGGCTGTAATGATACGCACTTTAAGGGCGCTAAGAAACTCATCTGTAAGCAAACCCTAGAGGCAAACACGATACGGCCCTTGGCGATTATTAAGATATATCGTTAGGTCGAAAGAATTTTTTCATTTGTCGGTTGAGATTTTTAAGCAAAACCCTTGTGGCACAAATAACCGTGGGCCGAAATGTATCGTTTGACCAAAGGTATTTTTGGGATCCGAAAACGTAAGTGGAGGGACACCTATTACTTCGCAAAAGTTGTCGGTCTGTCCATCCGTCCGTCAGCACGATAACTCTCGAAGGGAATGAGATATTTTGATGAAACTTGGTGTGAGGATTCTTTGATCAAGGAAAGGTCGAGTTAGTAGATGGGCCCCAAAGCTGTGTATATATAGGGGAGGGGAGGGGTTTTAAATTAAGGTGCAAAACAAATATTTTTTAAAAGCTAATGAAATAGTCGATTTAGGAGTAAGGAGACATGCTGAATCCGAATATGAAAATTATTTTCTCACCGGACAGGTAGCTCACCGGGAATCCGGCAAAAACGGTAAATTGTTAAAAGCAAGAGCTTTATATGAATTTCATTAGTTGTTCGATTTACAGGTGAGAAGACATGCTGAATTCGTGTATGAAAATAATTTTCTACCCGGAAAATTTGTCAAAAATAAAAGTTTAATCTGAAGTTGATTAGAGGTTTGATTTAAGGATAGGGAAAATGCCGAATCCGAAGATGAAAATTATTTTCCCGCCGGACAAGTAGATCGCCCGGAATCCGGCCAAAAATTTGTTAAAAGTAAAAGTTTTATATGAATTTCATTAGATATTCGATTTACAGGTAAGAAGGTATGCCGAATTCTTGTATGGCAAAGTCATTTTCTACCCGGACACACAGTTCGCCACGAATCCGGCTGAATCGGAAAATTTGTTTAAAGTTGAAGTTTTACCTGAAGTTGATTAGAGGTTCGACGTAGGGGTAAGAGATACGCTGAATCCGTTTTTGAATTTAAATTTTTTACAAGACAAGGAGTTCGCCCGGAATCCGGCCGAAACCGGAAATTTGGTAGAAGTAAGACAGGAACTTTTGTCAAAGTAGATCCACGCAGGCTATAGGGGTAAACACACATGCTGAATCCATATTTGAACTTGGTCTTCTCAGATGATTACCATTTGCCTTGCCGGATGTCATCCCTATTCGGTTAAACTTAAAGTGAAAAAAATTGCGTGTCCGTTTTGCTCTATGGTTGTACCTTTGTCGCGAGTTCGTGGGACGAAAAACTCAGAACAGAACCCGTCAAGCCTTCGGCACTTCAGTTAATTCAGCTGGTGCGCAATTAATAATGGTGCGCTGGTGTGCTTTAATTTTTTGTTTCTTGGTGCGCTGGTGCGCTTTAATTATTTTGTTTCTTTCAGTCAGAAGCGATGACTTCTTTTGGCAAACTTTCTGAACTAGCGAATTTCTCACTGGCTAATTAAAATAATTATACAGTCTGTCGAATTTTTAAATTATGCGCTACTTCTCATGTCATCATCATTTATGCCGTCTGTCAGTTTTCCCGACCTTTTGGAAGTTCTATGCGTCTTGTCAATTTGATCGTGTAGCCTCCTTTTATGTGTGCCAGGTCTGGGATGCTGTTTCGATGGAAGCTTTTTGTTTTATGTTATTTAGTTAGTATTGATTTCCTAAAACAAAAAAAAACAAAAAGCGACAACGTCTTTTCAGGCGCTCTGACATTCTCATACGGTCGAGTTTTCAAATAATAAAACAAAGAAATAATTTTAACAGTGATTCGCAACGAGGTTTTCGTTGTCAGACCTATTCAGAGAAATTTCAAGCAAAAAATATACAAATTTCGCCAGGGCAGATGAAATGCAAAGGCTCGAGAAATGGATCTAGAGCAATTAGGGAGGACGGGTGGATCAATATTGCAAATGCTACACATCCTTTAAAGTCGCCAATAAGATGCAAGACTTTTACCATCGTCAAAGGCCTAATTACGGTTCAATACCTTTCCTTGCCAAGGATTGGGAACTGTTCATATTCATGAAGGAAGGGACTTCATGGCTGGTTCCCAAATGTCGTCTTCACAGCTACACCTTCCGTCACTCGCAGTCTAAGGAAATTGGAGAACAAGATAAGGGAGTGTGGGAGCATCCCAAGGTCAGACAGTAGTTGTTTCTTTCTTCACTAAAGCTTCTTCCTTTAAAGCACAAATGGAACGTTAAATTCTTCTTCTTCTGCTGTACAAAGACTTCCAGGCTCCTGACCCGAGAAAAATTGTATTAGAGTATATCTTCTGATTTCCAGAAAACACTCGTTCGCTTTTCGGCAGGTTGTGATAATTAGGGCTTGGCTTTTACCTTGTCCGACTGTGTTCAGTTCTAACCAACAAATGAGACAATTGCGTGACGTGAGCGTGCGTAGAATCTGTTTCTGTGGTAGGTGACAGCTTTTTCTGAACAGAATTTCTCGTAAGATGGAAGTGGGAACAAAAAGCTCTTCGTGAGTGAAATCTAAGATGCTTAAAGCAGAAATGAAATCTGATAACATTTCATTAAAACGCGCCATCACCTCTCCGCCTATTTTCGATTTTCCTTTCACTACGTAGGGTGAGTTCTCTAGCCAAACCTAATCTTCCCATGGAGAGTCTTCTCACATCTAAGCCCCGCCTTTCGTGCCGTTTGTGCATGATTCGACCGGAGTTATGAACGAATCAGAGATAACGTTTTTTGGTTACGTTAGTCAAGATTGTGCGTAATGAGTAGTGGGCTTTCACAATGGAGAGATATTGCGAGAGTCGATGTATATCAACCAGTCAATTTATTCATCAGCAAGGGGTCATGTAGTAACAAGACCAAAGGTGTCGATGGGATCCCAAAAATCTAATATTTGATTCAGACAATCGGGTCTTGTCTTCGCCAGATCCAGTATTGGACAGGCTAATCATCAGAGAAAACCAAGTTCAGATGTGCCTCTATAAGCCATATCTATTTAGACGATACTGACCGAGACTTCCTGCTTTACTTCTGCCAAGTTTCCGGTTTCACCCGATTTCCGAGCGCACTACTAAGCAAAAAAAGAAAATTCAGAACCAAATCTAGCGTATCTCCTTATCCCTATAAAGAAAATCTAATCAGCTTTGAATAAAGGTTTGACTTAAAAAAAAATCTGGTTACAACCGGATTCCGGACTAATTATATGTCCGGGTTAAAAACGATTGTCACATACCGACTCAGCCTCTCTTCTTACCCCTTAATCTGCCATCTAATCGGAGTTTTGCTTTTAACAAATTTTCCGGTTTTGGCCGGATTCCGGGCGAACTAGTTGTCCGGCGAGAAAATGATTTTCACCATCGTCTTCAGCATGTATTTTTACCCATAAATCGAACATTTAATCAACTTCAAATTAAACTTTTACTTTTAACCAACTTTCCGGTTTTCGCCGGATTCCCGACTAACTACTTCTTCGGCGAGAAAATTGTTTTCACCAACGTGTTCAGCATGTCTTCTTACCCCTAAATCGACCATTTAATCAACTTCAAATAAAACTTTTACTTTTAACCAACTTTCCGGTTTATGCCGGATTCCGGACGAACTACTTGTCCGGCGAGAAAATGGTTTTCACTATCGTGCTCAGCATGCCTTCTTACCCCATAACCGACTATCACATTAGCTGTTTAAAAATAGTTTGTTTGTCCCTAATTTTAACCCCCTCCCCCACCCCTAAAGTTGGAGCTACATAGCCCATCTACTTCGCATCTCTAACATCTCCTCTTCCCGTCCGTCAAGTTTTACTCGAATCGGAGTATATGTGCAAATTTCCGGTTCCCGCTTCATCATACCTTGGGTGGATCCGGTTCGGACGCTAAATGACAAATCTAGGCCGTATAAACTTGGTACTGTCCAACTTGCATCCCATTCGGCCCATCCGTTTGGTTTTGTGCATGTCAAAAAATGTGCGGACCCCCCCCCCCCCCCCAACTCCCCCAACCATGGCCGCATGGGGTTCGGACACATGCTTGGCATATCTAGGTCATCAGTTCCTATCATGCGTACATTTTCACTTGAATCCAACCATTTCTCAACTCCACCAAAAATGGTCGGATCCAGGAATGAAAGTCTTTCTAGGGCATTGTGTCGGGTCCTTAAGTCTATTTGATCGGGTCACTGATATGCGCGCCAAGTTTTATCCTACTCAGCACATCTGGAAGTATCCTAACTCGCGATCACCGGAATTCTGGGAAACCCCCTCCAACTCCCTCAAAGAGCCCCGATATGATCTGGCTCTGTCAAGAACGTATCTAATGCTTATGCTTGTGCCCTCTTCCACCCCCACCCCCCCACTCCACCCCAGTATCGGGTCCGGTCCGGACTTGACATTGAACATCTGAGACAATAGCTCTTTTCACTTGACAAGTTTAATTCAAATCCGATCGCCCGTTCAAAAGGTATAAATGCCACTAGGTTCTGGATTCCCCGTCCCTCCACTCCCCCCATGATGTTCGCATCGTGCAAACGAGTATTTTCAAGTCGGTCTATTCGTATCCCTCATATTCCTGCCGAGTTTCATGATCCTAGTACATCGGGAAGTACCGAGCTCGCTGGATCACCAGAATCTCCCCCCGCAAACTCCCCCCACAGTGCCCGAATCCGGTCCGGTTATGTCAATGATGTATCTAGGACTTGTGCTTGTTCACCCACCAAATATCATCTCGATCACTCCACTCGAAGCGTTTCCCAAGATTTCCAGACCCCTCCAACTCCCCCCAAAGTCACCGGATCCAGTTCAAATTTGAAGTGGGTCGTCTGAGCCACAAAGTCTTTCCAAATATCAAGTTTCATTAAGATGCGATGACGCGTTCAAAAGTTAAAAATACTTCAAGATTCTTGATTCCCCCTCCCTCCAATCCTCCCACGATGATCGGATAGGGGAAACGACTATTTTCTAGTTAACCTTTTCGGGTCCCTGATATGCCTGCCAAGTTGTGTCGTCTTAGCTTATGTGGAAGTGCCCGAACTAGCAAAACCCGGACAGACCGACGGACGGACAGAAATTACAATCCCGACTTAAAAACGCACAATTGATCAATAACAGCAAGAACAAAGGTGGCCGGATCGTGCTCAGGCGGTTTAACCGAGAAGCAAAAACTGGGGTTAGAGACCACAGTTTGCCGCATAACAAGTTTTATACGCCTCGTGTCCTTTTTCCTGGTATTCTGAGACCAATGTTGGATCAACTTTAGTTAAACCTCACGTAGCGTATTAGAGGACTATTCCGTTTTTTACTTGATGCGCGGCGTGCCTGTTAGTTCGCCTTTCAGTTAGTGTTCCGTTTTTGGGGTCCCAGAAGGTTAGTCGGGTTTGTCTGTCCGTCTGTCTGTCTGTCTGACTGTTAGCACGATTACTGTCGAAGGGGTTGAGATATTTCGTTCAAATCTGGTGTGAGAATTCTTTCGGCCAAAGTACAGGTCAGGTTGGTAGATGGGCTCCGACGCCCTATATTTAGGGGTGGGGGTTCAAGTTAAATTTGTTTTGGTCCATAATTCTTTGGATCCCGTCGAAACCTATGGTTTTATTACAAATGTTTCCTGGAGACTTATTTTGTGTTTTGAGTGTGCTTAGTGGATGATGAAAACGAATCAACTATTACGACAGCGGTTCTGACAATTTCGTCCGCTCGTGAGGTATCATCTGGGCCAGAAAGCATGCGCTAGCTTAATGGACACACCTTTTCTTCTTGAAAATTTGGCGGATTGTTAGGCTTGAACAAGCTGAAAAGCATTTTATGAGTTGATGACAAAATATATTCGTAAACCAGCTAAATGTTTATTTGTGTCTTATTTTCTTGCCGAGGGATACATTGTGCGATCCCATGCGCGTGGTTCCTGCTCTCGCTACTAAATAATCCACGGTCGGACCGAGCCCTAGTTTGAACTCGTGATTCGGATGAGGATGATCTAGCTAGATTTTGCAAATGCTAGAAGGGTTGCGGCTGAGGCCCTTTAAAGGACACGCCGTACACATGATAGTAATTTATTCTACTTCGGTAGTGTTTCCATCCATTCTCGTTCCCGAGATATATGGATATATTTAGTCGACGTCTCGCTAGACTACCAGTCAGTCAAAATCACATCTCTATAGCTATTAGTTAATATGCACCGTTTGCATTTCCGTACTACCAACTGTCCGGGTAGGACCAGATCCCCGATTGTTTGAATTTTTTTTTTTTTTAATTTGATTATTTATTGTAGTGTGTAAATGTGAAAATCACCAAATTTAGTAATTTGGTGATACAAACAGAAAAAAGCCAACAAATTTGGTGATAAATCGTGGCATCCCTGTCCCTTACATTTGACGACAGTCCAGACTCTTCTTCCAGGAAAGCGGTATGTTTACGGAATCGGCTCCGAGACGAGGAATGCTCTCTACCACATTCATAATAAACGTGATGTCATTGCAGTCACTACGTGCAAACATGGGAAATCTTGGAAGGACTCGAAAGATGATCGATGCGACGTTGACAACGCAGAATATGATAGGTAAGCGGGTGACGAGAGGCGAGTTTGAATTCCGCTGAAACTGTATTGTTCATATACGAGCATTTGAGGATTGCTTCTCGAGATTTGTACACAATTTAATGACAAAATGAGCAAAAGACTAGACCTACGTTGCCCGGGCAACGTGAAGTGTTGCGGCAACCTTTGTCCGGCTTCGCCGACTAAAGTGTTGCGAGAGCAACACTTTGGTTTTGTTTCTTCGCTGTCGGTTAAATGCTGAAATTGTCAACTTATCGAAGCTTTTAAAACGGTATGTTCTAAAAAGAATAATCACATGATCAAAAGCTGTTCTTTAGCGTTGTAAAACCAACAACAAAACAATATCGGAAGAAGGGAATAAATTGACTCGGCGGTCAGTTGAACTTTATCCTTTTCAATCGTAGATATCGTGACGGATGAAATCTTGGAACAATATCTTATATAATCTAGTTGGTATTATAAAGCTATCCGTAACGTTTCAGGATTAAAATACCATAGATAACACTATTAATTATTACAAAACTACCTTATTGTTTTACATTACCGTATCGTTTGTACGCGTTGCGTAAACAGTTAATCCTAGGTTATAGTGATAGACCATCGATACAAACTTTCTTACCGTCATATTTACAGAAATCGAATACAATGTACACCAATTTTCAAAAATTTCTAGCCCCTCGTGAACCGATTCTTACTTACAAGTCCTTCTCCCGTGATTGACATCAAATTCACCTCATCGCTGAAAATGATTATAGCATAAAAGCCGATTATACTTACAAGTCCCATGCATGTCTTACAATTGGGAGCAAAATTGTTCTTACCATCGAATACACCTGAAACAAATAACAGATATACCAACTAGCAAAAGCTGCCAACTCCTCATTGTCGAAGATGATTATGAGCTAACAGTCGACTGTTGCTTACAAGTCCCTTACATGTCTGACAGCTGGTATCGCCTATTTTTTGGTTTCAGTGTGTACGTTACTCCTGAAGTTGTCAACCCCTTGAAACTTTCAAACGGGTTTATCTCACGAAGGATTTTTGTTCAAAAAAAATGGATGACATATACTTAGATCAGCTCTTCAAGTGCTATCGATTGCCCTAACCACAACAAAAGAATATCGGAAAAAGGGACTAAATTGACTTTGCAGTCAGTTGAACTTTATCCTTTTCAATCGTAGACATCGTGACGGATGAAAACTTGGAACAATATCCTATATAATCTAGTTGGTATTATAAAGCTATCCGTAACTTTTCAGGATTAAAATACCATAGATGACACTATTAATTATTACGAAACTACCTTGTTTAACATTATCATTTGTACCCGTTGCGTAAACAGTAAATCCTAGGTTACAGCGATAGAACATGGGTACACCGGCTAGCAAAACTTGTAAGCCCCTCATCGCTGAAGACTTTTGTAGCATAAGAGCAGATTATTACTTACAAGTCCCTTGCATGTCTTACAATTGGGAACTGTGAAGATCAAGGGTCGCCGATTAAGGCAACACAACCTGACGTCACGGTGGAGCTCCCTAGCCTACAGGCGTCTCCGACGCCGTCCCGTTAGAGACTCCAAAATATCGGCCTAAGCCTCGAGGTACCTTGAAGTACCAAGGGTTACAAAACAAGGTATTTTATTACTTTGATTGATCACACCATATATACATTACTTCAATACTTTATACTCGCAACTACTTAACTCGGTACAAATACCAGCGGAACACTATCGTTCCCATACACAATTTACTACTAAAGATAACTATTTCATAGTTATCTTTTCTAATATTATTCACTTCCTACTTTCTTGTGCATAATTTAATTTTAACCCAAACTTAACTATTTATTAGTTATTATTGATTTTCCACACTTTTCTGACACTTCTTGTAGAATCACTCACGGCTTATTGCCGTTCTGCATAAGTCCGTGACATATCTTCCCTCTGAAGGAGGCGACTGCCTTATCTTTGCTTTAAAAATTCATCACTTATAACAAGTTATAACTTAAAGTCTTCCTTCACTGTTTAACAGAACGACAACTTAAACTTTCAACTCCATTTTCTCTAATATTTACACGTATCCACTGAAACTCCCAGGTGATCGGACGGTGTCTTCCGTCCCGGTATCTTCCGTGGGACCTCTCTGGCTTCTTCTGGCCGCGGGGGAGTCTGTCCCCCTCTTCTCTCGGCCCAAAGAACAATATTTAGGTATTTCTGACCAACGGTGCTAGCTTACGCAACCTTGGGTCGATCAACACAACTGAAGGGTCTGTCGGCGACCAGGGTATCGCCGAAATGTTTGAGTAAAATGGCCTACTGCCAGCAACAGTGAGCGTCCATGGACCAGGCGATTCGCTTAGCGACCTGCTCCAGGACCAGGGTGGACTTGGGCACAGAGGATAAATTCCTTGGTACCTCCAGTGCCTCCGCGGTTTGTTGCCGCCTCCCTCTCTCGCTCTCCGATTCTCAGACCAACCGCATCCATGTTTCAGCATCGTATCACAAACCGGACTAGACCCGGCCTCGCTTAGATTCGACGACTCCATCTCGACAGACGGGGAAATTTTAGGTAGATTCATCATGTCATCGGTGTCGTGTGACAATCCAGGGTCACCGAAGACGGTAACGCCTTCAACACACTTTTGAAGTTGATTATCCACCCTCAAGTGGATTGATCGACACCTCGAGTCGAGCACCGACGCGTTGACGCTAGGATCAATCTCTCCCGACCAAGCTTCTTTGCACATATCAAAAGGTCCTCTAGGGGGAAGTTCAAAAGGGGAATAGCCCATAGATTCCCAATGTGTTTTGCGGTTCGCAAAATGAGCGTACTGGGAGTCTGGCTCACTGGCCTTGTTGCAGTAACTGTCCAGTATCGCATCTTCCAGTTCTAGTCTCGAGCAAAAGTCCGCATAAATAGTTTCTATATCCACCGCAGGCAGTGCATTTGCGGCCATGGAACCTCTTTTAGCAGCTCTGCGATCCCGGCGAGACTTCCTCATCTTACAGCTGCTAGCAAACAAGCTATCATCCATATCCATGAATTCGTCAAGCCAAAGCTGGGTCGACAAAATCTTGTCAACTCCTGACACCATGTCGCTTGACCTATTGCCTTTTATGCACACTGAATTCATGAAGTGGTCAAAAATAGGAATATCTGTGCCAAAAACATCGTCCTTTGGAAGGTTTTCAACAACCGGATACTGGTTCCAGATTATCGCTAGAAGCAAGTGGTCTGTTTTTTCTTTACTAAGCCTTTTAGCTTCAAGGAGTTCTGCTTCGAACTTGATTCTCTCAGCTTTCCAGAGTTCTATTTCCTCTTGTCGAAGTTTGAACTCCTGCTCTTTTTCAGCCTGTCGCAACTGTTCTCTTTGGGCACGTTGCTGTTCAAGAGAAAGTAGCTGTTTTACCAGGTCTTCCATGGCAATCGCTTCGCTCTGTTGTCTGGTTAGAACCATGCGTTATCGGAAGCCTGCCAACAATTTTCAAAATTTCAATGAAAATTTTCTCGGCGGTTACCTCTAAACCCTACAAAGTTACCACTGTGAACTTTCGGGGAGGTCCGTTCAATCCAAGCAAAATTGTACTCGAGAATTACCTGACGGCTAATTAATATTAAACAGTAGTCTACCAACCGTTACAATAAATTCAATTATAATTTTCCCGGCGGAGCACCCTCAAAGTTACCAACGTGAACTTTCGGGGAGGTCCTCCCAATCCAAGTAAAACAATCCTTTTGAATTTGACTCACGGCCGTTCAACTCAACTGCTTCTCGCAAAGAGACGTACAGGAGTGTACTCAAGTGAGAATTTTAATTTGCCGCGAAGCTAGGCTTCAGCAGACCAACGCCCAGAGGCGCTTAACACCAATCTGGGAATGGACAAGGGTCACTTTTTCAAGTAACTCCGTTATCTCACCGCTGTCACCATATGTGAAGATCAAGGGTCGCCGATTAAGGCAACACAACCTGACGTCACGGTGGAGCTCCCTAGCCTACAGGCGTCTCCGACGCCGTCCCGTTAGAGACTCCAAAATATCGGCCTAAGCCTCGAGGTACCTTGAAGTACCAAGGGTTACAAAACAAGGTATTTTATTACTTTGATTGATCACACCATATATACATTACTTCAATACTTTATACTCGCAACTACTTAACTCGGTACAAATACCAGCGGAACACTATCGTTCCCATACACAATTTACTACTAAAGATAACTATTTCATAGTTATCTTTTCTAATATTATTCACTTCCTACTTTCTTGTGCATAATTTAATTTTAACCCAAACTTAACTATTTATTAGTTATTATTGATTTTCCACACTTTTCTGACACTTCTTGTAGAATCACTCACGGCTTATTGCCGTTCTGCATAAGTCCGTGACAGGAACCAAATTGTTCTTACCATCAAATGACAGGTACGCCAACTAGCGAAAGCTGCAAACCCCTCATTGCCGAAGATGATTATGAGCTAACAGTCGACTGTCGCGTACAAATCCCCTACATGTCTCAGAACTGGTATCGCCTATTTTTGGTTTCAGTGTGTACCTTACTACTGAAGTTGTCAACCCCTTGCAACTTTCGAACTGGCGTATCTCATGAAGGAGTTTTTGTACCAAAAAATGGATGACATATACTTTGATCAGCTCATCAGCGGCTATCGATTGCCGTCGTGAAAAAAAAATTCTACCTATCTTATATAATCTTGTTGGTATTATAAAGCTATCCGTAACTTTTCAGGATTAAAATACCGTAGATGACACTATTAACTATTACGAAACTACCTCATTGTTCTACATTATCGTTTGTACCCGTTGTTTAAAAAGTTAATCCTAGGTTACAGCAGTAGACCATCGATTCAAACTTTCTACCGTCAGGTTTATAGAAATCGAATACAATGTGCACCAATTTACAAAAGTTCTAGCCCCTCGTGAACCGATTCTTACTTATAAGTCTCTCTCTCGCGATTGAGTCGGATAAAAATATCACCACCGGATAAAAATAATGGGTACACCAGCGAGCAGAAGTTGTAAACTCCTCATCCCTGAAGATGATTGTAGCATAACAGCCGCTTATTACTTAGAAGCCCCTTGCATGTCTTACAATTGGTAACCAAATTGTTCTTACTATCGAATACACCGGAAACAGATAACAGGTGCACCAAGTAGCAAAAGCTGCAAACCCCTCATTGCCCAAGATGATTATGAGCCGACAGTTGACTGTTGCATACATGTCCCCTACATGTCTCACAACTGATATCGCCTATTTTTGGTTTCAGTGCGTACGTTACTACTGAAGTTGTCAACCCCTTTAAACTTTCAAACTGGTTTGTTTCTTCGCTGTCGCTTAATGCTGAAGTTGTCAACTTATCGAAGCTTTTTAAACGGGATGTTGTAAAAAAATTAATCATATGATCAAAAGGTATTCTTCAGTGTTGTAAAAACAACAACAAAATAATATAGGAAGAAGGGACTAAATTAACTTTGCAGTCAGTTGGACTTTATCCTTTTCAATCGTAGGCATAGTGACGGATGAAAAACTGGAACAATATCTTATAAAACCTAGTTGGCATTAGAAAGCTATCCGTAACTTTTCAGGATTAAAATACCATAGATGACACTATTAATTATTATGAAACTACCTCATTGCTTTACATTTTCGTTTGTATCCGTTGTGTAAACAGTTAATCCTAGGTTACATTGATAGACCATCGACACAAACTTTCTTACTGTCAGATTTATAGAAATCGAATACAATGTGCACCCAATTGCAAAAATACCTAGCCACTCGTGAACCGATTCCTACTTACAAGTCCCTCTCCCGTGATATACATTAACCCTTAACCGAAAACAAATAATGGGTACACCAGCTAGCAAAAGTTGCAAACCCATCATCGCAGAAGATGATTGTAGCATAACAACCGATTATTACTTACAAGTCCCTTGCATATCTTACCATTGGGAACCAAATTGTTCTTACCATCGAATACACCGGAAACAAATAACAGGTACACCAACTAGGAAAAGCGGCAAACCCCTCATTTCCAAAGATGATTATGAGCCAACAGTCGACTGTTGCTTAAAAGTCCCCTACATGTCTCATAACAGGTATCGCTTATTTTTGTTTTCAGTGTACCTTACTACTGAAGTTGTCAACCCCTTTGAAATTTTCAAACTGGTGTATCTCATGAAGGAATTTTTGTACAAAAAAATGGATGACAGATGCTTTGATCAGCCCATCAATGGCTATCGATTGCCGTCGAAAAAAAAATTCTACCTGTCTTAGTTCAAAAGTTGACTTTTTTGCCGTAGGCCAACTTTCTAACGTCACGACTTAGAAAGGAGCAAAGGATAAGCTCTAGTTTCTTTAGCAATGAGAGAACTTTTAAAGTTTAAGGGGCACATCTGATACCGTTACTCTACTGCAAACCCAAGTGCAAAAAAAAAAAATTATAAACTCAGCTGGAATCGTCGCAGACATGGACAGAAACAATAGATGGCAGCACTTTCGGACCCGTGGGAAAAAGCCACTTTTTTGTCTCTGTAGATTTTTCTGTTTATCACTCAAAGAAGATATGTTGGCTGTGGGGCCGGGTAACTGCCGCATATATTTAACACTTATAGATTTTAGTCCATCTTCAATTTGAAACTGGTGCCTGCCTGCTAGCGTGCTAGAACGGAGCTTTCCACTCGAAAGCAGAAACATGGTTTGATGAAACGAAAGGTTCGCTACACAACTTGAGATGGTCCTCTCCGACATAGGCTATACAACTCCACTTCACTTCGCAAACCGTAGGCTCTGGCTCGAGGACAAGCAAAAACCATCCTTATTGGCCCCAGGCAAGAGTTCTACGGAGCTTTCCAAAATGTAATGTCATATTCATCAATCCGGCCTAAGGTCCACACTTTCCGTAAAAACCGCACAGGTTAGACCCTTCCCAGTTACCAGGAATAAAATGAAATCGGAGTCATAGGAAAAAAAAAAAAAAAAACGAGGACAAAACCAAAGTGTTGCTCTCGCAACACAATTAAGATCTTCAACCACGATGTTATTCCCTTTGGAATTTTTTTTTTTCATTTTTTCTTTACATTTCCGGTCTAACCCAGATTACGATGGGAATATGCAATGCTAGTCGATAACTTACAGAGTATTCGGATCGAGTCTTGCTTGATATGCGAATGTCAGCTCACTGCATGAAAAAGTGTGCCCTGTTGAAAGGTTTCTGGTTAGTCGAGGTGAAATTCACAGAGCGACGCCAAGCACGTGACAAGTGCAACTATGTAGAGAATCCTGTTTACTTTTCTACGACGTGGACCTAGTTTTTCCGAAGCTAATTGCCTCTAGTGATTTACGTAGAACCAGAACCCAGCGCCTTCCCGTTTTATATGATATGATACATTTAATACAAATACAAAACAAGAGGAAAACAAATAAAAAAACAAACAACTCTTCCAATAAATCCTACCTACAATAACTCTTCATCACAACACTTCGTCACATAAACATCGTTAGCGAGAAAAAGCCATGCTCTCATTTGAGTTTTCATTCTCTGAGGAATTACATGTCCCTGTCAGCTCGCTTGACCTTGCGATCGAAGACCTCCACCCTTATAGGTCAATATCTTGAAGGTGAACTAATTTTCCGGTTGAATGACTTTTGAGAATTTCTTGGACCTTGCCGAAGCAGATAGAAATAGGAATGTGCTCGAAACATCCGCTCCCCCGCGATTTGTCGTCAAAACAGTTGATTTTTTGCATGAATACAGTCGGTTTTTCTGAAAATCAGTGGAATCAGTGGACTTGGCAGAAGGGCAAGTGCCATATAGCGATTGTAATTTCTGTCCGTTAGTCGGTCTGTCGGTCCCGCTTTTGCTAGTTCGGGCACTTCCAGATAAGGTAGGACGATGAAACTTGGCAGGCGTATCAGGGACCGGACCAGATTAAATTAGAAATAATCGCTTCCCCGATCCGACCATCTGTAGGGGAGCGGAGGAAGGGGGAATCCGGAATTAGGAAAAATGAGATATTTTTAGCTTACGAACGGGTGATCGGATCTTAATGAAACTTGGGATATGGAAGGACCTCGTGTCTCAGACGTTCCATTTTAGATTCAGACCGGATTCGGTGACATGGGGGGGGGGGGGGGGTTGAAGAGGGAAACCGGAAATCTTGGAAAACGCTTAGAGTGGAGAGATCCGGATGAAACTTCGTGAAAAGAACAAGCACAAATCCTAGATACGTGAATGACATAACCGGAACGGATCCGCTCACTTTGGGGGAGTTTGGTGGGTGGGGGGTCCGAATTTCTAGTGATCCCTCGAGTTCGGTACTTCGTGATGTGCAATGACGGCGAAAATTGGCAGGCATGCCAGGGAGGCGACTATATCAAATAGGAAATAGTCACTTCCCCCATCCGACCATCTGGGGAGGGGGGGGGGGAGTGGAGGGAGGGGGGAGCCGAAAATTTATGTATTTTTAACTTTCGAACGGGTGATCGGATCTTGATGAAAGTTGATATTTAGGATCATCTCGTGTCTGGGACGTCGCACTTTAAATCTGGGCCGGATCCGATGACACTGGGGGGAGTTGGAGGAGGGAACCGGAAATCTTGCGAAACGCTTAGAGTGGAGGGATCGGGATGCAACTTGGTGGGAAGAACAAGCACAAGTCCCCTAGATACGTCACTGACATAACCGGACCGGATCCGGGCACTGTAGGGGAGCTGGGGGGGGGGGGTCAGGATTTCTAGCGATCCCGCGAGTTCGGCGTACTTCCTGATGTGCTAGGACGATGAAACTTGGCAGATACTTGAGGGATCCGAACAGATTGACTTGAGAATATTCGTTTCCCCGATCCGACCATTGTGGGGGGAGTGGAAGGATGGAGAGTCCGGAATCTAGTGGAATGCATAACTTTTGACCGGGTGGTCGGATTGGAGTGAAACTTGTAGGGTGGAAAAAGCTTTCGCCTCAGAAGTTCAGTGTCAAGTCCAAGCCGGGTCCGATCCCTGTGGGGGGATGGGGGGATTGGAAAAGTAAAAAAAACGCTTAAGATTTAACTGACTTAAGAACCTGACACAACATAACCCCGGAAACTTCCGTTCCTTGATCCGAGCATTTTTGGTGGAGCGAGGGAAGGGAAATATGGGAATTGCGAACGAGTGGTCTGATTCGAGTGAAACTTAACGGGTGATAGGAATCGATGACCTAAACATGTAAAACATGCGTTCAAACTATATGCGACCAAGGTTGGGAGGGGGGGGGGGGATATTTGACATGCACAAATACCAAAAAGATCGACCAAATGAGATGCAAGTTCGACAGTGCCGAGTTTATGCGGCCTAGATTTGTTATTTGGCGTCCGGGCCGGATTTCGGCCAAGGTAGATAATCTGAGACGATGCCGGAACTGCTCGGAATTGAGTGAAACTAAATATCCTATTTCTATTTCCGAACCATATGTTTGGATGGCGGGTGTATTTTGTGAGTTTTATTTGATGTTAATTGAATGTTCTATTTAGGGGTAAGAAGAAATGCTGAATCCGTATATAACAATCATTTTCTACCCAGACAAGTAGTTCGCCCGGAATTTGGTCGAAACCGGAAACATTTTAAGTAAAAGTTTTATTTGAAGTTGATTAAATATCCGATTTAGGGGTAAGAAGACATGCTGAATCCCTATATGACAATAATTTTCTACCCGGACATATAGTTCGCCCGGAATCCAGCCAAAAACGGAAAATTGTAAAAAGTCTTATCTGAAGTCGATTAGACGTTCGATATAATGGTAAGGATGCATGCTGAATTCGTACATTGAAGTTATCTTCTCGCCGTACAAATAGTTCGCCCGGAATTCGGCCAAAATCTGAAAAAATTATGAAAGTTAAAGGTTATCTGAAGTTGATTAAGGTTCAATAGAGGGTAAGGAGATACGCTGAATTCGTCTTGAGCTTTAGTTTTTGCTGGAGAAGCAGTTCATCCGGAATCCGTTGGAAACTGGATATTTGGCAGAAGTAATGCAGGAAGTTTATTTTGTCAAAGTACATATGACGTACGCATGCTGAATCCATACCTGAACGTTGTTTTCTCAGATGACTAGCCATTGAAATTAATCTGTTTCTAAATTTTAATAGTACAAATGTGCAAACTGGCGAAGACCGAATATTTACAAGACGCAATTGTCTGGATCAAATATTAAATTTTCGGGATCCCATCGAAACCTTTAGTCTTGCTGCCAATTAATTAGTCTTACGAGAGTTAGAACGACGCGGGTAGGCAATGTGTTAGCTAGACAAACCCTTTCCTATTTTTGGGATCCCAAAACGTAAGTGGAGGGATACCTATGACATCGCAAAAGTTGTCCGTCTGTCCGTCCGTCCGTCCGTCCGTCCGTCCGTCCGTCCGTCCGTCCGTCCGTCCGTCCGTCCGTCTGTAAGCACGATAACTCTCGAAGGGAGTGAGATATTTTGATGAAACTTGGTGTGAGGATTCGTTGGGTCGTCGGACCAGTCAAGTTCGTAGATGGGCTATGTAGCCCTACATTTAGGGGTGGGGGAGGGGGTTTAAATTAAGGGGCAAACAAAATATTTTGAAACAGCTAATGTGATAGTCGATTATGGGGTAAGAAGACATGCTGAGCACGATGGTGAAAACTATTTTGTCATCGGACGAGTAGTTCGCCCGGAATCCGGCCAAAACCGGAAAGTTTGTTAAAAGTAAAAGTTTTATTTGAAGTTGATTAGATGTTCGATTTAGGGGTAGGAAGACATGCTGAAGACGATGGTGAAAACCATTTTCTCGAAGGATAAGTAGTACGCCCGGAATCCGGCCGAAACCGGAAAGTTTGTTAAAATTAGATGTTTTATTTCGAGTTGATAGTTTGATAGTCGATTATGGGGTAAGAAGACATGCTAAGCACGATGGGGAAAATCATTTTGTCATCGGACGAGTAGTTCGCCCGGAATCCGGCCCAAACCGGAAAGTTTGTTAAAAGTGAAAGTTTTATTTGAAGTTGATTAGATGTTCGATTTAGGGGTAGGAAGACATGCTGAAGACGATGGTGAAAATCATTTTCTTGACGGACAAGTAGTTCGCCCGGAATCCGGCCAAAACCGGAAAATTTGTTAAAAGCAAAAGTTCGAGTAGATGACAGATTAAGGGGTAAGAAGGGAGGCTGAGTCGGTTTATGACGATGTTTTTTTACCGGGACATATAATTTTTCCGGAATCCGGTTGTAACCGGATTTTTTTTTAAGTCAAACTTTTATTCAAAGTTGATTAGATGTTCTTTATAGGGATAAGGAGATACGCTGGTTTTGTTTCTGTATTTTTTTTGTTTGCCTGGCTAGTAGTTCGCTCGGAAATCGGCAGGAAGTCCCGGTTAGTATCGTCAAAATAGATATGGTTTATAGAGGTATTTCTGAACTTGGTTTTCTCTGATAATTAGCCTGTCCAAGACTGGATCTGGCGAAGACAAGACTCGATTGTCTGAATCAAATATTAGATTTTTGGGATCCCATCGACACCTTTGGTCTTGTTAAATTTGATTCGATAATTTTTGTAGGTATGATTACGACGTCCTGATTCAGAATTCCTCCTATTGTCTCGTTCCTCGTGGAAGACGTCTAGGCTCCTTCCGATTCGTCGAAGTTATCCAATACGGTTGCATTCCTGTGATATTGTCCAATGGGTGGAAGTTACCATTTTTTGAAGTTATCGATTGGACCAAAGCTGCTGTGTGGGGAGACGAGCGACTCCTCTTTCAAGTAAGTTTTCATCCCAGAATACGAGATAAGATGAGAATTTTTTGCTACAATGCAAATAAATAAATAGGAAACACAAATAAATAGAAATACAACCTTCTACAGGCATGGATTTCTAATATGCCAGGGCTACCCCGAGGAACCTCAGTAACTCTTCAGTGTTAAGGAAACAACTCTGCCACATGAAGTCACACATTAGCGGCATCGTTTGCGACACTGTGGCTGGCTATTTTCTAAGACCCATTCTCAAAACACAACGTTTCATATCATTTGCACAAGGATGCGAATGTTTTATTCTAATAATGCATAAAACGATATGTCAGCTACGATGCTTTGGCAGCGATATTTCGGCCCTTCTTGGCAAGGGTCCTCGTCAGGCTGTCAATCTTCAGGGTCAACTTCGGGGAAGATTGCAGGTTTGTTTCCTTCCCTGAAGATTGACAGCCTGACGAGGACCCCTGCCAAGAAGGGCCGATCTTCAGGGTCAACTTCGGGGAAGATTGCAGGTTTGTTTCCTTCCCTGAAGATTGACAGCCTGACGAGGACCCCTGCCAAGAAGGGCCGATCTTCAGGGTCAACTTCGGGGAAGATTGCAGGTTTGTTTCCTTCCCTGAAGATTGACAGCCTGACGAGGACCCCTGCCAAGAAGGGCCGATCTTCAGGGTCAACTTCGGGGAAGATTGCAGGTTTGTTTCCTTCCCTGAAGATTGACAGCATGACGAGGACCCCTGCCAAGAAGGGACGAAATGTCGCTTCCAAAGCATCGTAGCTGACATGTCCATTATTTGCATTATTTAAATATATGTTTCAAGGTCAGCTTGGGCTCAAGGAATATTTATCCGAGAATTTTAGATATCAGATGACCCTATCTTCAAAAAAATTGTATTATGCTCCGTGTTACATTTCTCTAAGACGTGGTTTGCGAAGTTACTTTTTTACAGTCTTTCAGTACAATGGTTTTGTTTCTTTTTGATAAAACTTTCAAGTGGGAAGGATAAACCAATGATAGGTCTTTGCCCCGGTGTTGTTGTTATTCTTTATACTCCGACCGGCGGTTTATGTCCGACTTGAGATCATTATATGGTAGCGTTCGAGCGGCGGCAATATTGAACCTTCGAAGGCGTATTTAGGATCGTAGTCTTTCGTTTCGGAAGGTCGACTCTTTTCTTTTGACACTTACTTTATTAATTCCTTAAGTACAACCACTTTTGACAAGCACGTAAGGTAATCCAATTTATTCTTTCGCTCCGGGCTTCACATCAAATTCCTATCTCGCTTACCTAACCGCAAAGTTCACCTAAACGCAGTCACTAACGTCTGCGAGCTAAGGTGTAGATACCACGAGTCTGGAGACGCAACAGCAGGATATTTGAAAACCAGGAAAGATTATTCTTACTAATGCAGATCCCGAAAGCTCGAGTTGTTCGACTAATGGGAGGGCTAATTTTGATATTCTAAATTCTAAAATACTATTCGTAACAAGGAAAAATAGCAAACTTGAAGTCAGCCAACACCCAGCTGTTTCAGCGCAAAACTAATAGTCTGTAATTCTAAAGAATAATTTCTTCCTTGACTTTTAATACGTCCCGTACGCATCTTCTTCGATACTCTTGATGACTATCTCTCCTTGCTGATGCAAAATCTCCGGCCTCTCCGGGTATCTAGCGGAAGAAAGGCAGAAGGGGTGTCACAGCTGCTCCCAAAGATCGAGGTGATTGATTGACACAGGATTACGGACACGGTTACTTCTTCTTCCGGAGGATCGCTGGCGTGTTTTGGACTTAGTCATATAGAGTATTGGGGTATGCTGTTCAGTTTGAACGCCATCTTCTTAGTGAAATTCCGCGAAGCTTAAGCATTTTTTAAATCGGTGTAATAAGCTCCATAAGGATTTTCCGCATCCGGGTCCTTTTCTGTTTTTCTGAATCAGTCTCGTCGCGATCTGCTCGCAGCATAAGCTGACATGTACATCTCTTATGCAGCTTGTTACGAATAATGCGTCGTGAAAATACTACAGAAGACCATAGAAGGAAATTAAGATCAAACAATATGAATATTCTAGCCTAAATATGGTAAACTGAACATGAAATTCACGTTCTCAGAAAGTATTTGCAGTAAAAGTTGCCTAGTGTGGGTTCTACTGTTTTCTTCGACGACTGTTCAAAGATAGGCAACGCTCGAACAAGCGTTTTTTCTAACCTAGTTCTTAGTACACGTGCCGTACGGAAATTTCCCGCCAGAAACTGACCCGAACAAAATGCAACAGATTTCGTCCCGATTTCAAGTTTGTTTCTTCCTCGGATCGACCAGAATTTCGGCTTCGGAGCTCACCGGGAAATTTCCGTACGACTAACCACAATAGCCCACAACGTTTTTTGTGAGTTACTTAATCACGACGGTTTTCCACTATTTATGTCTAGTATTGTGACCTTCTTTCACCTCTCTTCTGATAATAGCCTATAGGTTTCCTTCGGTTCTCGCGATGCGACCGCTCGCTTTGAAAGTGATTCTGGAAACTTGGGAAAATCCTTCCTTCATTTCCTGCCACGCCGAAAAGATCTTGTCAAATGTTGACTTTAAAACAGAGCGGACGTCACTGCCAGAATCACTTTCTCATCTCAGTTTGCAGAACTTGACTCGACACTTTTGTTATTTGCTCTTCAAATATAATAAACCGCATATTCGTTTTGGTTTCGGTGCGTTTATTTAAGGTTTTGCGAAGCTTTTCGTAGTAATCCGCGCTAAGAATACTTTTCTCCTGATGTCACCGTATGGGAGTTGTACTGGATGTCTGACGTGTACATGTAGTGAGCTGGATGAGTTGAGGCATGAGATTTTTTTAGATACCGTAGATAATAAGGAATGGATGGTGAGGAGTGCACGGATCTGAGTCAGTGTTGGCTGTATGACCATTAGGAAGCGAGTTGAACATTATTATGTGAAACTTGTTACGCCGTCAAGATCTCATTTCTGACCAGAGCAAAATAACTCTAGAGAGTAATGCGCGAACTTTGAAAAAGTGACACAAAGAGCGTGTTCCACCCTTGTAACAATAGTTACTATTAGTTGCTATTTCCGTTCCATCCTCACGAAAAGTTACTACGCTGACCGTTCCAACCTTGTCGCAATAGTAACTAATAGTTACTATTTGCTTACCATGCTCGGGAGCGTGGTAAGCGTAGTAACTTCTCTGGAACGTGATTGGTCGGATTCGCCCCTGGCGTGAGATCCTGCTGGAAAATAGAAAAATCGTTCCAGCCTTGACGGCAAAAAGCCAGAATTCGTGACGTCATGCGTAGTAACTACGGTAAGTAGGATGGAACACGCTCACAGTCAAATCGCAGCGACACTAGCTCCGCTAGAGGAAACGAAAATTCCTACTGAAACTCAACCAGTCGTTAACGAGCGCTGGCTCTGATCTGATCCTCGATGTTTGCACTGCACCTAGCCTTGCTAGAATTTTCTACATCCGCCACTGCATACAAGAACAGTTTGATGCAGCTTCTCTCGAGAAGCGAGCTGGGCGGCGCTGCGTCGGAGGCCCATTTTTGATGCATGGGAAGGATAGGTCTTCGCATCACTCTCAAGAGTTATTTTGCTCTGTTTCTGACTCAACTTTGCCCCAGTAGGTAGGCTACTGTGATTAAAAGATCAAGAAATGGTCGGAAAAACAGTTTCAGAGAATAGCATACCGTAAATTCAGTCGAAAATCCTTAAATTATTTATTACATTTTTTCCTTTTTTTGTGATGGTGCCGAAATATCCGTTTTCGTCGTGTAATCTGCATTCTCTATAGGCACCCGCTCAATATTTACGGAAGATGATCGCGGGTTCGACATTCAGTTCCTTGGCAGTATCCTTTCTTGGTATGCGAAGAATTCGCTTTGGTTGTTATGTGTACTTTAATTTCATTGTCTCTAATTTTTCACACTTTTTGTAGGTACCTGAGCTTGTACGGTCGATCGACCCAATGCAAGCATTCCAAATGCGCCAGACTTCCCAGATTATGTGGCATCTTTACTTTTCATCCATTGATAAAATAGTGCATACAACCTTAGAGGTAAGAGCTTTCTTTGAATGGGGCGATTCGGTAGTAGTTGCGTTTTTACAGATACCTCGATATGCGATCTGCAGTTTGTCGTGTTTGCAGTTGTCATGATATCGAATACTACGGCCAGTTACTTAACAAGTGCGCAAGCGCTCAGACGTGGAGTGTGAAAGTAAAATGTTTATCACATTTTATATAAAAACAGCTTTAGAACCAAGACATTTCACATCCCCAATAATCAAACAAGTATTGAAATAACCTGGTTTGTAATCATCCCACTTTGAAAGCTTTAAATGTAAATAAACCGCAAGTATCAATCCAAAGAAATGTTGAAGATCTTGCACGAATAGCTTGAGTTCCAACAATGGTCTGCCAGCCAGTCCGACCCTTTCAGTTCAATTCAATTCAGTTCTATTTCAACACTAATTACAGACTAGCCGAATAGCAGGTGGTAGAGTCAAACATACATTAAAAACTAACAAAAATTGTCAACATATACCAAAATTGTCAACATATACCAAAATTGTCAACATATACTAGGAGGTGTTCGAATTTCGTATACAATACTAAGAACAAACAGTATAAAAAGTAACGATTGGGGAAATAGACAACGAGGGGTAAAATAATAACCTACTAACTTCTGTTACGTAGGGAAGCTACAAAGCTATTCTTGTATCTCACGTGTCGGCAAAACACTGGTTGAACGGTAGGGACTGGTTCGGAAGCTTGTCTTTGAGGCCTCTCCCTTTCTGTTGTAAAGCTGGGGGGCAGAATGTCGCGATGGACTGGGTTCAGTAGAGTCTGCCCTCGAAACTTTAAGCACAAATTTTTACGACGGTGAGACAGGGTTGTCAGATTAAATTTTTTCAGAAAATAAATATAAGGAACTTTCAGAGATTTATCCGTTATTAGGAGAGCTCGGTATTGTATCCTCTCTAGAGCATCCGATTGCTCGCGAGTCACACCAAAATGCCATACAGGACAGTAGTATTCTAGGACTGGGCGAATGAACGAAAATAAATACGCAATAGATGTTCGGAAGGGACATCATGACGGGAAAGAAGTTTGAGTCCCCGAAGGCCCATATTGGCCTTCTTTAAAATGGAATCTATGTTCTTTTCCCACTTCATATCATTCGTGATGTGTACACCCAGCAGTTTTATTTCTTTAACATGTTGCGCACTGGGGATTGGGGGACAAAATTTGGGTATACTTTTTGGGATCCCAAAACGTAAGTGGAGGGATACCTATGACATCGCAAAAGTTGTCCGTCTGCCCGTCTGTGCGCACAATAAATCTCGAAGGGAACGAGATATTTTGATGAAACTTAGTGTGAGGCTTCTTTGGGTCAAGAGCAAGGTCGAGTTCGTAGATGGGCTCTGTACCCCTACATTTAAGAGTGGGGGAGGGGGTTTAAATTAAGGGGCAAATGAAATATTTTTAAATAGATAATGTGATAGTCGATTATGGGGTAAGGAGACATGCTGAACACGATGGTGAAAACCATTTTGTCATCTGAAAGTGTGTTAAAAGTAAAAGTTTAATTTGAAGTTGATTAGATGTTCGATTTAGGGGTAAGAAGACACATTTTCTCGTCGGACAAGTAGTTAGACCGGAATCCGGCCAAAACAGGAAAGTCTGTTAAAAGTAAAAGTTTTATTTGAAGTTAATTAGATGTTCGATTTACGGGTAGGAAGACATGCTGAACACGATGGTCAAAATCATTTTCTCGCCGGACAAGTAGTTCGCCGATTGAATGTTCGATTTAGGCGTAAGAAGACATGCTGAATACTTACGTGAAAACAATTTTCTACCCGGACAAGTAGTTCGCCCGGAATCTGGCCAAAACCGGAAAATTTTTAAAAGTTCGAGTTTTATTTGTAGTTGATTAAATATCTAATTTAGGGGTAAGAAGAGATGCTGAATTCGTGTATCACAATCATTTTTTAACCGGACAGATAGTTCGACCGGAATCCGGCTGGTGCCGGAACATTTGTTATAAGTTAAATTCTTATTTTTAAGTTGATTAGATGTTGAGTATTGGGGAAAGAAGAGAGGCTGACTTCGTTTTTGAGCTTTCTTTTTTTGCCGGACAAGTAGTTCCTGAATTCGGCCGAAACCGGGAAATTGGCAGGAAGTTTTCGTCAAAACAGATATGACTTATAGGGGTAAACAAACATGCTGAATCCATAACTGTAGTTGGTTTTTCTCAGATGATTAGCTGATTGGCCTTAATCTGTTTCTGAATTTTAATAGTAAAAATGTTCAAAAAGTCTATCGAAGACTGGATTTGGCTAACACAAGACCCAATTGTCTGGATCAAATATTGAATTTTTGAGATCCCATCGAAACCTTTGGTCTTGTTTGAAAAGAGATCGTTAGGACCACTGATTTGTCCGTGTTTACAACCATCTGGTCTGCAGATACTTCATCAGAAATATCATCTATGATATGTTGTGCTTTGCTTTTTACATTTCTACGGCAGACTTCTAAGAAGGAGAGGTCATCTACGTATTTCCAGCGATCATCCATCAATGGATGATCAACCTCTTTTCCATTAGCAAGGTAATAACAAGTGCAATAAACCAAATCGTAGCAGCCTAATACCCCTTTGTCACAATTCATTAATAACGGCATATTATCGATCATGTGACAAAACCGTCCAGTTTCCAACTGTTCATTAAAGACTAAAGTACGCCGCGTCGTCTTAGTTGTTGCTGTTAAACCAAAATCCTCCCCAGATATACAAGAGTTCAACTTGAGACCTCTCATAAACAAACTTAACTCATGGGAAATCTGGGTCCAGCTGCCAATGAACAGGAGGGGGACGGTACCCATCAAACCGCTTATTTCACATATTTTTCCTCAAGTATACCAGCTTAGAGTTTGATTCCAGTCGCGGGTCAAAAACTTTTTTCATGGGCAATTTGGGCCTACTTGTCCATGAACGGGGAGGGTGGGGGGCGGTTTAACTCCACGTATATATCCCAACCCCTATGATCCAAAAGTACAAAGGAATTTCATCGCCTTATCTCCAGTTATTGTAAAGTTACAAACATTAAAAATGGGCAATCTGGGCCCTAGTGCCCCTGAACCAAGCGTGGTGGGGGGGGGGGAGTTTGGGACCTGCAAAAAGTTAAAAGAGACCCCAATCTTCACAAACCTACCAAGTTTCCACGCGTGATACCTGTAATTGATACCTGTCACGGGTAACGAACTTTACTCCTCGGCAATCTGGGCCTAGTTGCCCATGAACGGGGTGGGTGGGGGAGGACTAACTTTAAAAGCAATTTCCCAGCCCTAGGATCTACATGTACAAGGAGTTTCATCGTTCTGTGCTTAGTTCTGATCAAGCTATGAATATTATTCACTGGGCAATCTGGGCCCATTTGCCCCTCAACCGGGTTGGGGTGGCACAAAGACACAAGTAGACCCGAATACCCACTAGTATACCAAGCTCGACTTGATACTTGCACTGGTTCACGAGTTATTAGCTCCACAAAATATGGTGAAAACCTGAAACCGAAAGCTGCTACAGCGCTCGCAATAGTGGATTGTTACTACTAAAAACGATAGTTGCCGAAGTCAAGAGAAATACTTATATCCACTCCACAACACTAGTGTCAAACTTGTTTCCCACCAATCTGACAAAAACGTCGGCTCTTCTGTTGGCAATGATGAAAGTGAGATTATTTTTCAGTTACCACGGTCAGTCACTAGGATCGGGACCGCTGTAGTCAGACTTACACGTGTCATATTTGTTGCATTGAGCATTGTTAAAATCGGTGTGAGAAGCTGCATAAGATTTTTCCGCGTCATCATTGTGACTATCTAGGGTAACGCAAGCTGGTGGCCATGTGATAAAAGCTGCATAAGAGAAAATGTTTTCCTGCTCTTGATCGCAGAATGCACTGTAAAAAACAATCTTGCAGTATTTGCTACTGGGATTAATATTGTCTCTACTGAGACAAGGTTACTTCTAATTCGGATTAACCTTATCCCAGTAGAGATAAGATTAATCCCAGTAGCAAATTTTAATACTGCATTTAACTTTAATCATTTCTGGATAATCGTTTTACAGTGTAAGCTGACGTGACGTGACTCGTATGGAGCTTGTTGCACCAATTTGAACAATGCCAATTCATTTACCAATTTGAAGACGCTGCTAATGCCAAATTGATCAGTAGTTTCAATTACCTTAAATTGCAGCTTGGAGCAAAATAAGGATTTCTCCTGTAGATTTGCTCCGTAGTTGACTCCGGTTGGCAGGTCCGTGTAACGATTTGACTTGTGGTTAACTTCAAACATTGACAATTGCATCAACAGCTTCCCAGTTCAACCTCCACTCGATGTCAGCCCACTCCTCATCAACGGATTTTTTGAACGATTCAACTGTTTGGCAGCTTACTGTTTTTGTATGATATATAAGATTTTCAGCTGTGCTCAGTATCTAGAGGCAAAAGCGTTTTCTATTGCACTATATTATTATTATTGTAATGCTTTACACACTTATTATTAATCAATAGGTCGTTTTCTCTTATAGATAGTTCGTGAAAGGCTCGATCGCATCATAGCCCGCACATCCTCAGTGTGGAACTCAGCCCCTGGTGCTCTGTTAACTCTGGATGGTCGTAGTCCTGAGAGTCTGCTGACGTCTGGCGACAAATTCACTGCTGTTATAATGTGCCATAATACTTTACCGCTGAATGGTATCTCACCGCTGTATAAATTAATATATAATATTGGACAGAGCAAATACGTAGATACGGTAAGAATATTTCCATCATCGGGGCTTCCGCGGGTGTCTTCTTTGAGCACTGTTTCTTCAACACCTTAGTTCCCCCCCCCCCCCCTTAAAACCGTCAAATACTGTTGTTTGTCAAATACTGAAAATGTATTGTCAGTGTTTTTTCTGGCATAAAAAGGTATATCACATTTCCCTTCCTATTTGTTTCCGAATATTCTTGTTCTTCTGTTCGGAAACGATAGAGGTGTTAGTTAAGTTTGAAGTGTGTTTTCAAGGTTCGAGGTTTTAATTTATACTTCTATATAAAATGGTAATATATAGAGAGCCAAGACGGAGACACAAGGTCGATTGACAAAAATCCGGTACAATACTAACTATTCGACTCACCATTAGACAGTAACCCGTCCCACAAACCCACCGACACTCGGCAAGGATCAACCTGAGGATCACAATAACAAAAAACCAATGCACAAGCGATGGTAACTGATGGCCGGCAACTTATGTGGAACCCAACCAAAAATTAATACCAACATAACATCGCCAAACAAATAACACTTTACTTTAAAATTTCCACGAATAAATCATCCACTTGCTGTCACAAAAGGCAACTCTCAGTAAGCCAAAGTAGCTAATCAAGGGATTGGGTTGGGGTGTCAAACCTCAAGGGAGGTTTGTGTTTGATGGGTTTTCATTTTCTTCAAATATAGGGCAGAGGCACAGACCGGACCTTTCCTCTTTTTCCCCATGTACTTTCTTCTTGCACTAAAGCGGTAATCCACCAGCCCTCAGTCCTATTATCAAACCCAGCTTTTCCCTACTGAACGGTGCCTTAAAATAAATCTCCTCTACCAGATCTCGTTTGCCCCGCAGCGTACAACTTCAGATATTCAGACTTACTCACCTCGCCTAACCGCTTCCGTATGTCCTGGTCTTCGAGTGGCTGTTTTACTACCCCATTTTCCCTTCCTAATTCCCATCCTGGACCTTCCCCCTCATTCTAGAAATTGCTTAGATCGCTATTATCTAAAATTTACTTAATCCGGCGTGCCCAAGACTCCTTTCTTTCATCACAACGGTTCAAGATATGCCAACCTTTATTAATTTTACTCCTTAACGACAATAGGCCTAGTTTAACGACAATAGGCCTAAATCACCCTTTACCACTAGACAATTTATTATGTTATTTAGACTTCTTAAAACAATTTAATTGCAACTTATATTTGTTTTTGGATATTCGTGTAGGCTACGTCAGTTCGGATACTTCAGACGATGACAAAAATTTAGCGTATTCCATCTATCTATCTATTCCCTTATCGGGGCTTCCGGTTTTGTCAGATCATGAGACCATGGTATTCCGATCGTAAATTTCAAGAGTTCCGGATTGCAACGCTTACGGTGCAGCGTTTTCTCGCACTGTAGTATAGGAGAAATCCATGCATGAGCCAAAACTCTATACACGCATAGACTTACCGCAGAAGAATATGCGTCTTTTGATTCTTCTTTATCAACTTAGCTCCTTATTAGTTGTTCTGTGTGTTTTTTTGTTTGCTTTTAGAACAGCCAAAAAGAATAATGCGTTAAGAACTTAATGTCGTCTATGCATGGGGCGACGCAAGTTCATTTTCGGTGAGGGGGGGGGGATGCAGAGCCAAAATTTTACTGAATCTTTCAAAAATTTTACCGAATCCTAGAACTAGGAATTCGAGCTTTAAATTATGGGACAGAAACGATTACGTAGGAAGAGTAACAGTAAAAGGCAGCATGAACGACGATAAGCCAACTATTAGGCGGCGTTTTGGCGAAGGGCACATGGAGAACATAATGCCGGGTATGATTGTAGTAACAGCTACTATCTATTATAGTCAATAGAAAATTACATCGAGCGCCGCATGCGAAAATTTTCGAAATCCATCATTTCTTTTTTGTAGGCTAAAATTTAACTGCTTCTCTTACAAATTCTATCATTTACCGTTGATTAAATACCGAGACTCTAAGAAGTTCCAGAAACCGGATGGAGCGACGTTCCGGCAGCAGTAGCAACTGTAGTCTAGTCAATATACTACATATAATCACATAAACTGAGCGCCGCAGGCGAAATTTTTGTTTGCTTTTTCCTGCCAAATTTAATTCTATCCGAATTGTAGCTTTTAATGTTACAAAAACTCAATCCCAAAACTGGCTTAAAACCCTCGTTGAATGACGCGCCCTTCCACAAAATAGAGAATATTACGAAAAGTGCTGCAGGCGGAATTTTCGAAATATTTATGATTAGATATTCTATTTGAGATCGAAAATAAAAGTAAGGACTATCGATGATATCACAGATCATCCCGTTTGTCTGCGACCAGTGCTTCACTCGACCTCTTCTGAGTTTCGAGGTTCGTGGTAACTTCCGAATTTTGGCAATTAGAACGAATAAGTCACCGAATCCCAGTTATTATACCGAATTGTTTTGGTATCGAAAGACCACCGAACAATATTCATATTCGGTATACTTTCGTCAAAACTGGAACAAAGTCAGGATTCGTGGTTAACTTCCTAATGTTGGAAATTATACTGAATAAATTACCGTATCCCAATCGTGATACCGAATAATTTCGAACCAATAGCTTATTTGGGATCCTGTGTAACTACGGAATCTCCCTAAATATACCGAATAGTTCCGGCATCGAGAAATTACCCAATAATTTCATTAAAATCCTCACCAAATTCGTGATAACTACCGAATACTGGCAATTATACCGAATCCCGATCATCATACCGACGAGATTTGTACAGATAGCCTATTTAGGATTCTGTATAACTACCGAATCCCCGTAAATATAACGAACAGTTCTGCTATCGAAAAAATACCGAACAGTACTACAATACGACCAGTAACCGAATACTGGCAATTATACCGAATCCCGATTTATACCGAAGAGATTTGTACAGATAGCTTATTTAGGATTCTGTAAAACTACCGAATCCCCGTAAATATAACGAACAGTTCTGCTATCGAAAAAAATACCGAACAATTTTAGTAAAATTTTGGGCCTCCGAATCTCAAAAAGGTGGGGGGACGCGACGCCCTACGCCCTTGCGACGCCCCTGCATCTATGAGCCAAATGTTCGACGTTCTTTAGAGATACAGAATGAAATTGGATTTTAGGTCGATGTATTTTTATTTGAAGCCGAGTACGCCGTAGTTAGTAGTTACCCCTTCATTTTATAAAAAAAAATATGCTTTGGGGAGCGTTCAGCATAATGGTTCGTATCTACTTGACCGTATCTTTAGTTTGAAGCATACGCCTGTGTGATAATTTACGCCCCGTCACGGTGCGCTACTTCTGACAGTAGGCTATAAATGTGTTTGTTATCATCAATTCCTGATTTTATCCAGTATGTACATCTAGTCTTGGGCCTATTTTCTAGTGCCCGAAGCTTTCTGATTTAAGAACAAATTTTCTAGATGGTGTAATTTTGTCTTTTTCCGAAATTTTGATTTATACTAACCCTACCGTTATTACTCGAGTGGGCGTGTATTTAGACAGATGCTTAGAATTAAGAACGAGTCTGATAGTTTAAGTTACATTTTTTTTTTTTTTTTTTATATGGTCGTCGGGCTTTTGAAATAGACTGATCTATCTATCTATCTAAAAGATAAGTTATATAGCTTCGTACCCTGGTGAGTTTGAAAGAGGTCGAATTCACACCGCTGTGTAGCCATTAGAATGTTGCGCTGCGTGACCCCTGAAAGCATAAACTATACAATCTGTTAAAGCACAGCTCTTAAACCGATGAGAGGTTTTTTGTTAACCGTTGGGGTTGTTACTCTTCTTAATCTATGCCCATCTTAAGGACATTACAAGGTAGCGTGTGATCGGCGGATAATATTCAACTCGAAGGCGTATAGGGATCGTAGTCTTTCGTTTCGGGAAGTCGACTCTTTTCTTTTGACACTTACTTTATTTATTCCTTTAGTACAACTTGCTTCTGTTAACACGTAAGGTAATCTAATAATACAGACACATGTCTCGCTACAGTCAACTCTCAGAATCATCTGCTCGCTTCGAGCTTCACATCAAATTCCTATTATTGCTTACTGCGTAGGAGCTAACCACAGTCGCTACATGTAAAAGATTAAACCAAAGTCCTGATCAAACGTGCCTGAAAACTCAGGAAGAGGATGTTCAACAACAGATAAGGCTACTTCCATCGTCCCGAGGCTTGAATTATTACCAAATATGGAGTTGCTTTTCTCAGCCCGCATTATTTCAGATTACGGAGTCAACTTTGATATTTAATATCCTAATACTATCCGTAACACTCTTACTAGAAATAATTTTTTCACTAAGTCATGGATCATAAATATCTTTTTTTCGAAAATACCATTACTGGTGAAATTAATGATTTTCTTGTTAGCTCTTGTCGACTCTATCCAGCCTTCCTGAGCCTCGTTTTTGTTGCATGCTGCAGGTCCACTTCTCGGCCGATTCCGGACTGATTCTTTCTACATCCGTTTTTGCACTGCAGCGCTTCCGAGGAAGACGGCAGCGCTTCTCGAGAATCGCGGACTTGCTCACCGACCAAGTCCGTGCTTCCCTGCAAGATGCTGCAGCGCTGCCGCTTCAACCAAGAAGAAAGTGAGTCCAAAAACGCATATTGTGCAAAAGCAAAGAAGTGCTGCAGCAGCGATGCGGCAGCGCTATTGCAAGAAAAACGAGGCTCTGGTCTTCATACACCATGTCTTCCAGAATGAAAACAACACTTTTAAGCTTCTCGTATCCTTGTGTGAAAGAGTTGTCAACGGACGATGAAGATTCCGGCGAAGTTTGCGTTGCTTGACGGGCAAAACTCGGCACGGCCGAAAAAGCGCTAAAATTCGTAGGCACAAAACGAATAATGGAAAAAGGTGGGGATTCTAGAAGCTTAAAATTCCATAAGTGAGCTAAGTATATTATAAAAGGCAAAATAAGAAAGAGGGGTCCATACAATACATTCTTTTTTACATATTGCGCAGTTTGGAGTGTCAGCCCACGAGCAGACCTACACTGTAGGATTTAGACGTAATTTTTAGAACATCAACCATTATATATATTTATTTGTAACCCGCCAAATACAAAAGGTGGCAGCGGAGTAAAGAGAATAACGAAAAACCACACAAGATAAATAACAGTATAAACGCACAAAATTTAGACATAATTTCTAACTGGGGCTGAGAAATTCATGAAAAAGATCATGTCCTCGATGACCAGGATGACGAGATGTACATAATAGTGACGATTGATTGATTGATAATAGTGACGCTGACGTTTTGTCGAGTGAGCGAACCACATCTTGGACCCCGAACTTTTGAACTAATTTGTGGTTATGGCAGGAACAAGGAAGGTACATCAAAACTTTACAATGATTATAATAACACGTCTTGAAAGTTTTAACGTCTTTTTTTCGCAGAATGTGAAAAACACCTGAACAATACAAGATGTAAGGAGTGCAGAAAGCGCTATAAATTCGCCCAAGTGCTTTCCGGTTGTAGCGACCTTTGTTTGGACATAAACGACCATATGTTATACAAATCAACCTAGAAGTATCCTGAATAATAGCCGAACAAGTCTTGGAAAGCGTTCTTTTTTTTAAGTGAGGCCAAGCCACTTTAGCGAATCGGGTACTGGAATCGAAATAGGTCCCACGGACAGCGGCACTGGTTCACCGGAACATCCAGGCAGCAGCAACTTCTTTGATCACTATAAGGTCGATGGAAAACTATAGTACAGATTGAACAGAACTTTCCAATCCAATTCTTAATTGATCGTTCTCGTCCCGACTCCTTTCCCCACGCGTTTGCCCTGTGGCTCGAAAATAGTGTTTCCGCGATCGTTTGTGTGGCCCATGCGTCTGTTTCCGCGGTCACAAGGTTTTTGTGTCTTGGAAAGCGTTCTTTTTTTTAAGTGAGGCCAAGCCACTTTAGCGAATCGGGTACTGGAATCGAAATAGGTCCCACGGACAGCGGCACTGGTTCACCGGAACATCCAGGCAGCAGCAACTTCTTTGATCACTATAAGGTCGATGGAAAACTATAGTACAGATTGAACAGAACTTTCCAATCCAATTCTTAATTGATCGTTCTCGTCCCGACTCCTTTCCCCACGCGTTTGCCCTGTGGCTCGAAAATAGTGTTTCCGCGATCGTTTGTGTGGCCCATGCGTCTGTTTCCGCGGTCACAAGGTTTTTGTGGCACACATACAACTCTTGAGGTGATTTTGGTGTTTTTTGGCATCGATATTTGGTGGGAAAATCAAATTGTGCAGCAGATCCAAGTCCAAATAATAAAGTGAGGTATTTTGTTAATCAGATAGACAAAACAAACTGAGGATCCATCTAGTAAAAATTGGCAAGGGCAGAGGCCTGATGTTCTATTTGATGTAATCGTATTTTATTTTCAGGCGTTTGAAAATACCGCCAAAACACACACTTGTGTTTCTTTCCGTTGGGAAATTTTGGAAATATGTGGGACGCAAATATGCCGCGAAAAAACGCCTCTAGGCACACCTTCTAAAACCGATGAAAGCGGATGTCTGGAATTCAAAAAGAAAATTGAGGAGGCCGGCTTTAAGTACTCTACTATGATGGGGTTATGCACTGAAGTCGGGCAGCAGAAGTAGTTGAAATGTAAATAAACTTTCCTTTCTAGATTGTTATACTTTGGAGAGGTGGTGCTCCAGTTCCCTTCAAGCGCCAGTGGCCTCGTCTGAAATCCGGTGTACGACTGGAAGTCAGAACGCTCTCTGATTGGTCCGCCGATGCGCGCTTTCGGACTGATCTCCCAGTCAGAACCAATGCCGTGTTCTCGTTTCGGGAGAACGTGACGATGTTGACTGACGAAATCGACTTTGCCTTCTCAGTCTGGGGTTCGTTCCCGGCAAGGATTGTTGGTTTCAGCTCGAAATCGCACCACTGGGATGATTCACAGGTAAATGTTTTTCTGAATTAATTTTTGAATTTATTTTAATCCTATCCACTGAAACCGGATAGAATATGCTAGTATTTTATTATCTATTTATGAAAATCATTGAATTAATTAAGTGCGATTTTTGTTTACCACTGGCATGTCTTGCACTTTCTTTAACTTTAGTGCTATTTAAGTTGAAATAAATTCCACCTTACCTTAATCGGCGAGACAGAAGGCTTTCGTCCTGAGATAACATGAATGATATTCCATCAGAAGGACCAAGCAAAAATAGTTGCAGTTTTTTTTTCGGACAGATTTTATCATTCGTAGTGGGACTCTCAGTTTCTTCAAGACGAAAGTCTTTTAAGATATCGTTCCGTACTCGTATCTTTTAAACATTTTCACCTTAAGACGCTGCAGGAATGCAGGTAAGATCTAAGCACTGACTTCGCTTTAGCCATCGTGAGCGTGTTCCACCCTTCTAACAGTAGTAACTACTAGTTACTAATTCCGTTCCAACCTCACGAAAAGTTACTACGCTGACCGTTCCAACCTTCTCTAAATAGTAACTATTTGCTAACCATGCTCGGGAGCGTAGTGAGTGTGGTAACTACGAGTTTCTGTAACGTGATTGGCCGGATTACCCCGTGGAGATGTCATGGAGTGGTGTCTTACCGAAAATTAAAAAATGTGTTCCAGCCTTGACGCCAAGAAGCCAAGAAGCCAAACTTCGTGACGTAATGCGTAGTAACTATGGTAAGGATTTAACACGGTCACTATCTCCCCCTGTCCAATCCCAAATCCTCCCTCCCCCCCCCCCCTAGCAGGCGTCAGAAATCGAAAAGAACGAATGGTAATTGCTAGTACTTATTGTTACGATGACTGTATTTGTATATGGAGTTTGCACTCTCAAACCTGATGTTATGGCGAGGGGTGTAGTAAGCCGGACATAAGATGGTAAATGTCCAGGTAAACAATCATCGGAGTCAGGATGGCCTAGGGCGTTGGTGGCCTACTACACGTGCAGAACTTCACGGGTTCATTATGGATTCCCCTGGTCGATTCACACTATGGTTTGCATACCGAACACAAAACAGGTTATCAACCACCCATCATACACTAGGCCTTACAGGCCAGCCCACTCTAAGGAGCTTAACAAAGACTCATAGAAGTGACCTATGGTCCGTAAGTAAACAAAAGGTTTTATTAATAGATGTACTTACAAAAGAACAATCTTTAAGTGAAAAGAGTTGTTACCCGGCCGGGAACCGGGAAAGAATTCTTTAGAAGAAGGTGACTCACACCCGGCGTGGCCAGAGAGTTAATAAGTAATACGAAAGAGTGGCCGCGACGGTATAAAAGATAAAAGACACAGGCAATGGAAGGGAGTAACGCTGCCTAGCGGCGGCATAAGGAAAACGTACGGAATGCAGATGGCATCACCGTAACATACCTCCCCTCCATATTGAGTCCGTGACCCACGGACTTAAAAGTTAAGCACCAGATTAACAAACTTTTGGCATCCATCTGCTAAAAGTTAACCATAAATGTTACATAAATCTGACCTTAGACCCAAATTAAAATATATTATTTTTAAAGTTTAGAGAAATACAAGAGGGTGGAGTGGCGATGTAGAGTCGGCATGGTGGTTCGTCAGCTTTGTGGTTTGAGGGGTCAGCTGGTACGGGCATAGCAAAAGCGGATGGTGTTGGTGTTGCTGGAGCGGCATAGGCGATGGGTGGTCTTGCAGGCGGGGAAGATGTTGGTGAACAGGTGGAGCTGTTAGCTGGTACCAGTATGGCAAAAGCGGATGGTGCTGGTGTTGCGCTGGAACGGTGTAGATGGTGGATGGTGCTGCTTATGCTGGATTTGCGCTGGGCTGCTGGAAATGGCCGAAGTTGCGCTGGGCTGCTGATGTACCGCGTACTGATCCACCCTCAGGGGACAATAAAAAGAAAGGAACAGGGGATTGTTTTTAAAGTTTAATTAATTTTATGTAATGTTAAGTGAATTCTATAAAAGTGAAAAAAAAGAAAGAATTGGTCAGATTCTTCGTATATAAAAGATACGAAAATAATTATACCACCCGATGTCCACCCAATAAAAGAAAAACCACCCGAATGCCAGTTTGGGGTTAACAGGTGCTAAACTCCTAAATCCAACAAAACTTCATATAAATAAATAATAAACAATATTGACCAAAGTGGATAATGGCAGAAGGCTTAATTTAATATAACGGCAAAATGCCAAAGTTAAATTGATATAGAGGCAGAAGGCCAACATAACAAACATAATATATATAACAGTGACAAAATGCCACAAAATCCATCATGAGATCATGAATCTCTGCAAATACTTGGCCAGAAGGGCATAATTTGCAAAAAAATAAGCCACAAAGGCAACAACAAAGAAGGAACTTGAACTTGAGCTTGTCAGAAAAACAAAGGACTGTACATTTAGGCGAAACCGGCCTCGGCCACACAGGCAGTACATAAACATTAAATAATAAAAAGGAGGGAACACTAGCGACGGCTAGTCGACCACACAGGCAAATATCACAAGAGAACCGAACTAGGCCACACAGGCAGTACATAACGTAACACAAAAGAAACGATGTTCGTGGCTTATCGGCCACACAGGCGAATAGAACTGAGCCGAACAGAATCGGCCACACAGGCAGTACAAACATTAAAGTGGTATAAAGAGGGAACACTAATGGCGGCTTGTCAAGCACACAAGCGAGTATGGACAGAGCCGAGCCGAACTTGGCCGAATATGCTAAACACACAAAATAGTAGGCAATCTGCCATGATGGGCCTTATGAATTGTGGCCGCAGGTACGCGAAACTATCACGGTAAACTATTTACATCAGATGTCAGTGTCACATCAGGGTAGAGGGTTTGAAAACGGCCAGGCTGCAAAGGCATATATGCCGCTGGCGGAGTAAATGGCGCATTGGCGCAGAAATGTATAAATGTCACGTCAGGGTTGGAGATGTCGCCGTGTCTGGGGGACAGGTCTAATGTCTGTGGTCGTGAGAGGCATACCGCTCAGGTGGGTTGCGGTGCCTGACCGAACGTCGCAGCTCCGGAATGGGCTGGGTGGAGGTCGACGGAATGGGAGAAGTTGGTGGGTCGACGAAAGACGCTGCCGTAGTCGGGATAGGCAGGACTGGAGCGTTGAAGACTTCAGGGGGGGGATGGGGAAGGGATGAAGATGGGTCGGTCGTGCAGCGTCGGGGACGGTAAGGGAGTCCCATACCAAGACGAAGTAGGCGTCGGCTCGAACTCGTCGCGTTGGACAGAAGCAGCCGGCGGATTTATTGGGGATTCATTAAGGTTAGATTCCGAATTATTAGAAGTTGTTGAAGTTAAAGGCTGGGCTAAAGCCTGGGATGATTGATTTGACTGAATACTATCTCCTGAATCTGAATCAAATGCCAATTGGTAGAAAAGACGGCTATCGTTCCCTTCTAAGCGAAGAGCGCCTCGAAAACGGCTGGCTGTGATAACCGGGGTATTCGGAGTAGGGTCATTTGGTCGAAATGGAGTCCTGTACTGTGTATTTGGGGTTGAGATTCTACGAGAGTTAGTTACAGGACTGTCTGAATCATTATCACTAGGCCCAATAGAATGTGCAGAGTGCGCATCTAGGTCTGAATTTAACCTCGAAAAAGATGATGGCCGGCTGTGGCTACTGTCCATGGATCCTCGAGTAGAGCCGAGAATAGGCGAGAACACCAGTTCGCAGGAGCCGTTAGATGGGCTCACCTGTAAAATGAACGAGTCTGGGGCTTCACCCCCTAAAACGTTTCTACTATCTGGCGTGACGCCATCATTAGACAGTCGTAGTTCAGCTGCCGGCGGGTCATTGGGCACATGCGGCGAACTACGATTGTCCGCAGGCGACAGAGGCCTAGAAGGTGGTGAGTCAGATCGCGAGGAGGGAATTTGGGGGGACGGTGGAGATACGCGTACCAACGGAGGAGAAACTCGTCTCGGGGCGTGGATATAGGATGCTGCTTGCAGAGTCTCGGGTGGAACAAAAAGTTTAGACCCTTGGGTTCCAGATTCTACAATAAACGTTTCCTGGCCTTCTGGTAAATTTTTAACAAGACATGAAATTAGCCGAAAGGATTTGGGGTTCACCCGGGTTCTGAAAACCGGATTGATCATTATGCGAGGAGGCGCTTCAGGTTCTGGTTCCTCGACAGGAGGACCAGAAATGTCAGGGCTGGCAAAGGAGAGCGGGCATCCCTCTGTCAGTATAGTCTTGTCAAGTCCGGGGGTTAGTAGCAAGTCAGTTGCAGTCGAGGGAGTCACAGACAGTGCAGAAACCAAAACCTTAGTATCACGAAACCATAAGTCATCTGTGACGGGATCAAACATGAGACCGACCGACCTGATAAACGGGCGACCAATCAAAGCAGGGTAACATAACTTGGGGACAATCAAGAACCAATCAGAACAGTTTCTACCAAGGATTGAAAAGGTTAGCAGTACTTCACCCAGTATGTGTAGTGGTCCAGCAAGGGTTGTAGCTCCAGCTGAAGATACAGGCCGTCGCGTGACTACTGAGCTTGGAGGTAGCTCCTCCATTGTGCTCTCACTGATAAGGTTGCATTCGGCTCCAGTGTCATAGAGTGTTGGGACAACCTGGGAACCTAAATGCAAATCTACGAACGAGAGGCAGGAAGTATGACGAAGGCTACATACAAGACAAGGGGTTAAAGCAGGGAGGGACGACAACGAGGGGGACGGTAAACCGTTCACATTTAAAGGAGCCTGACTTCGACCCATACTCTTGTCAGGGCACCACTGAACCCTGTGACCAACCCTTAGACAAAAGGTGCAAACTGGTTCACCATTTATCATCAATTCTTGGCGAATGGGTGCGGGAGTCGAGCGATAGTTATTGTGCCCTTGATGCGGACCCTGGCTCCTCTGATATCCGTAGCCCTGATATTGTCTAGGCCTAAAGTTGTTCTGCTGTGGACCTCTAGGCGTGTAGTTGTTATACCGCGGTCGATTATTTTGGCGATCTTGGCCATAATTCTGTGCCCTTGACCTGTACTCAGACTGGCCTTGACCGAAGCTCTGAGGTTGTGGCACATAATTATGGCTGCCTTCCCTAGGATGGTTGTCATGAGGGGAGTACCTGTGATCCTGTGATTGGGGTTTGGGAATGAACGGGTTAGGATTAGTGGGTTGGGTCGTTAGAGCATTTACGACCTTAGCTTGAGACAAAGACTGCTCATGCAATTGTCTTTGTGTTCGCTCAAAGCTCACCTTCCGCAAAACTTCGATACCCTCAGAGATGGAACGGATGGGCCTTTTACGGATCTCGTCGAAATAAATGGTTGGTAGGCCCCTTACAAACTCAGCTATATAGACCTTGAGTGCTTCTGGCCTTGAAGCCTCTAAAGCAGAGTACCCATATCGGAGGCTGACCGATTTCAAAATAAGTTCACCGTAAAGATCTGGCGACATAAACTCGGGGTTGTATATTACCCTTTCCTCCGCGAGTTTCAGATCTGAAACCCGGCCTGAACAACGCGTCAAAAGGGCAGCCTCAAACGTTTCCCACGAAACCTTGGAAAAAACACTCAAATTTTCAGACCAAGCAGACAGAGGTGGTAAAAGTCTGCTTTCCAAAATCATGAGCTGGCTTTCCCACTCATTAACCTCCACAAATCGCATCTTAGATTTGGCTGTCTTGAGCCAAACCACTGGATCGGACTCTCCATCAAACTGAGGGATATCTTTGGCTATTTAAATAAATAAATAAATAAACTCTTTATTTCCATAATAGCACGTGGCTAGCGGCGGACGTCATACGTTACAAAAATAAAACGATTTATACTATATACAATTAATTAACATTCCAGACGTCTAACGTTTTTCCCATCGATTCGTCATTGAAGTGGCCCACGAAGTAAGGGACGAAGGACGATAGGTATCTCTTTGAAGATTTTCGAGGCGGGGGACAGAGGAGTTGGCATCTTGAAGTGAGGATTCCTCGACGAGTCCTCGGCCCACTGCTGCGTGCCTCTTGAAAATCAGGCAGGATTTTCCAAGCGAAGTCGAACTTGGGCCAAAGATACATCTGCTACTGAGTGGTATGTTGGCATTTGCTGATGGTGCCTTTCCAAGAAGTTAGATGGTCGTGGGTCGTGGGACTGGGAGGGTTGGGGGTAAAAATGATGGGGGGCCAAAGGGGTTCCAACAGGCTGAATGGGCTGTGGAGGCGCTGGATTGGACGGGTAATGATGCCAGTTGTGAGGATGAATATTCGGCTGGGATTGATTTTGGGGGTAAGGATCAAACGCCGAAGTGGCTGGGTTCGGATCAATTTGGCCTTGGGAAGAGAGTTGAAATCTTTGAAGTAAAGAAGTAACATTACTCATCAATTCCAACAGGTCAGGCTGCGACAGAGCAGGCTGCGAAACAGCTGGCACTGTTTGGTTGGGCAAAGAGTGTGTGGGGACAGCTAAGTGCTGTGACGAAACCGTTGGCAGCTGAGAGCTAGTCACAAGCGGCTGTGAAAGGACAGCTGAAGGCTGAGCAAAAACGCCAGAAAACTGGGAATAATGAGCAGAAGGCTCAGAAGTTCTTGCTGGAGGATTAATGGGCTGGAAGGAGTTTAATGGGGCCAAAGAAGGTGCTTCAGAATGAAAGGTCGAGTAGGGTGGGGGTGGATCCTCAGTCGCCATGATATTTGGGGTGATCGGGGGGGAGTCAAAAGGGCCCCGACCGGTAACACGGTTTGGAATCATGAATAAGCTAGATACTATCTTTATATCTTTAACTTATTCAATATAATCAGAATACTTCTTACTTTTTAGATTTAATTCAATGTAATAAACAAAAATATCAAAGAGAAATCTCCCAAATGAGATTCAAAAAAAAAATATGAGAGAAAAGAGAAGACTGACCAGGGACCAATATACAATGGGGGCAACAACCAATAAAGTAAACACTACCATATGACAACTTGTAAAAAAAAAATATGTGAGGTTCCAACTCTTCTAACCTAAATACCAAATGTGAATTATTACCACATAAATCTCTCATTTTATGAGGTATTTTTAATTCTTGAAGAATATTTTTGTCAAAAAACTAAGAAATATGACTGGAATATTACATATCATATAAAAAAACATCTCACACAAATGGGTTATTCATTGTTTGTTTAACATACAGCCTCATAGAAAGATACATGGTCCTTAACCTATGACATTACTTTTTAGTTCATTCACTATGACTTCAATGTCATATACAAATCTCTATCATTAAGAGAATAGCCCATCAGGTAAGGGGGAGGGGGGAATAATAAAACTACGTTAAGGGGCATGGTCACAATGTGACTCATCATCTCTCAATAAAGCCTTATAATAAAGGCTAATACCTTCTTGCCTTCTGACAAAGGTCTTAGAACAGTGGTGCTATATCTCAGGGAGAGGGGAACATAATAACACAGGGACTAATAGCACCACAATTCATCTCAATAAATATGCCTATAGGGGGGGAAGGGTCTCCCAACTTAACCTAACGACCCACTTATTAAGGAAACATAAGGGATACATTGCCAGGAAAGTAGGTTGACTAAAAAAAAGTGAGGCCTACTGATACCATATCAACAAGCATACAAGGGGGGGAGGGTCTCCAACTTAGCTAACCAACCCAGTTATAAAGTAAACATAACGGATAAACTGGCAGCAAAGAAGGATGACTAAAAAAAAATAGGGGACACAATCGTACCACTAAACTATATTCACATTCATAAACATCATCTGTAATGTCAGAACAGGTCATAATTCCTGTCATAACAGGAAAATATGGACGTAACATCCATTTCCATACAAAATTCTAATCTGTGAGGCTATTTGTTAGCTCAGGTCGCGATTCCTGACTAACACAAACAACGATGACAACAAAACCACTGGTGAAAAATACCTATGAAAATGCTCCACATAATTCATGAAAGATAAATTCCTGATCAGAGAATAATATATCATAAATATTCATCAAAAAATAATATGTAACAGTCATACTAACTATTAACCAGCCCAAGAAGTTACAAAACTTCTGGCAAATGCAATCTTAATGGACCCATCAATCATGCTATTAGTGGAACCTCACCTAATAAATATCCTTAATTACCCAAAATAAAAATATTATTACCCATATTTTTACTCATAAATAGAGGACTTGCCTCACTTATCTGGGGCATACCTCAAGAAAAATGGGGATATTAGGCCTAAGTTGTCATAAGGTAACGCTTACTTTAAACTAAACGATAAAAAAGTCCAGTACTATAAACCAAAGCGTAAATCGACCAAAATTTAATTTTTAAGTTATTTTCCCCCTTAAATCTTATAATAATTCCCCATTCTTGCTATTAAACCTATAATTTATTCCAAACAATAAACAAATTCCCAAAAATTTTAGTTTATGTTCTTCGAAAAAAAAAATCCAAAGTTTTTACTTTACGTTCTTCGAAGAAAAAAAAAAATCAGAAAATTTTACTTTACATTCTTCGACAAAAAAAATTGCAAATTTACTTTTAACCTATTATTATAATAAAGCAATGGGGAAAAAATCCAAAAACCCACTTCATGTACCATAGTTACGACAATGGTGTGGGGAAAAAAAAAATCCAAAATCCACTTCTTATATCATTGATACGACAATGGTGCGGGGAAAAAATCCAAATCCCACTTCTGAAACCATTGTTACGATGACTGTATTTGTATATGGAGTTTGCACTCTCAAACCTGATGTTATGGCGAGGGGTGTAGTAAGCCGGACATAAGATGGTAAATGTCCAGGTAAACAATCATCGGAGTCAGGATGGCCTAGGGCGTTGGTGGCCTACTACACGTGCAGAACTTCACGGGTTCATTATGGATTCCCCTGGTCGATTCACACTATGGTTTGCATACCGAACACAAAACAGGTTATCAACCACCCATCATACACTAGGCCTTACAGGCCAGCCCACTCTAAGGAGCTTAACAAAGACTCATAGAAGTGACCTATGGTCCGTAAGTAAACAAAAGGTTTTATTAATAGATGTACTTACAAAAGAACAATCTTTAAGTGAAAAGAGTTGTTACCCGGCCGGGAACCGGGAAAGAAGTCTTTAGAAGAAGGTGACTCACACCCGGCGTGGCCAGAGAGTTAATAAGTAATACGAAAGAGTGGCCGCGACGGTATAAAAGATAAAAGACACAGGCAATGGAAGGGAGTAACGCTGCCTAGCGGCGGCATAAGGAAAACGTACGGAATGCAGATGGCATCACCGTAACATTATAAAGCCGGTGAGATTTGCCAAAAGCTTTCTTCCAGAGTTTTTGTAAGTTTTTAGCGAGATATAATTATTTATTCTTTCTTCCGTTTTTTTTCGTATTTTCTTGTCATGGTGATGACACAAAATTCGTATTCTGTAGGTTACTGACAAGAGTCACAAATTTGGTTTAGTAAAATAAACTTTCTACCTGTCCGTCCAATCACTGTGGGAGGATTCTTGCGATATTGCGGAATCACTCCCCAGTGATCGAAGCTCGTCGCGACAATGGCGGGAAATCGCTTTTCATTTTCGGAAGTCGCATTTCATTTCTTTGCTGTAGTTAAGGTATAATTATTAACAAGCACTGAATATACGAATTCTTTATCCTTCACAGTGCGTGTTCAATATATTTGTAGTTTAGTGTCACAAATTAAGAAACTTGAACTTGAACTCCATAGTGGCTCACCTCTCTTCGGCTCTGGACTGTACTTGATGTTATTGCCGGGAATTCTAGCGTAGGGGAAACTAGGGTAAAGGAGGAAACATTGTGGTGAGGGACTGATACCGCTCTTGATCAGCCGTAAATGCATGAGGTTTTTTAATCTCGTGCGCGGTCTGAGTCTCGGGCGTCTCTAGCAATAGTTGCGTTGGTGCAGATACCATGGTATCTGATACCACGGTGTAAAGTCGTTTTCGCAGTCAAAAGGCGTTTTTGCAGTTACCGTTGTATCTGATACCACGGTCAAAAGGTGTTTTTGCAGTTATCGTGGTATCTGATATCCAGATAACACGGTTGGACCGTGGCAACTGATCGTGGTATCTGAGAAATTCATCTCAAGGAGTCTAGTTTTCTGTCGAAAAGTTATGTCTCTCTAGATGTAAGTGGATATTTGTATTTCTTTTTGGATGATATCTAAAAGCTCAGATCCGGTAATTGTCGGTTTTGCACAGCAGCCGTATATCAGATACCACGATAACTGCAAAAAACGCTAATTGCAGACCCAGTTACCGTGGTAACAGATAACATGGCATCTGCAAAAAAGCAACTAATGTCTGGCTGGGCTGAAGATGTCTTGGGCGTGACGATTCTGGACCTACTTGGTGTTACTGCCAGGAGTTCTAGTTTAGAGGAAACTAGGGTAGAGCTTCGTCAACTGCCTCCATTAGGCGCGGTCTTGCGCAAGCATTGTGTCGAGGTATCGATGCCGCTCTCAATCAGCCATGAGTGCATGACGTTTTGCAATCTCCTGAACGGTCTGCCTCTCCGGCAGCTCTAGCAATGTGTGGCTGGGCTGAAGTCGTGCAGGACTAGCGTGGTCTCGGGCGATCGAAGGGGTGGCCAATTGCTATACCAGGGGAGGGACCTGCACTTGATTTGTGCACTAAGGGGGGTGGAAGTGGAGCTCCAAAATGTCGTCGTCGCATACTCAGTCGTATTATTTAATGTACTCCATGTTGTGGAGGTGGGTGGAGGACGATTCGGTTCTGGAAGATGATAATAAAATAGATTGCGTGACTAATCACTTCATTTCTTTCAGAGTCGTTGGAAGCTAACTAGCAAATGGCTTAACGAATATTCCTTAGTTCTCTTAGACGCGGCAGTCTACCACACTTACTACATGGATCTCTACTGGGATTGGCTGGGAGAAAATTTGCGTCGAGAAGCGCGCAGTGTAATTGGCTGTGAAGACGTGCTTATGAATATGCTAGTCAGTCACGTGACGCGAAAAGCACCAATCAAAGTTACTCAAAGGAAGGATTTGGCGGAAGGTGTAACAACCTCTCGGTAAGACTTTGTCTGTAATTTACTGGGACCCGTTCACATTATCGCCAATGTTATAGGATATAGTCAAGTAATCAGTTTATTTATAACCCGTCAAGAGAAACAATGGAGGGCGTATAGCCCTAGTGGAGGAGTTCAAAAAAGTAAAAAAAAAAAAAAGACAACGCACGTAGCAAAACTTTACACTAAACACATAGACAATCGTCAAGATCTTTTTTCCCTTTTCTGGGAATAAGCGTGATTTAGCCGACTTCTTTCTGGAAACCAAACTGATGCGAAGGAACATAACACTTCCGAGGAATTTCGCTAAGATTTATAGAGTCAAAAATTTTGAATGAAGTGCAAGAAACGGTTATGGGGCGATACGATCGACAATCGTCAAGATCTTTTTTCCCTTTTTATGACACTTGCCCATCGGCCAAGTGCCATATAGCGATCGCAGTTTCTGTCCGTCCGTCGGTCGGTCTGTCCAGGTTTTGCTAGCCCGGGCACTTCTACATAAGCTAGGATGATGAAACTTGGCAGGCATATCAGGGACCCCAAAAGATTAAGTTGGAAATAGTCACTTTCCCGATCCTAGCATCGTGGGGGGAGTGGAGGTAGTGTGAATCCGGAATCTAGAGGTATTTATAACTTTTGAAGGGGTGATATGATCGTAATGAAACTTGATATTTGGAAGGACCCCGTGTCTCAACGACCCAATTTAAATCCGACCCGGATCCTGTGACTTTGGGGGGAGGAACTGGAAATCCTGGGAAACGCTTAGAGTGGAGGGATCGGAATGAAAATTGGTGGGAAGAACAAGCACAAGTCCTAGACACATCGTTGACATAACCGGACCAGATTCGGGCACTGTGGGGGGTCGAGGGGGGGGGGGGTCCGGAATTTCATTGATCCTGCTAGTTCGGTACTTCCGGATGTGCTAGGACCATGAAACTTGGAAGGCATGTCAGGGACCCGAACAGATTGACTTGATAATAGTCGTTTCCTGCATTCGACAACGTGGGGGGAGTGGAGGGAAGGGGAGCCCGGAACCTGATGGCATGATAACTTTTAAACGGGTGATCCGAATTGAATGAAACTTGGCAAGTGGGAAGAGCCATCGTCTCAGATGTTCGATTTCAAGTCCTGGTCGAATCATATACTTGTGGGGGGGGGGCGGAAATCTCGTGAAACGCTTAGAGTTGAGGGATTGGGATGGAAGTTGGTGAGAAGAACAAGCGTTAGTCATACGTAATTGACAGAACCAGATCGACTCGGGGCTCTGTGGGGGGAGTTGGAGGGTGTTTCCCGGAATTCCGGTGATCGCCAGTTAGGATAGTTGCAGCTATCCTAGGAACTATGAAACTTTGCAGTCCTATTAATGACTTAAGGACCCGACATAATGCCCTAGAAAAATTTGTGTTCCTGAATCCGATCATCTTTGGGGAGTTGAGGGAAGGAGAATCGGGAAATCACTGGCTTCCGTAAGTTGCGAACGGTTGGTCCGATTCGAGTGAAACTTTATGGGGATAAGAACTGATGACCTAGACAAGCAAAAGACAAGCAAGAGTTGGACTAGGAGGGGGGGGGGGGTACAGAATGGGATCCAAGTTGGACAGCTCCGAGTTAATGCGGCCTTGATTTGTTATTTGGTGTCTGGATCGGATCTGGTCACGGTAGGGGAGGGGTTGAAGTGGGAACCGGAAATTTGCCGATAGGCTATGCTCCGATTCCAGTCTAACTTGATTAAGAGATGTCAGAGATGCGACGTTTATGTTTCCGATTTGTATTCAGCCACAGTGGGGGGGGGAGTTGGAAGGGGATTCCCGGAAACGTTTTGGCTTGCATAGGGGTCAAACAAGTGTAGCGATATTTATGAAATGTAAAGAGCTCACTTGCCCTAGATGATATATTTTAGGGTCCGAACTGGATTCGACCACGCTGGGGGAGAGTTACCGGGGAGGTTCCCAAAAAACGCTCAGATTTGAATGAAACTTGATATGTGTTAAGAGAAAGTGCGTCAAATGATCCATTCAGTTCTCCGTAAATACGAACCAGATTTGTACTCGGTAGGAGAAGTTGGAGGGGGATACCGGAAACCGTGTGACATGTGTAGGTACCAAACGAGTGGATCATTAGGGTTGAAACTTGGAAGTGGACCAAACGAGTGGATCTTTAGGATTGAAACTTGGAAGGTAGAAAAGTAATTTGCCCTAGGGGTTCCAAGGCGACAGAAATGCTCAGACTTGAGTGAAACTAGATATCGTATTTCTAGGTCCGAACTGCAGTTTTAGATGGCGGGGTATTTTGGTTTCTCGTGTACTTTTTAGGTACCACTTACTCGTATCAAGTGCCATATGAGCTCGTAGCTCTTGTTTGGGAATAAGCGTTGTCTGGCTGACACAAAACTGCTGAGGCACAGTACCTGACGAAATTGACATCTGGAGAAAGACTAAAAGGTGCTGCGCAAGGTTTTCCAGTTGTTTTGGGGAGAGCAGATCAACACCAGTGGCTGCTTTTTTCTTAATCTTTCTTAGGGCGCATTTTACATCAGACGGAGTCACTGCAAAAGTAGACCGTGGAAATTTAGCCAGTATACTATCAAGCTCTTTTTCGAATCTAGTTTCCGTAGCCGGATCAGGTGACAAAAATTCACTTTTATAATAATCAATCCAACTAATTTCAGGAAAACTGCCAGCAGAGTCGGTACGTTTGAGACTTTTCCACAAAAGAAGGGTCTCACTCGCTATCTTGTCAACAAATATTTTGAATCAGCATAATTGTGTGTCCCTTAAGACCTCTTGTGAATTTCCATTTTGTCTTAAAATGCAAATTGTTTACTATGCCAGAACGCGGTTTGTCAGATTCATTCCAAATTCGGAGTCACAGTTTATGGTATGATATTATGTTATAATAATAAGGTTTGTAACACGATGCCGTATCCATGAAGATGTTCCGCCACTGTGTCTTCCAATGTGGAAAAATCAAAATGTTAAACTTAAAGGCTGTTCCGGAGTGGGTGAAAAGTCGCTTATTTTCGACCGGTCGTGGATTCGGCTCGGATTTGGATTTGAAATTAAGCTCAAGTTTTAGTCGTTGTTTCGCAAAATCAGCGCGGATTTTTTTACCTTTAAAAAAACAAGACCAAAGATTTCGATGGGATCCCAAAGGCGGATATTTATCGGATTTATTCATTCAGACTGCCGGGTCTTAATAGATTTTAAGATTCACTACACCGAAGCGATCATGTTATTTACCCCTAATCAACCATTTAACCAGATCCATTAGGTAATTCTGTTGTCTTTAATTTCCGGTCATGCCCAGGCAGGCCCGTATCAAGGAATTTTATTTCGGGGGGGGGGGGGGGGGGTGCCTGCGGGTCGGACAAAAAAGACATAGGTCAGGCGGAAAAGCTGTATGTTTCGGGGGGGGGGGTTAACCCCGTACCCCCCCCCTTGATACGGCCCTGATCCCAGGATACGACGGGAATATTTTATCGGAGATTTTGTTATTTCCGAAATTTTCGGTTTCCATCAGAAAGTGATCTTACCGTTTACTAGGTAATATCAAGAAGAAGTCATCTTGTCTCTACACAGAAACCAATATCTGAACTTGGGTTTCTCATCTGATTAGTTGCTTGGCCGTAATGGTTCATGTGTGTATTTGTTTACGCAATCTCTTCTGGTAGGGCGGGGGGGGGGGTCAGGTCTGGCAGGTCAAACTGTCAAACTAGGCTAGGTGGACGGACGACATCGACCGTTACGGCCTTAAGGCCTGAAAGGAAAAGCCTTGAGACCTTCCTTTTCTGATGGTATCACATGTTTTCTTAGCAGTAATTGCTTTTGGGATCCCAAAACATAAGTGGAGGGATACCTATGACATCGCAAAAGTTGTCCATCCGTCCGTCTGTCCGTCTGTGCGAGCTATAACTCTCGAAGGGAATGAGATATTTTAATGAAACTTGGTGTGAGGATTGATTGGGTCAATGGTAAGGTTAAGTTCGTAGATGGGCTCTGTAGCCCTACATTTAGGGGTGGGGGAGGGGGTTCAAATTAAGGGACATACAAAACATTTTTAAACAGCTAATGTGATAGTTGAATATGGTGTAAGAAGGCATGCTGAGCACGATAGTGAAGACCATTTTCTCGCCGGACAAGTAGTTCGTCCGGAATCCGGCCAAAAACCGAAAGTTGGTTAAAAGTAAAAGTTTTACTTCAAGTTGATTAAGTGATTGATTTTGGGGTAAGAAGACATGCTGAATACAATGGTGAAAACCATTTTCTCGCCGGACATCTAGTTCGCCCGGAATCCGGCCCAAACCGGAAAATATGTTAAAGCAAAAGTTTGATTAGTAATTAGATGACAGATTAAGGGGTAAGAAGAGAGGCTGAATCTGTATATGACAATCATTTTTACCCGGACATATAATTAGTCTGGAATCCGGTTGTAACCGTATTTTTTTTTTTTTTTTAAGTCAAACTTTTATTCAAAGTTGATTAGATGTTCTTTATAGGAATTCGACGCTGGATTAGTTTCTGAATTTTCTTTTTTTGCTGGACTAGTAGTTTGCTCGGAATTCGGGCGAAACCGGAAACTTGGCAGAAGAAAAGCAGGAAGTCTCGGTCAGTACCGTCAAAATAGATATGGCTTATAGAGGTATATCTGAACTTGTTTTTTTCTGATGATTAGCCTGGCGAAGACTGGATCTGGCGAAGACTAGACCCTATTGTCTGAATCAAATATTAGATTTTTTGGATCCCATCGACACCTTTGGTCTTGTTCAGTCATATTTGTAGACAGTGATGGGGCAAAGGATGAGTTCCAAATTCCAGTACTTATCGCAGTGATAATTTTCAGTCTACTTACAGTTTAGGGCAAAGTACTTAGTGATAGTGATTATAGAGTTCTAAGTACGATACAGCACGGGCACGTCTAGATAACAAGACGTGCCATCTTTTTATTTTTCGTTTTTTATTTGTCATTTATTTTCGTTTTGGGACGCATTATTAGTTTTAATATTATTTTATGTATACAGTTATTCCACATTCTCAGTTCAGCTACATTCAAACACAGACTATCCCAACATTAGAAAAAAAAAAAAAAAAAAAAAAAAAAAACATGATACAAATAGTAATGCCGACAATTACCTTGGGTTCATTTTCGTTATGATGTGTATGCAATAAATACTCCTTTAGCCTGAGCTGACTGGGAATTACGTATTAAAAGTCACTCGAGACGGAAAAGTCAACTAGGATATCTAGAAGTCATAAATATCCATCACATTATGGTTTAGCAGAATGCTCATCCTGGCTAGTGGTTACCGCGCTGGATTTGAAATTGGCTGGATTTCCTTGTGGCGTAGGTTCGATTGCCAGTGGTGCCGACCTTTTGGTTTGGGGCGGGGGTTAGTGGCGTAACCCTGTAAGACAAGCCAAAGTCCACCCCGCTTCAAATGGGTAGAATCCTGGAGTAATCTGGGGAAGATGACAGGAAGAGTGTGCAAAAGCACTAGGATGGCTTGCCCCCAACCGCCTATTGCACTTCCTGGCTGAGGGCAGAGATGGGCGAATCCGAATCCGGATTCGAATCCAAGATTCTTCGTTTTGGCCGGATTCGAATCTTCTGTTTGTCAGGCTGGATTCGGACTCGGATTCCAAACACTAAATCTTACGAATCCGCTCAATTTCCTAGACTTCATCCTTCCAGTTTCCGTTCTCTCAGTGTTTACATAGTGTTTCTATGCAATCCAACTTTTTGGTTTCCACCTCCAACAATCCTTATTAATCCATCGCGTTTTCGGATTACCTTAGAAATCAATGCTTTTTGTCACCTCTGATTTTTAAACCATAACCTATGATTTGATTTTTGTTGAGGTCGGATTCGAATCCTCAGCATGAGATGGTGGATTCGGATTCGGAATCGGATTCATACCTAGACCTGGATTCGTATTCGGATTCGAATCCTTTCATGATCGGATTCACCCATCTCTGCAGAGAATCAGAGATCGCCGCCAATCTTACCTGTCAAGGCTAATGCCAATACCTTTACCTATACCTTTTTTTTTTACTTTGTGTGCCAGACATATTCTAAACAAGCTTTTATTTGCAGACAAGACAACATTCGAGTTAGTTCCTGCTTCCACCAGTTAACAGTACTCTTCGGGTATAACCCCCTGCTAAGATCTGAGGTGCGGATGGATCCAGTGCTCTACAAAGATCCTGTCTCTAATCTACGGAAAAAATATAGAGACATAGAACTAGCCAATCCTTGAGCTTGGTGAAGTTGAAAGCTCAGTTCCTACCCACAGTTTTTCGAACGAGTCACTCCCTGTGCTTTTGGAATGAAACAAGACCTGAAATCTTTTTCCTCAATACGAAAGGGAGTTTCGTTTCTTTTCTGATCTGGCTCTCCACCGAGTTGTTGGATCCCTCTCCTCTCCTGTATTGATATTGAACGAAAACGGACAGTAAAAGTCTCGCGTCCTATTGGTCGATATACTCATCTGCTTACATCCTATTGGGCGACTTTGTTCAACTCAATTCCGTTTTCGTCGGTCAGGGTGCAATCCTCAATTCAGTCGGAACTTAAACGACTAAGTGCATCAACTTCGTTGAGTGTGGAATTCTGTGCAAAAGCGTCATCTTTTGAAGTTCTTGCTGAAAAGAAGGAAAGGCGTTTTGCAATTCAGAAGTTCCGCCCCGAACCCGAACTATGGTCTGTGGTGCTTAATTGTTAGGGGTTGCGTTGCATGTACCAGGTCTGGGGTTTCATCAGACGACTGATGTAATTCGCCTTATTCCAGTTCAGCACTCCAAGTGGATTAGTTTCTGGCAGTCCCCCAATCGTCCATAATGAACATTTCTGTAGACATAGTAAAAAGTCCGATCATTAAGATCACCATCTATCCACTGATAACTTTCACTTTCTACCACTATGGCATATGAATGAATGAATTTATCGCACGAAAAAAACCTTGTGGTCATGGCAACAAAACAAGAAGAAAAACAACAAACTATAAAAATCGCTCTCTATGGGACAAACCGACGCGGAGGAGTCTAGCCACCTTACGGATATCCACCATATTTGTACTTCTAATTTTGCTAATAGCCACTCCTCCCTAGTAATTCCACCCCAAATACTTCGACCCTTAAATCACTCAATCCTTGACGTTCACACATAAAGTGGAACATATCCTCATCCATCTTTCCACAAATCGGGCAAAAGTAAGGGCCATTCTTTAAAGGACACCTGAATGAAGAGTACCAAGTATCATCTCTAGCTGTATGACTTCCGTTAACATTGCCTGCAGAAAACCCGATCTAAATAAGAAATAGCGTTTCCAAGCTATGATTTTTGCTCCGTTTTGCATCTGTCCTTGTTTCAGTACCGAACAATTTTCGAAAAGAACAAATGTCTCCAATCAACCCTTCTTCTGGAATATTTTTTAACCAGTTAAGCCCAAACGTATATTTAGAAGAAATTCCAATACAATCCGGCCAGCGCTGTACAAGATTTGAATGAATTGCGCTTTTTGTCTTGGAGTCTGCATGTGCAAACCTCCAGAAACGAACATTCATATTTCAAAAATGTCACGCTCAGGAGAAGAATGCTCTCCGTGGCCATGTCTGTAAATGCATTCTCCATGGTGTGTTCAAGTATGGTTTCATTGTTCAGGTGTCCTTTAACCTATTTTTTGGGAAACCTCCATTAACTGGGAAGTATATTGCAGAATTTCTACTCATCAGTCTGTGGATCTATTTTACTATGTCTGTTAATAAGTGCTCATGGTGAGGCATGGGGGGATTAACAGAAATTAGTCCGCTTGGAAGCGCTGAACAGAAATATCGCCAGTTGAAAATAAGTGTTGGAAGAAATTCCTGTCAGGCAAAGCGGTCGCTGAAGTAAGGTACTCCTCATTTTTTTGCCAATTTATTTCAGTGTTTAAGTTTGTGATATGGGGCTTTTTGTTGCCAGTTGAATAATTCCTTTCCGCGTCACTGTGTGGACCTTCTCAAAAACGTAGCGATACTAGTCTGGTTTTTATGAGAGTTTGTTATTTATATTAATCCAAGAGTTTTAAGGTTTTAACATTGGAATAAAATGTTTGACTCGTACTGTTTCAGCCGTCAGGAATAGTCAGCTGTCAGTGAAAGCGGTGTCGTATAAAAGATGGCGCAATACCATACAGTCGTTACGTAAATTGTGACGTCATGGGATTGAGGTCCCAACCTAGGATTTGATTGTCCCTAGGACGGTTTATGATTGTAAACGAGACCGGCGCCTCGCCTCGACTCTTTATATATACTCAAATATGTATTCACCGATAAGAATAAACTAGAATTTTTGGTGTTCTGGAGTCAAATAGATAAAAAGGTGTGACGTCACATTTGTATGGAATTCCGCAGTGATTTAAATGAGACCGTGAAAGCTTGTTTGTTGCAGATATATAAAAGACATTGGAAATAGTTCAGTATATTCAGTTAAATGACACATAAATAAGTTGGCTTTTCAGTTAAACCTTAAGAGGCGTTGTTCTAGGCGTATCTCCGAGACAGTCGTAACTTTGGAGATTGGTAGAATGTTAGTCGTATGTTTCGAGCTCGTCAGAGTGACATAAACGCAGCTACCAAGCCATGACTTTGACCCCGTCGCGCAAAATTTCAACACAACTTGTTTTGTACCAACACCTCTGTATTATATTCAAATAATGCATAAAACGGGTACGTCAGCTGCGATGAAATTCCTAGCCTAAAACCTGAATGCAATGACGCGCCTTTCCTTCCAGTAAATGTAAAATTTTGTGGAATCCTGTACGATCAGACGTTTTTTTAGATCCCAAATGAAAGTAAGGGCCACTTATCATGGTTCTGCCCGTCTTTTTTATTTCCGACGAACCCGAAAAATGTGAGACATTTTGCTGGAAGTTGGTACATGACAGTGCTGAAATTCGATCCTTTACGATAAGGACTGATCATCCAGAAAAAAAGAACTTGAAACAGAACGGACTTGTTCTGAATTCACAGTTAAAAACAAAACAAAAAAAAATCAAATGACGTATTGCAATAATCATTACCTCCTCTCTCATTGCTCGCGCGAAGCCGATTTTTTTCAACCCTGGAAAAAAAATTCTTATCATCAAATTCTTTTATTTTAAGATAGCCTGCCTCTTTACATCAATCTGGCAAGCTCGAAACATGCGACTGAAAATACAATTCATTAAATCCCCCGAACCGCCGATGTCCAATCTAGATGTCAACTCAGTTTCTTGGGTACTCTGAACTAGCCTTACTTATTCCGGGCGTACTTCCAGCCCATCATTTATATTTCCTGGATGAGCGCCCAGTTTAGCTCAATTTTTGTGGTCAGGTGCACTGCAAGCACCAAGCTTAGTTAATTTATTTTGACTGAGCGCTCTGCGAGCGCCCACTTTACCTAATTTATTTTGACTGGGCGCTCTGCGAGCAGCACCCCCCTCCCCCATAGCGACGCCCCTGGAAAGGAGGGTATAAACGGGCCCCGGCCCATCTGGGGACAAGACTCCATCTTCACCAACAGTTTTTCAGAAGTGTATTCCGTCGGTCGATTAATATATATATAGGAAATTCTAGTTTAAGGAGACCCTCTTTATAGCTAATATTGTATTCCCCCAGAAAGAAACTAACTTTTCTTTACTAGATATACTTACTAGGCGATCAAATGGGCTTGCAGAAAGAGCTGAATGCCAAACCGGTGGTGGGTATTCCAAGTGAGGATCTAAAAATAGCAAAGTAGACACTTGGTACCCAAACGGCCCAGATCAAAAGGAAAGTCCAGTAAATCCAAGCGGGGAACCCTGATCGTGTGTTCGCACTTTTAGAGTACAGTTGAACAAATATAAACTTTTCCGTGTGGTAGCGATGATCGTGCCGAAAATCATGGCATGGATTCCTGACCGGGAGCAACCGACCCTGATCGTGTGTTCGTACCATTTGGGTAGAAAGGGATTTAAATTTATTCAAACAATGTTTACAACGGCTACGTCAGCTACGATTCTTCATCAGCGATATTATATTATTTATCTACGAAGTAAGGGATTTAAAGGCACAAAAAACTTGACTACAAAACTTTCGGCCATCAAACCGTCCTGGGGGGCTTAGATAAAGAGACAGGGATTTATTGTCGACAGGACCCCCTTCTTTGTTATCTCGAACCCACTCCTTAGTGTTCTCAAAGCTAGCTGGCAAAAGTTCGCCTTTGGCCGTGTTGACTAACGCATCGGGATAGTAGTCAAGAGGTTATGCGTTCGATTCCTACTCCCGGTAGACAAACCTTTTGCTTTTTTTTTCTACTAACTCAGAAGTAGAATTATCGGAAACTGCTATGGTCGTAACGAGAATTTTTCTTACTCTCAATAATCAATATCGACCCAGGGTATATTCTTGACATGTCATGTCAGCTAGCTCCCCGAGTCAAGTTTTCTGTTCCTTTGAGTAGAAAATTTGTAATACGAATAACATTATTAGTGAGAATATCCCTTATCCAGAGCATTATAACAGATTCAAGCTGTCGACATTTTGACGTTATAAATAAATACGATGCTCAAACAGGGCTTTTACGTGTCTGCGGATGGTTTAAGGCGCGACATAGATTCTTTCATCCTTGAGGAGAAATATACAGACGCCATCTAGTATAAAAAAAAGAAGACGAAGCGTCTCCCCAGATAGAAAGTACGTATTTTCTTCCTATCTGAGTTCACAGCAAAAGACTTCAAAAGTCAAATTTATTAATATATTTGAAGTTTAAGTTTTGTACTGGTTAGGCTATTTGCCACTATGGCTTGTGTTGACTCCTTCAGTCTACACATAAGATACATTCAGGAAAATTTAAACACAGTGAGAGATGTTTTATCAGTCCTGGGTTTATTGTTTGCTGGCAAGATTGGTTTACAGCTTGCATGGAAATCTGCAAGGTTCCTGTATCTGTATGGCTGGGCCAGAATGCTGGGCCCAGGAAACTTGGTTGCCAAATATGGGCGCTGGGCAGGTAAGTTGGGTTTTCTAAATACAATTGAGTAATCAAGCCATTAAAGGGCATAGACGACAGTCAAAGTACTGGAGCCTATACTATTTCCATAGGTTTCTATTTCGGTCAGCACCTGACGGAATTAGTTTTGAAGCTTAGATGTACCTTAGATGCACCACAACCTGTCTAAATTAGTCAAACCTGTTGAAAGATGTGTGTTTAATATCATTTTCACTGATAAATCTTTCTAAATTCAGATATTTAGGCACTGTAGTAAAAAACAGGTCAAAAAGACAAAGATCTTCTCTGTTTAAAACACTAAACGTTTTTCAAATATTGAATTAATGTTTGTTCCTAACTATCATACAGTTTGCTTTCATATTTTTCCAAGTACCTAGGTTAAACAATGATTATGTGACGGAAACAAAATTCGGAAGACCAGCCGTAACGGTAACGAAGTCCCCAGAAAGTTTTTGGGTCATCACAGAAAATCATGTACTGGCAACGCAGATTGCACGCTATTATCTCGTAAGAAAAACTAGGATGAAGAAGAAGAAGATGGCTTTCTTTTGATATATTGTTGACAGTTTCTGAAAATTTCTGTGGTGAGAAAAAGACAACCAAAGCTGACCAATGGAATAGACAGGTTAACTTCTAACGGAAATAGCATAGGCTCCAGTAAGAAGGTGAAACATCAAAATTCCGAAAGATATTTATGTTCTTTCTCTTCTTTGGTGCTAGTGAGAAGAATGTTGCATTTACAGTTTTGTGAATAATGCAATATGTGAATTATACGATATGCACAGGAGGGGTACTGCATCCAGCCTCGGACAAGATTTCAACAGTTGGGCACCAGACTTTTTGGAGAATTCTCCTCCACAGGGGAATCCCCTGCACAGGTGAAAAAGAATCCCCCGTGGAGGAGATGATGTTGGGGGAAAGTGCAGTTTTCCCAACTGCTTACACTTTCCCCCAACACTATCTCCTCCACAGGGGATTCTTTCTCACCTGTGCCAGGGATTCCCCTGTGGAGGGGAATTCTCCAAAAAGTCTGGTGCCCAACTGTTCAAATTTCCAGAGAAGTCGTTGAAAGGAACCAACAAGAAGAAGTAGAATGGCAGATCTTCTGTGCCCTTTGTGTCCCGAACAGGACTGTTGTCTTACATGTCATTTCAGAATCACTCCTTTGATGACTGTTTGAGGTTATCTACCAGAATATTTCCAAATCTGTTTAGTTTGGTGGCGCAGAGGCCTAACACAATCTGTCTTTACATATTGGATAAATAAATATTGCTTCACTATTTCTGGTCAAACATATTTTTCGTTTCAAACAAGATCACCTGATTCTAACCTTACCTAGATTGACTTATAAAATGATGAACAAGGTCGAGTTACCAAAGTCAATAGCCAGAAAATCCTTTTTTAAAGCAGCTTCAAAACAAAGAAAAGGCACAGAATTTATGCCAAACGCTACTGGAGCTTATAATATTTCTGTTACAATATAACTTGCTGATTCCTTTGCCTAGCTTTGGTTGTCTTTAACTCACCACAGAAACTTCAAAAAGAAGTAAAGGGTATCTCAAAAGAAAGCTATCCTCTTTATCTTCATTGCTGGTTTTCTGCCGAAATAGGAGCTGCATTGCCAGTACATGAATTTCTGTGAGAACCTAACAATTATTTGGTGACTTTGTTACCATAACGGCGGGTCACCCAAGTTTTGTTTCTGTCACTACATTATTGTTTAACCGTAGGTAATTTAGTGTTTTAAACAGAGAAGATCTTTCTCTTTTTGTCTTTCAGGCATCGACACTGACTCTCTGTGCTGTAAAGGTGCTGGATGCCGTGACTTCATTTCAGGTGCAACAGTGCCTAAATTTCTGAATTAAGAAAAGATGAAAAAATAACTGTGGGAAAGTGATTCCAGGAATCACTTTCACCTGGACCGATCGCCAAAACGCATGGATAGCTCAAATAGCCAGGAAACTGTTGAATTCCAAACCTTACAGAATAACATTATCATAAAATTGGGCGAAGTCTTCCTCAATTTTTTTTCATTTGTTAGTGGGAATGTTTTTTCATCAGTTCAAGATTCCCGCCTAAGCATTCAGTTTTCCGCGGAGCTTTCCACGAACTTCCAGGAATCACTATCCGGTAAAGCTGCTTCGGTTTCCAAGTAGCCCAAAAACCATTGGAAAGAGAATCTGACTTTGCTTTCTCGCTCGGGAACACCCTCTTCATATTTAGTCTCATTCGATTCGAGAGTCTGGTGTTCAAACGCGTACAAATATTTACGATGGAGAGGCTCAAACCTAGAATCCTAAGTACAAATCACGTACGAGTAGAACAGGTTTTAAAACAAGGCAATTTGATGCCATCATGAGCCATGTCTCCAACCTAACGAGGTTATGACCTGTTTTAAACGACTCGGCTTCCCTTGGACTGGTACAGATTTATGACTAGTGCCAAAATTATTTATTTTTTAAACGACTCGAATTGTCTTTGACTAAAATGAGTGCCCGGGACGTCGTCGAGGCCAAGATAAACGAATGATACGACTTAGCAAAAGGCAGGGGGGGACCCCACTCCTTTGGGCCACGCCAGCCTATCAATAAACACATACTTCTGCCGCCATTCGAGACTGCTCGCGAACTACCTGCAAGAGCGGCCTCATTGGCGATCCCAAAACTACAACAGATAAAATGTTGCCAAAACCAATCTTGCCAGGAAGACTTGTATGCTTTTTTCTTTAAAAAAAAAAGAATTATTCATTTCCATTTAGCTTATGCCCGGTTAATTTAACTCAGTATTTAACTCTGGGACAAGTATAATCTACTTACTTTCATTTGATAACCTGAGATGCAAGCAGAAATATTTAGAATAAAATTAATCTCTTTTTTGTTCTGAATATCTATAGTAGGGGTATGCTTATTTGAACTTTTCTTGACTTTGAATAGTGACATTTTCGTGCACTTGCTGTTACAAACTTCAACGACCAATTAGCCAAAGTAGCCAATGAAGGGCCTCTGAGAACAACTGAATGGGTTTTTGGGATTTTCATTTACCAAAGCTGCATCCACAAAACCAGCCCAAAACTGCACTGCTCAAATTTGAGTAAATGTTAAAATAAGCATACTTCTACTGTAGTAAACCCTAAAATGATGTAACTTTTACATAATTATAGTTTGCCTGGTAAATCTTGGTAAACACTATAGCCTAAACACTGTCTTTTTGAATCAAATGGAGAATTCAGTTGGAATCTGGTAAAACCAGAAATTAAGAATGGATAAAATTGGAAACCAACCATGGGGTTGAAGTAGGGGAAGACATAATGAATCATGATACGCTATTCATCTTCCACCCAAGTGGATTATTTGTCAGAAATCTGGAAAACAGGAATTTCTATGTAGGACCAGAAACTTACAGACATGCAGCAGGGACATACCTAAATTTGCATTGATTTTCTGTAAATTTATCAACTAACAGAACAGGCTTTAGTGAACCTAGTTTTCTGCCTCTTCATGACATATAACTAAAAATTGGTCTTTTGCAGCTGAAATCACGATTTGATAACTGCCTTTAGGTTGTTGTGATCAGGGGTGTCACCACTAAGGACGGGGAGGGGGGACGCCCCCCTGTGTTGTCGGCCATAGCCCAGTCGGCGCGAAGCGACAAAATTTTTCGTATTCGTTTTTTCTTGGAAACAGTCGATTTAAAAAAAAAAAATCGGTTTCTCATAGAAATAGGCTAGTAGATTTTTTCTTAAAAATAGTAGTTTTTCTTAAAATTAGCCGATTTTTGGTCACCACACTCGTTTTTCTCAGTAATCAATAATCTGCAAAAACATTGGTAAATGTTTAGGTCAAAATGACGATCTCAAAACATTTGATGAAAGTGGGGTCTCTGTGTATGTCGTACCTTGGAATAATGGACACGGCTGTGAACTATTTTTTTTTCTAGTTGTTACCGGCCCAACAGATGGAATCGGAAAAGAGTATGCTCGGTACCTTGCATCGCTAGGTATGAGCATAGTTCTAGTTAGCCGCAATCTTGACAAACTGAACAATGTAGCCAGTGAAATTGAGAGAGACTTCAAAGTTGAAACGAAAGTGGTCCAAGCTGACTTCAGTGAAGGCAGGTCTGTTTTTTCCAAGATTCAAAAGGAGTTGGATGGAATGGACATTGGTATGTTGGTGAATAATGCTGGAGTGATGCTGGAATACCCAATGGACCTAGTAGAGTATACCCAGGACCATGTCTGGAACCATGTGAATATTAACATGGGGGCTGTCACAATGATGGCTAGGTGTGTCATTCCTATAATGCTCAAGAAGAGTCGCGGTGCTATCATTAATCTCTCGTCAAGCTCAGCGATTGGGCCCCTGCCCTTTATGAATATCTACTCAGCCTCAAAGGTAAGTGGCCTTTTTTTTAGATTAGATTAGGTTATATATGGGGTTTATTGGAAAAAAAAATGCTAGGAACTACAAAACACACTTGTTCAGAGGTTTAACAAACCCCCTTTAACAGATTAACCTACATAACACTATAATTGAGAATAGATAAGAAGAAAGAGAGGAAGAGAAAAAAAAAAAAAAATATGCACTTAATCGGTTCCTGGTCAAACACCCAACAAAAAAACAACTATACACTCCAAAATCCCGTCTCCAAAAACATTCCCTGCATTCCTAGTGGAATTATGAGAACTCGTTTCCTCGAAAACCATTATCTCCTCCAATGTCTCTACCTGTGGAACATGTCACCTGGTGGCATGAAACCAGCTCACCTGCTGGTGGACAATTAAGGATGGACAAAGATCAGGTAGTCGATCTAGGTGTAAGGAGGTAATCTGAATCTGTATCTGAAACTTCTTTTCTCGCCGGTCGAGTAGATCTCCCGGGATCCGGCCAGAAGCAGAAAACTGGTAAAAATAAAGGTTTTATCTTTAAGTCATGTTTTATTGGATGTAGTTTTCGGTGGAGTTTCACTTAGTTCGTCGAAAAGTTTTACTTCTTCCTGGCTTCGTGCCTTTTTATTTGTCCATTGGAGATATTGTAGTTTCATAACTAAAACACAGTGCGTCAAACTACAGTGAAACTACACCCGACAATAGGCTACGCAACTTTGACTAAAGGTTTAGTGTAATGCCCGGGCCCCTCTACCTCGCCCACTACGGACACACCCAGAGGCGTTACTAGCGAAAATGTTTTTTAGGGGGGGGGGGGGGGGGGGGGGACGAGGCATTTACCGACTGGCTGGTAATTTTTACCGACTTTTTCTGCAGAAAAAAATTTCAACAATAACAAGACCAAAGGTTCCGATGGGATCCCAAAAATTCAATATTTGATCCAGACAATTGGGTCTTCTCTTCGCCAGATCCAGTCTTCGCCAGACTCCTTGAACATTTTACCATTAAAATTCAGAAACAGATTAAGGTCAAAAAGTTAACCATCTGAGAAAACCAAGTTCAGATATGGATTCAGCATGTTTGTGTTTACCCCTATAAGTCATATCTGTTTTGACAGAAACTTCCTGCCTTACTTCTGCCAATTTCCCGGTTTCGGCCGAATTCCGGAACCACCTGTCCCTCAAAAAAAATAAAGCTAAAAAACGAACTTCTTTCTCCTACATTGAACATCTAATCAACTTCAAATTAAATTTTAACTTAAAACAAATTTTCCGGTTCAAGCCGGATTCCGAGCGAACTATATGTCCGGGTAAAAAATGATTGTCATACACGGATTCAGCATCTCTTCTTACCCCTAAATCGGATGTCTAATCAACTACAAATACTTCTAACAATTTTCCGGTTTTGGCCGGATTCCGGGTGAACTACTTGCGCGGCGAGAAAATAATTTTCACCGTCGTATTCAGCATGTCTTCCTACCCCTAAACCGAACATCTAATCAACTTCAAATAAAAATGTAACTTGTAACAAATTTTCCGGTTCGAGCCGGATTCCAAGCGAACTGTATGCCCGGGTAAAAAATGATTGTCGTACACGGATTCAGCATCTCTTCTTACCCCTAAATCGTATATCTAATCAACTACAAATAGTTTTAACAATTTTCCGGTTTTGGCCGGATTCCGGGCGAACTACTTGCCCGGCGAGAAAATAGTTTAAACCATCGTCTTCAGCATGTTTTCCTACCCCTAAACCGAACATCTAACCAACTTCAAATAGAACTTTTACTTTTAACAGACTTTCCGGTTTGTGCCGGATTCCGGGCTAACTACTTGTCCGGCGAAATAATGGTTTTCACCATCGCGTTCAGCATGTCTTCTTACCCCTAAATCGAATATCCAATCAACTTCAAATAAAACTTTTACTTTTAACAAACTTTCCGGTTTTGGCCGGATTCCGGGCGAACTACTCGTCCGGCGAGAAAATGGTTTTCACCATCGTGTTCACCATGTCTTCTTACCCCATAATCGACTGTCTCATTACCTGTTTAAAAATATTTTGCTTGCCCCGTAATTTAAACCCCCTCCCCCACCCCTAAATATAGGGCTATAAAGCCCATCTACGAACTCAACTTTACTCTTGACCCAACGAATCCCCATACCAAGTTTCATCAAAATATCTCATTCCCTTCGAGAGTTATCGTGCTTACAGACGGACGGATAACTTATGCGGTGTCATAGGTATCCACTTATTGGGATCCCAAAAATGACATTCTTAAAAAAATTGACTGATTTTCCGAAAAATCTACTGATTTTCAGAAAAACCGGCTATTTTGACGAAAAATCGACCAATTTTCAGAAAAACCGACTGTTTTCATGAAAAAAATCAACTGTTTTGACGAAAAATCGCGGCGCTTCGCGCCGACTCGGTATTTTTTTACCGACTGTCCGACAGCTTTGGGGGGGCGTCCCCCCCTCCCCCCTAGTCGGAACGCCTCTGGACACACCTGTTCGTAAATCGGTCTAAATCGGATTTTAGACGTTCCTCCTTCAACCCGTTCATAAAATATGGGTGGATAAATTCATCTCCCATTTTTAATTTGTTATGAACTGATGTTATGAATGAGAGAGGAGCGTCCTAAAACGACTTGAAAACGTCTAAAAGCTGAATTACGAACAGGGCCTCGTTTTTGTTGCAATAGCGCTGCCGCATCGCTGCTACAGCACTTCTTTGCTTTTGCATAATATGCGTTTTTGGATTCACTTTCTTCTTGACTGAAGCGGCAGCGCTGCAGCACCTTGCAGGGAAGCACGGACTTGGTCGGGGGAGCAAGTCCATGATTCTCGAGAAGCGCTGCCGTCTTCCTCGGAAGCGGTGCGGTGCAAAAACGCATGTAGAAAGAATAAGTCCGGAATCGGCCGAGAAGTGGACCTGGAGCATGCAACAAAAACGAGGCTCAGGTGTGTCCGTAGTGGGGCCTGGGGCATAAGGGTGAGGAAACAGTCACATTCTGAATTCGTTTTGAACTTTATTTTCTCGCTGGACAAGTAGTTTGCGCGGAATCCGGCCAAAACTGGAAAATTGGTAAAAGGGAAAGTTTTATCTGAAGTTCATTAGAGTTTCGATATAGAGTTAAGGGGGCATGCTGAATCCGTTTTTGGATTATCTTCTTGCTTGCCGAAAATTTGGTAGAAGTAGAACTTTCGGCCCGGCATTTTGGTACTTCTTACAATTGCTTGATCAGATGGAGAGTGTCGAAATTAGGGAAAGCTGACATGTTGAATATAACATATCTGCTCAGCTCTGTTTTCCTGCTTAGTTGATACTACCGACGGAATCCGAAAACTGAAAATTCGATAGAAATCATGTTATCTGTTTATTAGGTGATTAGAGTTTCGTCGTTTATAATGCTGTAGCCTACTTACGAAGGATAAGTAATTAACAACAGCTGGCCATCCTGAAGATAATTTTGCAGAAGAACTCCTCTTGTGAGTTAAAAAAAAAAAAAGGCAGTGCAGGCAGACGCAATGCTCCTCTCTCCCCTTATGTGTTTTATTTCTGAGTTTTCGGGTCGTCCAACCTTTTCTCTCTCAGTTTTGTCAAAAGGGTATCGCCTTTCACACGCCTCGCTATAGCCCCGAAAGAAAGAGAAGTATGCGTGATGTATGGATCACAAATAAGTAATACCGAGTAGGCCTGTTGGGTCCTGAAAAATTAGCAATAGACTACTGTTAGTTTTGTGAATAAAATTTTCTTTTTGCAGATTTATGTTGATTACTTCTCCCAAGGGCTTCGGTCTGAGCTTGCCTCGAAGGGAATTGTAGTCCAGACCTTGATTCCCTTCTACATCGCAACCAAAATGGTGGCTTATAGTGATAAGATAGCGACACAGAATCTCCTCGTTCCAAGCGCCGGAGCGTTCATCCGGAGCGCCGTTTGTACCCTTGGACGGTCTTCCCGCTGTACCGGGTACTGGTCGCATGAGATTCAGGTAAGTAAAATAAAGTTGCGTTCCACGGGCTTATTATCACTTACAATTGCTACGATCCCGTTATTATTTGTCGTTAAGCGAACGGGACGTGTGGATCAGGAGACTGTTCTCGAATAGACTGTTCTCACGACTAAAAATTAATTTGTTTTGTTCCATTTGCATTTATATAATTTGGTTCTGTTTAAATACATCTGCAAATTTGCTGTAAATGCCCATTGACAACGTTTTCGTGTATGATATGTTGACGAGAAAAGCAAATTCGGCATCATTGCTGTGAAAGTCATTTATGAATTAAATTCTACTCTATTCTACTCTTGATGACTAACTCTTCTTGGCGATGCAGAGTCGCCCTGTACCTAGCGGAAGAGCCGGAAGGGTATCACAGCTGCTTCCAGACATCGCCGTGATCGGTTAGCACAGGACTGAGTTGTTGAGTTTGAGTCGTTAGTGTTGCGTTTTCTCGTTATTCTCGAGGATCACTGGCGTATTTTAGAGTAGAGGCTGAACCCGCGTTTCCTTTGTTCCTCTTGCCGCGTTCGAATCAACAACGATTAATATTGCTGTCGACGACTAGCCCTAGATGCCGTTGTAATCAACTACGTTCGTAGCACCGTTTTGTGTAAAAACGGTAGTCCTAGTCGTATGTTATCCGACAACCGTCTGGTAATATCCCTAATACCCGTAGGATTTTTGTTTTGTTTTGGGGCTTACGTCGAAAAACAGCAAACGGAATGAAAACCGCGTTCGTCTGTTGTCGTTCGATTCGCTATGTGGGTAATATAGATGGTGGTTATAAGTGACTCGGACGCGGCTATGTCCTGCATTCCTCATTACCTGGCCTTATTCGTCGTTCTTTTTGGCCCTTTTCGAGTTCTAATATGTTGGTTGGAGCAGGATTGAAAACTTGCTGTCATTCAAGTTCTGATCTTCCCCGTCCTGTCCGAGAGCAGTAGAAGCCAATTGCGATATCTTTCGTAAATAAAGCGATAGGGCAAAGAGACGGACGAAATCGCAATTACCGAAACCGGACTGGGAGTGAAGAACTTTCGTAATACACCACGGGTTTAAATTAGTTAGAGCACCGTGTGCGTCAGGGCGAAAATGTGCTTCTTGAAATTGTACGCGGTCATTTCTGTATAGGTATGTTTACCCCCTTGGTTCTGTGTAGGTATTTTTACCCCCTTGGACCTTGGTACAAAAAAGCCCCCTCCCCCAATTGCGGGATACAGGTTACCGAACATATCTTCAAAACTTTCGGCCTTGAGTAAAAAAAAAAAAAATTCGTCAACATCCTATCTCAGCTACCCTGCACACCATTGAGTCTTTCTCTTTTAATGTGTGTTATGTATTTACTCTTATTTTGCTTTCATCTTTTTGTTTCGGACTGGAAAAAAATTCCAAGTAACTTGAGCTTAAACGCGTAGCAAAACCAAGCGAGAAGCATAGTTTTCTTACTAGAAATCCTACATCAGAAATGGCTCTTCTTCAGGCGTGTCCTGCAAAACCTGCCAGTGACTTTCCCCTAAAAGCCAGGTTTCGCCTTTCAGATTACCAGATGTCTGTGTCTTAAATTCCGTACAAGCCAACTCTTCCAGACGCCATGACATTGATGCTAGATAACTTCGCAATTATTCAAGATGTCCCTTTCGCTCGTTTTTTGCCCCCAGTTAAAACTTTATTAGTTTTGTAATGAAAGTGCAGAAAATCAGCAAAATATCTCTGAATAGAAGCACCACCAAGATTGATTCGCTGTCACTTGGGCTGAAGGATTATAAAATAAATCTTTCCCCACAAGTATTTTTAATTTTATTTTCTCAATTTTAGCACACCTGTTCTACCATCATTCCCACCTGGATGTGGATGTGGACGGGCAAGATCCTCCAGAGGCAATTCCGTCGGGACGCGGAGAAAAAAGGGATCGCACCACCTAAGACGAAGGAAACGGTTTACGTCAGTATCTAACTCGCTTGTCTACCCACCACAGTGAAGCGCGGCACAGTTTATCCTATGATTCAGTGAGGGTTTTGGCGAGATCTTAGAATCACTTTCCAGGAAGCGAAATTCTGCTTAAAGCACTAGTTGCACATATATTACTGATTAACTCTATATCCCCAATGGTTCCATCCATTCTCATTCCGAGATTTTGAACTTCCTCTGCAATGTTTTTCGACCCTAATCGCACCACATTGATCTTTGCTTTTTCCGTGTTTGTCTGTTTTTGAAGCGGTTCTTATCGCTTTCTAGGAGCTAATCGGTCAGAAATACCGGCCACTGAAGTTTCTCCGGGTTTTCAAAGTCAAAAGGATAAGGTTAAAAACAGCAGCTTCATAACAGTCTCGAAAGAATAAGGAGTATTTTAGAATAGTCACAGTGTACTGCGAAAAATTTTGGTGGGACACAAAGATGCGGTGGAAACAGCGCTTTAAAGCATAAAATTCAGTCGGCAATTTTCTGTAGGGGAGAACCATCAAAACGTGATTCCGGCTTCGAATTTCAGCTCGCGAAAACCCTCCTTGATTCTCGTGTAGGCTGAAAGGCTTATCTTTTCGTCCTTTGAACGGAACTGGTTTGTGGTTTGTTGGAATGGTTTGTGATTGGCCCTTGGGCCTAGCGTAATTTGCATTTGATTTAGGGCATGATGTATTGATGATTCAGAAAGACGATCAGGATCGAGCGGTCGTGGACTAGAATTTTAACTTTATAATGAAAGTGCAGAAAATCCGGCCGGAAAACCTGCTCGTCTACCCGCAGGGTATAAAAGAGATTGTCAAGGGGTATAGTTCTTAGTGACCAAATCCGAGTCAGTAAATAGGGATGGCTGCCTAGAGTTGCGGAGAATACAATTATTAGGGATAGACTTTTTGAGAGACTTCTGAGATTATTGCACTAGCGGACATGTTCGATCTGGACGAACAATACCAAATACTCGTGGATGCGATTCCTTATTATGTTCCCAGGAGGCCACATGTGTAGAAGATCTTCGTATCAGACCTCTAAGGACCAAGTTATTTTTTTTTTTTTGCGAAAGGGGTTCACATCAGGGTCTGGGGAACTTCTGTCGCTCAATTGGTTGTTTATGGTATTTCCGGAAAGAGGTCAGTATTTGTTTAGATTTGTTTGACTTGTTGCGGTTACGGGTACTTTGTTATATCTGTTCTGAGTAAATTGTTTTTTTTTTATAAAGTTTATACTTGCTCTGAAGCTCAACCAGACAAAGCCGAAATGAATCGAAGCCATTTTGCTGTTTTGCAGCTCGGGCAATATCGTGATTGCGTATGGTTTCCCTAGGCTGATATTCCGCTAACAACCAAATCCACAAATCCTCAAATGTTGGGTATGGGGCCCCGACGTCTGGGAATGGTGCTCATACGTTGGGGCATGATGCGCTGCAGCAAGGGCATGGTACCCCTATACAAATCTGTTGAACTGAGAACCTGAAATGAAAATCTGCTTTTCCAAACAGATTTTATGGGGGTATGATGCCCTTGCTGCAGGGCATGTCCAGACGTTGGTGCACCATGCCCGACATTTGAGGATTTGTATATGACTGCTAACATCCCAAAACGGGTGGCAATAAATAGCAGAAGCGTCCTGAGTACTCTCTATTATGATGTTGTCTCTGTGATTGCTCCCTAGTGTTATAAACCGTTCTCGGTGTGTAATTTTACCTAACCAAGGCGGACTGACCAGAATCTGGTTGAGAGGCATGTTCAAGCGACAAGTAACCATGAGATATGGAGAACAGAAAACTCCTGATCGGCAAAAACCAGACACTACTAGGTGTGACTGCAACGAACCCCCCTAGCGTGACCTTAGCAATGCATGCGTTTTTGAAACCACTTGTATCGACGCTTGAAGTTGGAGTGCTGGGAACACTTTAAGGCGACCGTTGGCTGCATGATATAACAAGACCAAAGGTGTCGATGGGATCCCAAAAATCTTAAGATTTGATCCAGACAATTAAGTAAGTAAGTAAGTATATTTATAACCCACTAAAGTTTTGACAAAAACAAACAGTGGAGTAAATAAGGAGAAAAAAAAAAAGAAAGAAAAAAAAAAAAAGACAAAATACGTTAACAAAAAAGACTAAAATAACCTAATAAGGCGGTGGTGAGGATTCAACCTCATACAAGCATCGGCCAGTAAATCCTCGTGTAAGGATTTAAAAAGTACAAGTATATCAGTAGCACCGTAAACACGGATAATTTTGCGGTTACTGTGCGAACGTGGTAAATACAGTAGAAATTTACAGTATCGAAAATAATCGATTCTAATCCGTTTAAGATCACGTTCTGTCAAGATACTGTATAAACCAGCGTTGAACAGAACAGCTGGATTACAAAAACAAGCGTAAAGCTTTGCTAAAGCACTTCGTCGATATTTGCCTCGGTTCGCAACAATTTTTGAATAACCAAACGAGTTTACTTTTGATATCACTTAGTGTTTTTTCACGCAATTGTGAGAAAGCTCCGCACACAGAAATACCCAACCATTTAAAGCAATTCACTCTAGGAATGCAAAAATCATGACAATCAAGTGACGTTAGGGTTGAGACATGATTAAAAGATAGGTATTCGCATTTATCAATGTTTAAACGGAGGCCAATATCACTGAAACTCGAAGAAACTCTCTGCACGGTTGAAGAAAGACTACCTTTGCATCTGCTGATGAGAAGCAGGTCATCTGCGTATGCAAGGTAAGAAACATCAGTCATACCAACAAAAAAAGTATTACATATTTTTGATAGGACACCCGCTATACACGCATTAAACAAATAAGGTGAGAGCACACCTCCCTGCCTTACACCACATCGCACAGATACATTTCCAAAAATATTCCCATTTGACTTCAGACGAAGATAAGAGTTTGAGTACCAAAAGCGAAGAATATGTATCACGGATACATTAACACCAAGTGAAAAAAGAGCATACCAGACTTGACTATGAACCACACTATCGAAAGCTTTCGCCAAATCCAAAGTGCATAAATGAAGTACATATCCCTTTTTATGAGCATCTTTTAACAGGCAAGCTAGAGCTCTATGTGCGTGTTGGCAACCAATGCCCGTTTTGAAACCAAACTGGTTTGAATCATAGTCTACGTATTCAGTGATAGATGGAAGTAGAAGGTACTCCAAAACTTTGCTTAAATTACATGCTACCGTAATTGGTCGGTAAGAAGCACAGACTTTAGGGTCTTTCCCTCGCTTCAGAATTGATGTAACCATACCGCAAAGAAAACTATCAGGTACTAAAGATGTAGTGACACACATTTGATAGAATAGCTGTAAATGAAATAGTAAATCTGACGAATCAGTTGTCAGATGGTTTGAAGATAAACCATCCATGTCAACAGACTTGGATTTCAGCCGTTTAATGCACTTTAAAACATCTTCTTTAGACACAGGTATAATATGCCTTTGCAGAATACGAGATGGCAACACTTTCGAGAGCAATTCGGAAAAACGCTTGTGCACACGGTAATTGACTTCGGAAAACATCCCGGAGTAATGATTAATCCAAGACGATTGAGGTATTGAATCGCTTTCCATAGTATCACTGTATTTGGAAGAATTTATCACTTTCTTCCACCCATTCACATCTTTTGGAAGCTCGTAGATGTTTTTTAAAAGCAAGTTTAGTTTTCTGCTTTATCTGAAAAATATTCCCAGCAGACGGGCGACCACAACTTATCCATATTCGAAGCCACATTTTTGCTTTATTTTTAGCGGTCTTCAAGCCAGGATCCATTTTCCATATTGGCTTACGAGTATTACAACGAACACGTTCAAGGGGCACAGCAGCTTCTTCAGCTGTTTTCAGACAAAGCACAATCTTATAATAATACGAGTTTAATTCCACTCTTGCGTTTGGAGAAATAACACTTCGACAAAGGAGATTGAAAGACACATGTATAGAAGATAGAAGTGTAGCTAGTGTTGCAATGTACAATGGCAAGTTTACACGATTCCAGTTCCGCTTTTCAAACCATTTCTTGTTATTAACTGGGGGCCGATTCAGGACTAAGTTTTCCGAGATACACAGTGTTAAAGAGAGAGGCAAGTGGTCATAGTCTCTAGCATCTTCATCTACATGAATAGGTGAAGTACGCACGGCAGACGAACATACACAATGGTCAATATTCGATCTAGATCCACTGTTGTGTATATATGTAAAAGATAAGTCTTTCTCAATTATTTTGAAACCAGGGGGTAAACTCTCCAAAAAAGTTTCAGTTCGGGCAGAAGTCGTGGTGACGTCACAGTTCAAGTCGCCTAGAATTAGCCACTCGTATCCCAAAGCAACAATACCAGAGATTAAATTTTTCAACTTACTACAACTTTTAGCATAGTTGGTAAGCGACAATAGGTTCTTTTTATCATGCGGAAGGTAAGTATTTATTAATACATAATCACCAAGTCTGATAGCAATATAATGTTCGTCTGAACTGTAGCACTGAGGAGACAGGTAAGATAAGGTTTTCTTCACAATACACGCTAGTCCACCAGATGGACGGCCGCGTGTGCGCCGAGCACTAGTTGTGTTAACAATGTGGTCAGGACTACGTCTTAAAGAATTGACACTAACTGACGGCAGAAGGTGCTCTTGCAGGAAAATAACATCAAAATCAAGTAGCATTTGGTCTATGAGCAGATCCTTGTCTTTTGTGCCATTAATGTTGAATGAGCATACTGATATTGGATTATCATTCATTTTCTGGCTTTCTTTGTAACTATTGCACGAAGCTTCGGACACCGTAGACTAGACGAGACATGTTCCCCGTCACAGTTTGCACATTTTGGTGGTAGCTGGCACGGCGAGTCCTTGGTGGACTCATGAGGCCCAGAACATCTTGCGCACTTATCGACAGGACTTTTGCACTGCGATTTCAATTGATCTGGCGAGCGACACTTGTGACAGCAACGAGGGACTTTGAAGAACTCGGAAACACGAAACAGCTCGTAACCGATTTTCATGCCATCTTTGAGAGCGGAGCGTAACGCAGTATTATTGAAAAAAGTCAACTTGACTATTTGAGAAGTTCCGAGACGAGAGGCATCAACAACACCCGAACAAGTCTTAAAGGTCGAAAGTTCAAAATCGGAATCTATTCCTTTGACAAGTCCAACAAAATTGGTCTCCACTAGCTTCACTTCAGCATTCCTTAATACGGTTGGAACAGATTTACAGAAATCTTTGGCTGCTAGTTCATCAATTTTGACAAATAACTTGTCACCAGAGGGTCGAATGTGAACCACAGATTCATGACCATGTATTTTGTCGATCAGTTCCCTCCGTTTCGTAGGATTGTCATAACCTCTTGGTATGTTAGAGATAACAATAGTAGCCTGACCTGATTCAGCGTCGGAAGGAGTAGACTGCAGGGCCGGAAAGTTCGTATCAAAAATCGTTAGCTTCGAGTTTACGACATTGAGCACTTGCTCAATACGATTTACTTTTGTGGCTAGTCGTGAGTAAGCAACTGCAGGAATACACGGGACATCAGTTGGTGAGCGAATCACATAGAATGGCACAGTTATATCATCGTTATCACAGTTCCGAAATAAATCAAGCATATCCTTGCAGTGATTGATGAGAGCTTTTTGACCGGTCCTCTTAGGGCAACTTTCAGTTGGAGCCACACTGCTCCACAGCTTGGTCTTGGCCTGTGAGATTACAGGCCCTTCAAAAAAATCCGAAGCGTGCTTTATTATTATTTCGTCTTCGATTCCCGCACGAAAATTTGCTTGCAAGAAGTTCAGAACAGGTGAGTAAACGAGCGGGCCTTCGCCCGGAGAAAATTCGTCAGTCATCGGGAAAACCTGTTTTGCACAGCGCTTGTATTACACGGTGTTCACTAGCCGGCTGCTGAATGAATACTGAATTCGGTCTTGTCTTCGCCAGGCTGATCATCAGAGAAAACCGAGTTCAGATATTCTATCTACCTATCTATACCTCTATAAGCCATATCTATTTTGACGATATTGACCGAAACTTCCTGCTTTACTACTGCCAAATTTGCGGTTTCGCCCGAATTCCGAGCGAACTACTAGTCCAGCAAAACAAGACCAAAGGTTTCGATGGGATCCCAAAAATTCAATATCTGATCCAGACAACTGGGTCTTGTCTTAGCCAGATCCAGTCTTCGCCAGACTCCTTGAACATTTTTAACAATTAAAATTCAGAAACAGATTAAGGCCAAATAGCTAATCACCTGAGAAAACCAAGTTCAGATTTGGATTCAGCATGTGTGTTTACCCCTATAAGTCATATCTGTTTTGACGAAAACTTCCTGCCACTTCTGCCAATTTCCCGGTTCCGGCCGAACTCCAGAACTACTTGTCCGGCGAAAAAAGAAAGCTCAAAGACGAAATCAGGGTATCTTCTTTCCCCAGTAATGAACATCTAATCAACTTCAAATAGAAATTTAGCTTATAACAAATTTTCCGATTCCAGCCGGATTCCGGTCGAACTATATGTCCGGGTAGAAACTTGTTTTCACATAAGTGTTCAGCATGTCTTCTTGCGCTAAATCGAAAATCTAATCAGCTCCAAATAAAACTTTTAATTTTGACAAACTTTCCGCTTTGGGCCGGATTCCGGTCGAAATACTTGTCCGTCGAGAAAATAGTTTTCACCATCGTCTTCAGCATGTCTCCCTACCTCCAAATCGAACATTTAATCAACTTCAAATAAGACTTTTACTTTCAACAAACTTTCCGGTTTGGGCCGGATTCCGGGAGAAATACTTGTCCATCTTGAAAATAGTTTTCACCATCGTCTTCAGCATGTCTTCTTACCCCTAAATCGAACATCTAATCAATTTCAAATAAAACTTTTACTTTCAACAAACTTTCCGGTTTGGGCCGGATTCCGGGCGAAATAGTTGTCCGTCGAGAAAATAATTTTCACCATCGTTTTCAGCATGTCTTCTTACCCCTCAATCGAACATCTAATCAACTTCAAATAAAACTTTTACTTTCAACAAACTTTCCGGTTTTGGCCGGATTCCGGGCGAACTACTTGTCCGATGACAAAATGGTTTTCGCCATCGTGTTCAGCATGTCTTCTTACCCCATAATCGACTATCACATTAGCTGTTTCAAAATATTTTGTTTGTCCCTTAATTTGAATCCCCTCCCCCACCCCTAAATGTAGAGCTACAAAGCCCATCTACGAACTTGACTGGTCCGACGACCCAACGAACCCTCACACCAAGTTTCATCAAAATATCTCATTCCCTTCGAGAGTTATCGTGCTTACAGACGGACGGACAGACGGACAACTTTTGCGATGTCATAGGTATCCCTCCACTTACGTTTTGGGATCCCAAAAAGAAAAATTCAGAAACGAAGCCGGCGTATCTCCTGATCCCTATAAAGAAATCTAATCAACTTTAAATAAAATGTTCACTTATTACTTATTACTTGACGGATTCCGGACTAATTATATGTCCGGGTAAAAATGATCATTATATATAGACTCAGCGTCTCTTCTTACCCCTAAATATATCATCTAATCAACTTCAGATAAAGCTTTTACTTTTAACATATTTTCCGGTTTTGGCCGGATTACAGGCGAACTAGTTGTCCGACGATAAATTGGTTTTCACCATCGGGTTCAGCATGTCTTCTTACCCATAAGTCAAACATTTAATCAACTTCAAATGAAACTGTTACTTTTAACCAACTTTCCGGTTTTGGCGGATTCCGGACGAACTACTCGTCCAGCAAGCAAACGGTTTTCACCATTGTGCTCAGCATGTCTTCTTACCCCATAATCGACTATCACATTAGCTGGTAAAAAGGTAACTTTTTCAAGCATTTAGACATAAAACTGAAGATGCTTTTCGTACAGAATGGTAAGGAAATAAGCCTGGAGTTTTATTTATTGAGATTTTATATGAATTTTATTTTTATTTTTAGATATTTGAAATTACCGCCAAAAGAATAGACAAATCGGCGTTTCCGCGAGTTTCAGCTAGTGGCTTGACTGTGTGGCACACAATCGTATTCCCGCGACTAACACTCGGAAGTGCGTGGCCCACAACTGTGTTGCGGAAAAAGGCCTTTAGAAACCACCAAGGGGTTTGATACGGAGCGCCGTGGTCTCGTTGTCCTTGAAGATACGAGCCACGCGTCTAAAGTAGTCCTCTTTGTGGCTTCGATATGACGCAGACGAAGGGCTGTGACGCGAGTAAGAGGCTTTATTGAAGGTAGAAAATTATGGATCGAAGTACAGAAAAGTAACAATAAACCTGTCCTGAAACCAAAACGAACGAAGACTACGAACTAGATATCTCCGAACAAGAAACGCTCACAAGTAGGGAAGTAACGCAAAGTGAAAGGAGCTTCCTTTTTGCTCGTGCCGTTGGTCCGCCTTAGGGCAGCAGCTAACATAAACTCTTTCTTAAAGGCATGAGGAAACCATTTATTTCTCGGGAATTGGGGCGTGGTCTCATAGCTCGTAATAAGTTTCAAGTGAGTGCGTTCAAAAGGAAAAACGAATTACCCAACCAGCCCTTCCCCCAAATTTCGTACGATCTTCCGCCACATTTTTATTTTTTTTATTGTAATGAACTGACATGGCGTAAAAATAGAAAAACAATAAACTCCTATCCTAGAACATGCTGAAGATTCGTCCATGGTCTCGTCTTGTTGTTTCTGTGCTTCGAGCGATATCTTCTGCTCGTTTCTTTAACTCGGTGGCGCTCTGATCCACGTAGTTCAACAAGTCAATGTGAGTGTTCAAGATTCTGCTGATCTGTACCATCTAGAAGAATAAAGAACTAAGGTCGGTGTCGGGAATGACCTTGGTCCTAACGTTATAGAACATTCATGTTCGTGACGTACAGACGTATACAACCACAAGGAAGATTTGAAACCCTGGAATACTGAACATAACATTCAATATTGAATATCTACGGTCAATCCAGTATATTTAAAATAACTGGGTACCGATCTCAGTCGAGGTGGCATCATTTGCTCGATCAATTCAAATTTGTTTTGATCAAACATGTTGATCAAATCCGCGAAAAACCACAGATATCCACAGAAAAAACCCACAGTCACACAATAAGCCTCATGGCCTGTGCAGAGTGTTTTTTTCCCACCTCAGGCCATGAACATGAACGTGAACCCATGAACATCTTCGTCCGTCATTAACCCGCTCCCTCCCTGGGTCCACCCCTCACCCATTCCGCGCTACTTTCAAGCCGATTTGGTGGTTCTCGTCCATATTAACACTAATTATATACAAAAGAAATTATACACTAGTTTGGATATAACAAAGACTTGTCGGTCGTAACAAAAAATATTCAAAACTATATACAATTAATGATACGAGTTAAAAAGGTAGTGTGTTTAATTGGCTGCAATTTTGGTATTGGCTTCCACTCTCTCAGCCCTTACTCTTGCCGCCGAAAAATCTGGGGGGAGGATATCACGTAGTGCTGGTGTTTCCGAACACCAACGAAAGTTTTCACGGCGCTTCAACAGGGCTTCTAAATTATAAGTATTAAGGAGTTCTGTATTCGGTACTTTAAGGGACTTGGAAACTACAAGGAGGGCTCTAAACTGTATCCCGCAAAGCGAATCAGACTGTTCACGAGTAATTCCAAAGTGCCAGGCAACTGTGCTCCAGAAGTGGGCGTATGAAAGAAAGATAAACTCTTAGGAGATGCTTTGGTGGGACTCCATAATGGGATAATACTTTGAGGGAACGGAGGGACATGTTACCTCTCCTTAGCATAACTCCCCACTTCAAATCCGACTTTATGTGAACTCCCAGGAGTTTAAGTTCCTTAACATGCTGAGAGTGAGGAATTGGAGGGGAAAAACACTTTTAAAAAGGACACTGTTAGAACCCAGTGATTTCTCCATGTTAACAGCCATTTCCTCAGCAGCGGCTTCAACACAAATATTTTCTAACAATAATCGGGCACTGCTTGTTATACCACTGCGACATTTCTCTAAAAGGGACAAGTGCGCTGCCGTCTTCCTCGGAAGCGCTGCAGTGCAAAAACGGATGTAGAAAGAGTCAGTCCGGAATCGGCCGAGAAGTGGACCTGCAGCATGCAACAAAAACGAGGCTAAGGAAAAGCATAGGGCCAAGAAGAGTGCCTTGTGGTACACCGCAGAAAATGGGGCGGCCATTCGAATAGGTTGACTTATATTTAGTAGGTTGCGTCCGATCTGACAAGAAATTCTCAATAATCGTACAAGGTAAAAGTCAATTTGAAATTTGTTTAATAGTTTCTCTACGAGCTTGCTATGGCTAATCAAATCGAAAGCCTTTTTTAAGTCAATTGCAATTCGGTTAATCCAACTGCCAGGTGTGTCTAATTTTTTAAAAATTCTATCAAGTAAACTAACTAGGAGCGTGTTCCATCCTACTTACCGTAGTTACTACGCATGACGTCACGAATTCTGGCTTTTTGCCATCAAGAATGGGACGATTTTTCTATTTTCCAGCAGAATATCATGCCACGGGCGAATCCGACCAATCACGTTACAGAGATCCGTAGTTACTACGCTCCCGAGCGTGGTAAGCAAATAGTTACTATTTCGAGAAGGTTGGAACGGGCAGCGTAGTAACTTTTGGTGAGGTTGGAACGGAAATAGTAACTAATAATTACTATTTGTGGAAGGGTGGAACACGCTCTAGGTAATGAGCCTTTGAAGTCTTTGGCAGATTATCGAACTGCTTGGGATCTACCTGCTTCAAAATTCTGTCTTTCAGCCACGATGAAAGGATCTGTTCATAATTTTACTAAAAATAAGGCATGGTACTGGGACGAACACCGGTTAAATCATTAGCTGATGGGTGTAAGAAACCCATTTTTCCACACATATTGCCCAGTTTTTGTGATTTTATTGTAAATACTATACAGACAGGGCCACTTATTTCATCAGGGAAAGCTTCAAGGAGATCTGCTGGGGTATCAAAAGGGGTTATCTTGCCTTCTTGAGCTTCTTTAACTTAATACTAACTTCAGCGGGACTTATTTCAGGGTAATCCAAGAACTCTGCAGGTACATTGGGTATTTCATCTATAGGGAGCAGAGGGAGGGTCTGAACAATTGTTGCAAGGTGTGAGTTTAAGTTATTTGCAGTCTCCCGTTTTACCTGAGTTTTACCTGTAATCTGCTTAATACAACGAAACCACTGGCTGGATTTCGACTCAAAAAGATGGTTTACTTTCTTATCAACATAGGTGCTGTTGTGGCTCAAGAGAGCCCCATCCAGTCTTGCTATCATTCCCAACAACGGTGTAAACACATACGCCATCTAGGCAATACGTTCAGGCTATTGCCGTTAGATGACGTATGTCTCTAATCGTCTTTGTGACATAGTAAGTTTTTTGGATGATGCTGATCGATCATCAGCATCACCACATCGTCTAGGGAAGTGAGTCATCAACTTACTATCTCTTGATACAAGCAGACTTTTTGTATATAACTGAGACGAGTATACATTTATTTTAAAGAGAGAGAAAGAAAAGAGTGCGTCTGAGCCCTAGGCTACCTAGGACATCCCTACCCCTCGTTTTGTTGATTGGTTTTGAGAGTGGAACCTAAGGTCAGGCCCACCGGTCTTCAGATTTCCACGCTATCCACCAGGTCCCAGTGACCCTATTCAAGACCTAGTCTTATCAACCACCCTCGAAACCACATCAGGTGCCAGCAGCAGCCCTCCTTACTTTTCTGATTTTATTTTGAGCCTATTGGCTTGAACCCTACTTCCCTTGAGTCCGCCCTCCCCTCTAAACTACCAACCACAGGAAGAGGATAGTTGATGTCATCCCGGTTGAGGTATCACGTTTCAGAACAACCATTAGAATCAAATGAACCAGAAAGCAAAGAGGGTCGCTTTACCAGCAGTCACGAAGCCATTTTTCAACCAAAGAAGAGGAGCAGACGACAAATTCCGTTCCCCGTGGAAATCCAAGTTCCTGTATCTTTTAATCAAAATGTTCCATTTGCGAAGATACATTAGCCACCTTTTTGTCCACGACTATACTCCTACCAGGGAAGATGAAGCATAATTATGCTTTAACACTTCAATTGTTAAGAGAATTTTGCTAGCAAAAATTTGTACAGGCTTGGGATTAATTACACCGGAAGCCAGCTATTATAAAATCCAGTGATCTAGTATATTGTTTGAAGATGGAGCAGATGCACCAATCCACATCGTTTCTTGGGATATTTTTGTTACCAAAATTCTAGTCAAAATTCCCTGCGTGAGCAATAATTTTGAGCAACGTGGAAATGTCAAGAGTGGACTTCCGCTCGATAATTCAGGGGGTAAATACTCACCGGATCATTAGGGTCTTGCTGTTTGTTGGCCGCGTTGATTTGTTCTATAATGTCCTTCAAATCCTCCGACATTCGTTTCAGCTGTGCATCAATATCTTCCGCCATTTGATATCTACAAGCAGTAAAGCAGGGTCAAAAGAAGACACATTAACTCATATTTCTTTGTCAAAAAAACAAACAAACTGTTCCTGTCCGAACAATCGACTAATCAATTGTCCATTATCTGAAGTTTCTACATGTCGTGTGTGTGGTGAGTTAGACCAAGAACAAATAAGCTCAAGAACCTCCGTCTCTGGATCTCTGTAATAGGACTATGCGGATACTTATACATTCCTGATTTCCTGTCTGACGTAAACGAGCGGAGGGTAGGAGTAACTCGGAGCATCACAATTCCTTACCTCTACAGACAACTACGTCGCAGTAAAGCCACGGAGAAGAAATGTCCACAGTAACAGACCTTTGGTTGTCTGGCCTTGTCACGTTAGATGTGAGGGGCTACAGAGGCCGGTCATGCACGCCTGCTGCGGTGTTTTCCTGTGATATGGCGCCGCGCCGAAGAGGGAAGTTGGCTTTTCATTTAAACTTTAAAGGTCTCAATGTGAAGGGTGTACGGCAGAGCTTTTTTCAGTCTGAAGGGACAATTAATACTGCCATCCACACATCCTCATATAGAACGTAAGTGTCAACATATGATGACGTAAGTCTGTCTGATGCGAGGTAGACAGGCGTCAAATCAAAGTTGAGCAAGTAGCTCTAGCTCTGCTCAGTTTTGCCGGTGTATCCGTAGTTGCTGCATAGGATCAAAGACGGAGGTTCTATTGGCTTATTTGTGCTTGGTCGAGACGAGAGTGTGATGCACTTAGTGACAAATTGCCAAGAACTCAGTGAATTAAGCGCGGAGTTGCCTGTTTTAGTGTTCGGTTGTGTAGGCCTATATAAATACTCCTTCAGCGCAAGCTGACTACGATTGGGCCTGTTTTTATTTTGAGTACGTTGAGCAAAATGAAAACAGGCGCGACACTCGTACTCAAGCCCTCCCAAACAAAGCTAAATTAGCTAATCATCCAGCAGATGCAACTGAAAGATGCATTCGTTTGTGCCATACTTTATTAGTTCGTTTAATAGTTCTTAGTCGTGTTTATCTGGTATTATTTATCACTGACCATTTTCTATCTCCTGTTGAAAGTGTTAGGTTGAATTACCGTTGCTAGCTATCTTTGCTATTTTGGTCAACAGATGATGTATTTATATGTATATGTAATCATGTATAAATATTGCCGCTAAACGGAAAGTCAGTTAAGACTTGTTCCAGCGATATTTCGGACCTTCTTGGCAAAGGTCATCGTGTCAGGTTGTATTTAGAAGAAACGAACCTGCAATCCGGATCTTAGCATATATATTGTTCAGTGCTACAGTGAAATTGTACTTTACCCAAGGAACCAGCCCCTAATATATTCATGGGTTTTCTGGCTATTCTCAGGGGCCTGTTCCCAGCTTGACTTCTGGACAATCTTCGGCCCCACTGACGGTTTCCTCTAAACCAGTGGCTCCCAACCTTTTCCGTACCGCGTACCCCTAATCAAGGTTCGAAAAGATTGCGTACCCCTTTTTCAGAAAGTGTAAAAGACGATAGTTATTATCATAAATAGGCATACATGCGTAAAAATGTATGCAAATCAATGAGGCAATTACTAGAGGCTGCTTTGCAACAAAAAAAAATTCAAATGTCGGCTCGACGTCGTTAGCTGAATATATTTTACAGTCGGCCTGTTTCTGTGTTTTGTTTTGATGTTCTCCATATTTTCATCAAGCTGCATCGGACACTTTTCCGTTAGCTTAATTAGCAACCTGAATGACAATATCACTTGCAATGTCTTCGATTCTTCTTGAAACAGTATCCTTTGACACAGGAACAGATATTACGACAGTAGGCGAGCTGTTTTTGAATCAATATTTTTTCATTGACTTTCACTAGGGCTGGTAATTAGAGGAGTCACGCAGGGGTTGACAATGTCCATCCCCCCAAAACGGTCGGCCATATGGTTAAAAAGAAAAGAGTCGGCTCGAAGCGCCGCGATTTTTCGCAAAAGCAGTTAAAAACAACAAAAAACAGTCGGCCAGTAAGAATACCTTGCCCCTTAAGATACATTTTGGCTGTGATGCCTCTGCTGGTAATATTAGGCTTTCGGCAATCAAAAATGAGTGAGTCGAGATTTTGAAGCTACAGACTAAATCAATTTTGATTCCTCCGCGTACCCCTTGCAAGGGTCTCGCGTACCCCTTGGGGTACGCGTACCACCGGTTGGGAACCACTGCTCTAAACGACTTCTGTATCGAGTACCGGGCGTAGCCTATTGGTATCGAACCATCTTTATTTAAACTCGCTAAGCCGAACTTCGAGACGAAATGTTTGCTTAGAAAATTTTACACTGACAGAAAAAGCGAAACGTTGACCAAGAAAATGCGAGACGTAAGAGACAAGCGAATCGCAAAAAGAAAAAAATTAAGTTTTCAGCAACCTCTTTTTTGGGGCAGAGTCGTCCAGTGTGAGGAGATTTCACATTTTGAGGGATAAATTTCTTTTGGCGGGGGGTTGGGATTATTTCCTGTAATTCTGACCCGATGGAAAATTTTCAAAAATTAGTTGAATGGAGGTGTAAGTTTTAACAGAATACAATAGTAACTGTTACCACTGCATGCTACTATCAGGAAGACTGGATGCTACTATAGCAAGACAGGATGCTACTGGATACTACTGCTTAAGATTAGCCCAGTCTGAGGCACTTTAAAGGATACTAATCTGTACTATTACATATCAATACATGCAACTTTTTCGTACAACTATTATACAACTACACAGGCTACAATTTTTTCATCGGCGAGTTAACCACGTTGAACCCCAACGTGGTAGTTCCTAAATATGTACAAAAAGAGCTAAATTTTCATACAAAAAGATTAGTTTACATTGAGCAAGGTGTGACCAATGTTTTGTTTTGTGTTATAATTGTCCTATCTCCTTTGGCGTTTCGGCGTGTTATGGTTATGTACATAATTATTCACTTTTTTTTTTAAATGAAATGATGGTTTAATCCGTAATATCTTTAAATACATAAAAATAGCTTTGGAATATCAATCAACTCGACAGGTTAATATTAATTATCTGATAACAATAAATAAACTACATTAATAAACAAAATTATTCACTTACGTTCGTTCTCTCTCAGGCTCCGTTTTCAGCTGAAGACCTTGTACGGCGTCCTCCAGTGGTCGGATGAGGTCCTCGAGGTCACGCTGTTGACTCCTGACAAAATCCAGCTCGCTTTCCAACCGATTCTGGTCATGCCTAGCTTTTTCAATGTCCCCGCTGAGTTGTACAATCTGAAAGATAACGAATTAAACTCATTTAGTTTTATTTCGTTACAGGGACTTATTTATTCAATCAATCATATATTTCCATTATCTTTTAAAAGTGATAACACAGGATTGTCAATATAAGAACAAGGCATAATACACTTGCAAAGCAATACACTTACCAATCAAGCTCATTATACTTATATACAATTAGAAGCCAATCAATCAAGTAGTCGAATTGTAATTTTTCACAAAGTACGGTACAAAGGACTTGAAACTCGCTCTGACCATCCTAATGTCCGATTTTTTCGAAGATTTTGCTCGCGATTTGGGCTCTAGTCTGGTAGAATTCCTCTGTAGTGTTCGTTTATGAAGGCACGCGAAAGGGCTTAGGTGAGACAAACAAATCTTCATCCCAAAACAGTTTCTTTCGATGCTTGTTTGTTTACTGAGTTTAAAACCATCCGGTTTAAACTTTGTCAGACCAATCCACAGAACCAGTCCAGATGTTGACCTGACAAAAATCCAAAACCAGATGTTAAAACTCCAAACAAACGGAATTGAGTGCGCTTTCCAACACATTCCAAGTCACAAAGGCATCAGTCAGAATGAAGTGGCGGACAAGCAAGCTGGTAAAGCCATTGTTAAAGGACCTGTCTTACCTATTATACTAACGAACGCAACCTACTTCCATAATCACTCCATATATTTCTAAACCCGGAGACACCAATTTCGTACGGTACATTCTCACCCTTCTAACGAGATCGCGCTGATTTTCTCACTAGCCGTGTTTTGCTACCTTCGATGTGTATCACGCTGTCGAAGGTTGTCTGCAAGGAGTTTCCTGTTTTCGCTACAAGTCAACAGATCTCGGAAAAGGCTTAAAGCAGCAAAAACCGTGGGTTATCTGTTAAAAGCATGACCTAGTTTTAAGGTGTTCAAATATTTTAAAATACTGTAAGTTGAAGAGTAAATAGTGCGAGGGGTCCTTTGACAACATGTATGTATGTATGAATGTATTCCCCAAAAAAAGCCCCATGGGCCATGGTGGGACAAAATATAAAAATAAACAAGCACTCCAACTGCAATGTACCCATCCAAATATTCAACACTCAACTCATACTTCTAATATCTAAATAACTATTAAACAAACTAACACCTATCCTACCACAACATCAACCAACCACAACATCAACCTACAATAAAACGTTCACGGTGCTCCATGGCAACCTTCAGGAATCTACCCAATCGACGCAACTCTTGGAAAACTTTACTACCCATCAAATCTTTCAAAGACCTCTCTTGAACAACCTCCTTACCAAAAACTTCTCTCCTCAGATCCCCCAACTCACTACAAGAACAAACCAAGTGTTCCACATCTTCATCCATCTTTCCGCTAACGGGCAAAAATAAGGACCAGAACCGCACTTAATTCTCCCAATATATTTTCTTCTCGCACCCACCGGTAAAGCCTCTGCACGAAAACTCACCATCCACTTTAGTTCATCGGGTCCTAAACCAACCTTAAGATAAAGCTCCTCCCCCCATACATTCTTTGACTGAGCATAAATCCTCACTCGACTCACCCTGTCTCCATTGTAGAGGACCATCCTGTCCCAGTCAGCAACGGTTTCAGCTTGAGTCAAGAAAATCTTTTCTTGCTCCTCCAGCTCAACGTTCCATTTGTTTATCTGGTCTTCCAGTTGCCTGTAGGTCATCTGGGCCTGCTGAGCTCCTGTCGCAGCGACGGTAGTTGATGGAGCAGTTGTCGTCAACGTGGTTGGGGCAGGGACGCTAAAAGAAAGAAACGACTTGAATCATCGGGATTCACAAGTAACGTCGGCGTTATAATGATAATAATAATTTATTTGTAACCCACTGCACAAAACAATGTGAAGATAGTGGAGTTAAGAAGAGAAAGAAACAAATAAACAACTGAATAAACACTAGTACAAAAAAATAGACACACAAACCAACAGAACAAACGGATGAGCCCGCGATATGGATTAAGCCGTTTATATGCATGTCCAGATAAATTATTATGAAGCTCCTGCAGTTTAGACGATACATCGGGAGCTTTGTATTTTCCGATTATTCTCCGATTTCGACAAAGAGACAGAGCTTAGGGCTTAACCGAATAGGTCTGAGATCCCAGAGTCTAGTTACATATCACTAATTCACTTAATAGGCCCGGAAACCTAATAAAAATGCGTTACTTCGTTGGTCCGTTATCCAGAGATGATTGGTTTCATCAGATGAACTTATTCTTCCGGATTTTTGGTGCCTCTATGTGCTTGTCCCTCTACGCTTGAAATACTTGCCAACTAGAAATGTGAGCTATTGCCGAAAAATAAAATAAAACGGCCGATTTCTTGCAAGACATATCTAAACATGATTTCCTACTTACTACAGGCGCAAGCAGCGCACATTCTGAACGTTATTATTAGACCCCCCTCGTGCAAGCAGCGCACATTCTGAACGTTATTATTGGACCCCCCCCCCCCCCCCGGTTAAAAAATACAAAATCGCTCAGATGGGTCAAAATTATCCTGTTTATGCAAATACCAGATGCAAAAATAAGCTGCCTTTTCAGTTAAACTTTAAAGAAGTTAACTAATATGGCAGAAAATGCGGGAGAAGCTGGAAGTGAATAAGGCCAGTCATAAACAAATCATAATTTTCATGCATAGTGCCCCATCGCGGAGAGAAGTCAAATGGTGACAAGTGACAGGTGGCCCCGCCTTAGAGGAGTAGCCAGTCAGTCAGAAAATGCAGCAAAAGGGCATGGTACCCCATAAGAATCTGTTTGAAAAGCAAAATTCCATTTCAGATTTTTAGTTCAGCAGATGTCTGTTGGGGTACCATGCCCTCGATGCACGGCATGTCCTGACCTTGGAGCAGCACGCCCGAAATCTGAGGATTTGTGTATGACTGGATAATGCTCCAGCTTAATTCTTCCGAGGGACTCATTGTCTAAAAGAAAGATTACACATACAAAAATCATAATTTTTGGGGGACGGTTGCTCAAACTTATGAGCATCATGCCGTGCAGCAAAAGGGCATTCATATTTTATTTTCTCTTCCATTTTATTTCGCTCTGGCATCGCGCATGTGCTACGGAAGAAGCCATAACTACATGCTAACGGAGCAGTTCCAAGTTCAAGATGCCAGCGTCACACTTTTGGAAATTTTGTCGGCTCTGCCAAAAATCACGGGCAACTGGGCCCAGCCATCGCATGACATTCTACACTCTTTTCAGGCCGAAGAATAAAAAGTTGTATACTGTATTTGTTTTTTGTTGTGTTTTATTTAATTTCTTTATTTATTTTACATCCTCCTCTTTTGAAAATGGCGGGTCAGAAATAAACTACTTACTTACTTGCAGTTTTTTTCGTGTTTCTCATCAGATATAAAGGTCCGTACGCGGCTAGGACAGGAGGTACTTGGCTGTATTTTTTTTTAAATCCAGCACAGTTTTAAGAGAGTAAGGTACGTAGAATATTGGAACGGATACTGTATCTACTGCGGCTGTGAGAGCCTTTTCAAGTAAAGAATCTAATTAGTAAGGAATCTAATCTCTCAATAGCGTTCGTAGCGTTAGTTCTACGCCCTTAATTAATTTAAGCACATTTTCCTGGCACAGATAATGTTTGACACGACTGATGTGTTTCATATTCGATTTCTTCAGTTTTTAAGGAGTACAAAAAAAATTATAGTTATATTACGATCATTTCCTCCGATCAGGGAATGGAAGTCGCCAAGGAAAAGAGCAGAACGAAGCAAGAGGGAATACCTTGTAGTAGGAGGAGCTGCGGCAACAGTCCCTCCAAGCCCGAAAGCACTAGTCGCGGCAGCTGGCACTGCAGGGGCGGTGGCGCCACCAAACGAGAATCCGGTGCTAGCAGTAGTAGCAGGTGCCGCAGGCTTGGCAAGCAACGACCCTAGGCCTCCCAACGATGTCGCTGCAATGAGAGAATATAGTTGTAAAGATTCAGGATCGTAAAGCGGAATTCACAGATATGGCGTCCAAATATTGGCAGGCAAAAATACGCTTCGCGACGGTCTAGGCCAAATCGCAGGGTATGACAGACAAAGAGCGAATTTGTCCAAACCAGAAACTTATTTTCTCTTTTTCAGTTGTCTTTGTACTCCTTAATACCAATATCGCAAATGATTGATTACTCTGAACTAAACTGATTAGCCGTTTTGCATCCATCGTTTCTGTATTCAAATTATTTGCTTTGCGTTGCGAATTTTTCGGTGTGGAGTCGAAACCTGACGAAGCGATTTTTTGACATGACGGTACGTTTCCCGCTTCATCCTCCTTCTACCCCGGCCGGATCCGGTCCGGACGCCGAATAACAGCGTAGATAACACTGTCAGAAGTTTCATAACAGACAGCAAAGGATGCGCGGTTTCAATAGACAATACTTGGAATTTAATCGGTTGTCACGACAAACGTTATGTATGAAATGTTATGCATAACAAGCATTGCCAGGAAGAGCCGAAAACCGCCAAAAATCATCTGCTGACTTTTTTGTTTGTCGAAATGATACTGGAAAATCCAACAGATGCTTTTTAATTTTTGCCTTTTTAATTTTTGCTTAAAATGAATTTCTATCACCCTTAAAGCGCGCATCTTAACCGAAAAGTCCAAGGGCCCACGACAATTTTTGCACGAAGGGATTTGCTTACAAATGAATTCCTTAAGGTACAAACAATAATTTCGAGCAAAACATACATTTTCATAATCCCGATATTCAGAAGTTAATTGGCAAGAAAGAAAATAAGCTTACAAACAGCTTATACGAATGGCACAGAATGCTACCTTCTTAAGAAGAACAGCAAATTTAGCCACATAAAGAAGGCAGCTTGGGCATTGAAGTGACACGCCCTTATAGTGAGATAGTAAGGGACTCCTAAGAGTACAGCCCTTACGTAAGCACTGTAAATGGAGAAATTGTGCTCAACATTTTCATGATAAAACCGAGGATAAAACGCATATCAACTCCTTAAGGAGATTGAATAAAAGTATACATACAAAGAATTGGAATTATTTTAGATATATTAATATAATTATTTAATTTGGATGATTATGTAAAATTTGGATCACATTTATACACCCTTTTTTGGCATGCTATTACGTTATTATCCGATTATAGTAAGGTACTCCTTAGAGCGCAATGATATACCCTTGCATAGCCACCCGAAACAGAGTGCTAACGCTCAACGATTTTGAAATAAACTGAATTTATCGTGTTAAAGCACTTAAGACCGCAGTGACCTGCCCTTGAGTAATCACCAAAACCGAGCGCTAACGCTCGATTACCTTGATATAATATTGAATTTAATGTTAAAGCACTCCTAAGAGCGTAGTGACCTACCCTTGCGTAAGCACCAAAAACCGACCATTAACGCTCAATTACCTTGATATATATTGAAATGTATGTTAAAGCACTCCTAAGAGCGCAGTGACGTGGCCTTGCATGATAAGCACCAAAAACCGAGCGCTTACGCTTTTTGACCATAGTGCGATGATGAAGTACAGTCTTTGCCTAAGCACCGAAAATCGAGTTGTTACGCTTAGCGCTCTAATGAGAAAACGCATATTAACTCCTTAAGGAGGATGAAATTATGAAAATATACAAATAATCGGAATTATCTTAATATTATTATTAACTCATTTCATTATTATGTAAAAAATTGGATCACATTTATACACCTTGTGGTATGTTGATACGTAATTGTATATCCGATCATAGGAGGGCACTCCTTAGAGCGCACTGCGTGATCAACAAAACGAGCGCTAACGCTCAGCGAATTTGATACGATGGTGGATGTGATGCGCTAAAGCACTTCTAACAGAGCAGTAACGTGCACCAAAAACCGAGCGCTTACGTTCATTGACTTCAGTACATTTCTGAATTTCATAAGTTATCTCCCTAAGGAGAAAATTGCATACAAAAACTGCTCATTATTGACGCGAAAATATAAAATTAATTATTAGACGATAGTTTGGCACTCTTTAGAGCGTAGTGACATACACCTTAGAACCCTCAGGTTACTCAAGATTATGTAATTGGTGATTTGAACTATTATAGCCTACTCAGCACTATATACTGAAAACCACATATTGCTCACTAAGGAGTCTAGTAATTCGTACACATTTTTTTATGTAAATTTAGTTTATATATAAATTAACATATATATAATAATACAAATTAAAAACCGTTTAATCACGGTTTGCATGAGGGTAAAGTTGTTGCCGGGCAGGCATAGACATGCCCGCGCAATTACGTAATCGGAGGTAACCATAAGCTCCGAACGCGCTCAATTCACTGGCTTTAGCCCCAGTTAGTGTTGGGCGATATTTGGATTTTTCGATATATCGATGTATCGATATTTTCACTTTCGATATTCGATAATCGATATATCGATATCGATATTTCTTTAGTATGTTTCACTATAGGATATGTCTCGTTTCGCCCAAATTTACTAACGAAATTGTCGTTAAATAGCATCTTGCATCATCTGAAACTCCGGATAAATAAAAACTGAATTACGGAAAACATATTGCTCCAATTTCAGATATGTAAATGTAGGTTATGTTGGATTATTTACAATAATTATGAGTGAAAAAATATCGTTTTCGATATCGATATTTCCGTTTCGATATTCGATATCGATATCTGGTCCGATATATCGATATATCGTTATCGATATCGAATATCGCCCAACACTAGCCCCAGTATTGTATCGAGATTCGAGAGGTGACGAATTGTTCGCAAACATGCGTTATTCTAGATGAGACAAGGCGGGAATTAAGCATATCTAGTCTGAAATAAAAGCTGGAACTAAGATTATAATACAGCCCCTTAGGGCAGATATTTGATGACTAACAGCTCCTTAAACAAGAAACTAGATAGTTTACTATCAAAAACTTTAGAACACTTTCACCTTACAAGGTTTAATGCGTAGTTATGGAGTAAACAGTAAACCCTAAAGTGAAGGTCTGTTATTCTCGATTTTTAATATGTATTTTAATTTGGTTTAATTTTAACTCATCATTTTATTGAATTTAAGCATGTTAAGATTTGTCCCCTTTTTGATATAATTGAAAATTTGATATTAATTCCCACATTTCCCGGTTAATAGGATGCTATCCATAAACCTTCGATTTGAGTAAACCTTAGTTTATTACAAATCTGAGTCGGGTAGTCTAGCTTTAGATAGTTTAGACCTTCACAGGCTAAGCTGACCCACCTCCACATTCATAGGTTTTTTAGCCATAGCCCGTTCTTGTTTAAGGGTCGAAAACGGGCCGATTTGACCGGAGCTGACAAATCAGCTACCACACCCCAAATGACCTTAGTTATTTTTGTGTTACCTATAGTAATGTGGAGGAACAACTGATGATTCTAAAGATAGTGACGTCAACTAAAATTAGATTAATTCCCGACATCCTCCCGTGCCCACTTATTTGCCCCCAAATTTGTTTTGTTTTTTATATTTTGTATTGTGATATTTAATTTCGTATAAATACAAACCATATCATGTCGAGCTAACTTATCAGCTGTGCAAATATGTACTTATCAAGTAAGTAAAAAGATAATTAGAAATGCCTTACGAAAGGATACCGTTATCGAAATAATAGAAACCAAAATATTGGTTAACCAACGAATCGGATCAGCCGCAAACTGTCATAGATGACTGTGCTTATTTGTCTGCCACCTTGAAAGCTTTTAAATGTCCAAACCACCTTATGCCTAGACCTTAGTCGGGATGGTTCCGTGACTCGCAGGCTTTACAACATTGCTCGACCCCTAAGGGTTAAATAAACTTATTAAACCAATGATTGGTTATTCTGATGGGATGATCAATTTATGTCTTGTACGGTTGTGTTTACCGGCCTGTTGTTTTGTAAGTTTTAAGGGTAGGACTTACGGACTCCAGACCCCCTCATGATTTCTAAGGACCATGGTCACTCTTATCTCAAGGATTTTGCTTACAAATGATCATAACTAACCCACGAATACTCTATATGACGAAGTCCAAAACCCGCCAGTGATTCTATTTGCCAGACATAACAAGCAAATCAGTTTCACAAACAAGCCAAAAATTTGTTTGTCCCAATCATGGCTGATCTCCCTTACACATTGTTAATACAAATACTATCAATCACCCCCCTTCACAGCTTCCATTCATTCCACTCACCAGTTGTTGTGGCAGGCGCGGCTGGCGCTACAGTGGCGCTGAAAGCAGGTGTTGTGGCGGCGCCAAAAGCTGGTGCCGCCGCCGTAGTGGTCGGCGCGGCACTACCACCGAAACTGAAACCAGTTGCTGGTGCTGCGCTTGACGCAGGTGCGGCCCCAAAGGACAAAGTTGGCGCCTTTGCAGCTGGTGCTGCTGCAGCGGCACCACCAAGAGAGAACGATGGTGCTGTGGAGGCCGCAGTCTGAGGAGTAGCTGCGGCACCAACAGACGGGAATGCGGGAGGAGCTGATGCTGTAGTGGGTGCTGTTGCACCAAACCCAAAGCTTGGTGCAGACGTTGGTGCTGTGGTTGTGGCAGCGCCAAAAGCGGGCGCGTGTTGCTGAGCGGCTTGCGCTGGTTGGGCACCGAACGCTGGGGATGCTAAAAATAAATAAAAAGTTTGTATTTGACAACGGACAACGTCCGGAAAGGAGTGAGATATTTTGACGGAACTCACTGATAACAGAAGTCAGTCACATCACATGGTTGTTGACCACATGAGGGAGGTCGAGTTCGTAGACGGGCTGATACCTCAAAATTCAGGGTTGGCGGAGAGGGACTGAAGTTATGAACGGGAAAGTATCCCCACCCCACCAATCTGACTTCAAAGCTGAATTTTGGTAAAAAGACATGTTGACAAGACATAAAAGAAACCGTAAATTTGCGGATTTACGATAAACATAACTGCCCAATGAAGACAACAGCGGTCGATTTATGAAGCTAACAGGGTCCCGAAAGGATTTTTTGCATCATCAAGACACAAAATTTAAACTTTTCTGCATGAAACTGATGATGGTGCTATAGAATTCTTGATGACGATGGTACAGAAAATTCCAGTCTACGAGCACCAGACCCTGATCGTCTGTCCAAGGTCTTGATGATCAGGGTTGCCACTCTATTTCACTCTATTTTGTTTCTGTCCCATGTATGACATAAAAATCACTCTATTTCAGAAAACGTCCAGATGTGCCGACCAGAACTGAATATTTCAAAAAAGAAATTCTATGAAAATAAAATTAAGATGTGTAAATTTTAAAGCGGTTATCTGACCAAAAGTTACCATATCAAGGTTTTTTCATTAAAATAAAATTTACTCCCAATTCACTCCCTGCTTTGGACCAAAGGTCACTCTCTAGGTTTTTCTGATGTGGCAACTCTGTTGGCGGTAAAAGAGCATGCTCAATCTGAATAGGTCGTAATTTCCAGGTAAAATGAAAAAGTCATCTGGAATCCGGTAAAATACTGGACATTTGACAACGGATGAAATCGGAAAATGTGTATAGGACCTAACAATTCTTGACATAGACCCAGATATAACTAAAGCGGGATCTCCACGGGCAAACGTAACTCCGTTGTAACCGTGCTCGTCCGGCTGCGAAAACCGCCAAAATGGCCGCTTACGACGCGTTACGATCGCTTCCGATTGCCAGTGGAGGAACCACTTAAATTTGCCGATATTTCGAGCGTAATATGCAGGTATTCTATACATCCCATCCTCACAAAACTTCAGACCAGGAATTAATGAAGAATAGGAAAACTAAGCATCGGGAAATGTGTATAGGACCAAATAATTCAGACCGCAAATATATCTAAATTTGCCCTTATTTCTAGCGTAATATGCAGGTATTCGACATTTTTAGTGAATTGTTCATTTACGAACAATCCACTCTTGCAAGCGCTTTAGCAGCTTTCGGTTTTAATCGTTTTTTGTCGAGCTCATAAGTAACTCCTGAACTAGTGCAGGTATCAAGTTCAAACTTGGTATACTTGTGAGTATTGTGGTCTAGTTGTATGTTTTGGGGGTCCCAACCCCACACCCACCCGGTCCAGGGGCAATTAGACCCAGATTGCCCAGTGAATAATGTTCATAACTTGACTAGAGCTGGACATAGGACGATGAAAGTCCTTGTACTTGTAGATCCTAGGGCTGGGAAAATTACTTTTAAAGTTGCACCTGTCCCACCCCCGTTCATGGGCAACTGGGCCCAGATTGTCAAAGAGTAAAGTTCGTGACAGGAACCGACAGGCATCAAGTTGAAATTTCGTAGGCTTGTGAGCATTGGGGTCTCTTTTTGCTTTTTTGGTATACTTGTGAGTATTGTGGTCTAGTTGTATGTTTTGGGGTCCCAACCCCACACCCACCCGGTCCAGGGGCAATTAGACCCAGATTGCCCAGTGAATAATGTTCATAACTTGACTAGAGCTGGACATAGGACGATGAAAGTCCTTGTACTTGTAGATCCTAGGGCTGGGAAAATTACTTTTAAAGTTGCACCTGCCCCACCCCCGTTCATGGGCAACTGGGCCCAGATTGCCAAAGAGTAAAGTTCGTGACAGGAACCGACAGGCATCAAGTTGAAATTTCGTAGGCTTGTGAGCATTGGGGTCTCTTTTTGCTTTTTTTGCCACACCCCACTCCCGCTTGGTTCGGGGCGATTGGGATCAGATTGTCCGTTTCTTTTTTTATAACATGGCAGCAATAACTGGAGATAGGACGATGAAATTCCTTGTGCTTTTAGACTCAGGGTTGGCAATATATATATATGTGGAGTTGAACCACCACATATATGTGGTGGTTCACATACACGTTCATGGGCAAGTGGGCCCAACTTGCCCATGAGTTAAGTTTTTGACCTGTGACTGGAATCAAACTCTAAGTTGGTATACCTGAGGATATATAGGTCTAGATACACATTTTGATGGGTCCGGACCCCCCCCCCCCACCCTCCCGTTCATGGGCAGCTAGGCCCGGATCTCCCTTGAGTTACATTCGTCCATGACAGGTCTCAAGTTTAAGTCTTGAATACTTGTGAATATATATGTATATATGTGGATTTTGGTATAACAGCAACAAATCAGACCACACGAAGTACTTCAATTCTTAATGAAAAGTTGGAAACTGGATGGTTTTCGGATTTAGTCACATGAAGTTGTGACGAAGCTGGCTATTAGGCTGCTAGGATTTGGTTTGTTGCACTTGTTATTACCTTGCTAACCGAAAAGATGTTTAGAGGGTCGGGCTGGCTGTACTGAAACTGAGACCGTTCTTGCAAGAACTTCAAGATCTCTTTGGA